>CM076580.1:1256105638-1256544103 GCA_034641835.2 Pinus albicaulis
TAGCTGCAAAAATTGGGAATATTACAGTCTCCCATAGCAAAATGTTGCTTGCCCTCAAGAAACTCATTTTAAGTTGAAAATCATCTACTACCCTCCAAATGGCATCCACATAAGGAAGGCTTGCTCCATTTTCTACAATAGGTTATGTAAGTTTGGTTCCAAATTTGTCTTCCACAAATGCATGAGATGACTTCCAACTGTAAGGTTAGATGTCCTCTTCTTATCATGAAGTACAAAATGAAAATTACATGTTGTCCAACACCATCATAAACACATGAGAGACATAAAATAAAGTAGCTTCTTCCATAAAGGAAAAGCTTCATCATGTAAGAACATTCCTCCATCCATGTTTTATGAACTTGATTAAGCATTGTTATGCTTTCCTTCTTAGCCATGTTGGCCTTGTTGGGTCCAAACTCCACCATTCTAGCGTTATGAAAAAGAAGAAGTGAAGGAGAAACATCGGTGGACAAAGATTTCAAACCATATTCCCCTAATAATAACCACTGGAGCAAGGCCCTTTGCTGACATCCCCCATCTCCTCTATGTAAGATGGACAAGCCAAGCTTCCCAAAAGATGATGTACATGCCTTCCTTTGCTGCAATTTATCTTTAATACATAGGGCATGAATCAAAAAATTATGAGCTATGGGGTGGTCACCATACTCATTTAAAAACAACCAAAGCAACAAGAGGTCTTTCTACCTTCTTTCCTCCTCATGTGCATCATGAAACCAAACCATACTGTTACACAATAATTTGTCACCGTCCCTACCATTCCCCGTCCCGCACAATGGAGGACCCATTTTGTGACCTGTGAACATTGTCATGCCTTGAAAACATCATCAATGCATTCCTCTAAGCATGAGCTTCATTTTCCCTTAAGACATCTCCTTGCAAAAATCATGAAAAACATCCCTTTTTGCATTGGCGCGGTCAGATATTTTAGTACTCGCGCCAATGGGGAAAATCCTGCAAAGAGGTCGCGCCAACTGGCGCTTTGTCCCAGAGCAGCAGTCGCGCCACCAAATTTAAGGACTATTTTTTAAATAAAGATGGCGGAAGTTGAGTTCCAACAAACTCAGGAAACCATTGCCTATCTTGAGTTGGGAGGTTTGGCTGCGGAAGTTCTATGGAAGGGAAGTGGTTTTGCCACCTCCCATGGAACCTTCCTTGTTGATAGGGCCAATGCCACAATAATAGGGATCCCAACTCCCTCCTTCCCCATCTATAAAATCCTGCTCAATTCCATGGCAAGCTAGTCTTGAAGTGCCTAAGCCTTGAATCTCTATATTCCCAAGAGCATTTGTGCTGTAAAGAGCCCTCTTTTTCCCTTAAGGCCGACTCAAGTAAGGAGACCATCTTCGAGAGAATTTGGAGAGGTTTTCCCTTTCCTTGGCGAGCTTTGCGAGACGTGAACGACTGGAGACCCATCCGAAGGAGACCACGACGTCAGAACTTGGTTGTAATCTCTCTTCGATTGTTATTTAATGAATGATTACGATTATGGTTCCACTCTGTTTTCCATCATGTTAATATGAGTAATATCCTTTCTGACTGATGTTTAGTTACATATGCCGGATTTTATTCTTGTATCTGTTTGTTTCTTGCATGTGCAGGTGTTCATCCGCGGAGATCGTGGAGGGATTGTGATCTGCCAGGCTGAGGAACGGGGACACTTCTTCTTCAGATCATAGCATTGGATTCCAGGTAGGCTTCCATCTTAGTCTTTTCATTCGTAACTAGGAACTTGCGTCGTAACATTTTTGATTGTTGCTAGACCCCTGCTGGGCTAGTAGGGATCACCTCTGTCCGCAGAGGGGATTTACCTCCTCAACAATTTGGCGACTCCACTGGGGATCGTCCAGATTTCACTGTCTCGTTTGTGTTGTCTCGCTTTGATTATTTTATGTTTTTCCTTGTTTGATGAGCCTTCTGGGTTGGGTTCTTTCGCTGTTTGTGCTTCTTGGTTTGCTTAGATTTGCATTGATCTGCTTCTGGAGTAGTTTTTTTTAATTTTGGCTGAGAAACTCGACTGGCACGGTTTTTAACCCGACAGTCACGCCAATTGGCGCAGGTTGCTTTTGTTTAGCCCGCACCAATTGCTTTCTGGCGCCAGTTTCATCCTTACAGTCGCGCCACTCCTGTAAGGTTTTTGAGTTTCCTCATTTTTGAGCTCTCTGGGTTTGGTCAGTGTTTTTCTTCTTGATTTTCCGACTGCCTGAGTGTATTGGAGTCCTGTTTGACTGGGAATTCACCTCTGTCCTTTGGTTGTTTGCTTTTATCTATCGATTTCACGTTTTAAGCCCTAGGGCATCTAGTGGCTTGGTATCGAGCCCTCCTGGGGAGTTTTGGTGTTTTGATTGTCCTGTCAACTGTCTGATTGATTCTCCACATCCTCTAAGTAGTTGTTCATTGTTTTGTTGCGATTTTTGGGTGATTGTTCATTCTTTCATTCGAAATTCGTTTGGTCTTGCCTTGGACCTAGATCACATGGTCCATTGGAAGCTTTTGAGTCTTTTCTTTGTTTTGAGAGATTTTGGTCGATTTGGGGATCTGATTGCTTGTGTTGTTGAGTGAAATTTGTTTTTTTCGCTCTCTCGAATATCGTTTCTCAAGTTGTTCCATTTGTTTTCAAGTTTGTTTAGTGCATATTAGCTATCAGACATTGAAAATCAAAAAAAAAATCTCTTTTGCTTTTGTTAATTAGTGCAAATTGTAATCTTTTCAATCTTTGCTAGTGATTAATGATTTAGAATGAAAAGTTTTCAATTTCATTAGTTGCATTAGAGGTCTCATTGTTTGTCTTCCGTTCATTTTGTTTGTGTAAAAGCTCTCAACTCTTCTCTAACTAGTTTTCATCGAACGAAATGTTGGACTGTGGCATATAGCTTTGCATTTAGGAGTCTTTTAAGACACTACATACGATAGGGCCTGAAAATTGAAACTTAATTGAAGATCAATTGTAAAATTTATTCAATTAACCTAAGGCAGCATTGGAACTTAACGAAACATTTTTAGAAGGTCTAGGCTAGAGACGTGTTCCGGCGTCGTTAAACCTAGCAGTTGTCGCTCGCCTTTTGGCTTTAGACAGCGCTAGTACGGACTTGTGCTCCCCGTACCGTCGCGTATATAAAGGGAGACCCCTCTAGGTTTTCAATCCTTTATCCACGGGAAGCCGAGTCTGCCGCCCTATACCCGTGATACACCGAACACAGCATTCGGGGAGACTACCTGCACGTACGGAAAGTCCTTGGTCGATTTCTGTTTCATTTTTTGAAACCAAGGTGTATATTGCAGTTCACGGATATTTGGTACACCCTTTTGTGCCTAGTTTTTCCTGAGCAGTCATTTGGTCTTTTCTGACTCCCTAAACTTGAAAAGACCGTCAAGCGCTTGTCCTTTCACGCTTGTGTCAACTCTGAAAGAGATAGAGTCACCTTTTTATCATTTCTCGACTCTTAAAATATGAAACGGTAGAATTTCTTACTTTCCAATGTGGTAAAATTAATCGCCCACGATTACACACCCATTTAGACATTTCTTGTTGACCGTTTGATCGTGTGTCTTAACTCGTTTTCAGCCCGTGTGTGTGTTTGTTCTTTTTCTCTGGTCTTTTGCCACAGTGGCGGAACCTTCGGTTTCGTCTATTGGTAGTCCTTACACGGACGATTCTTCAGAAGCTTCTCAGTCTTCTGTTGAACCACAACAGCCTGTTGTTTCCGAATTTCCTGACGGGGGACCGGTTCTCGCCGAGCAACCCTTTGGAGGACCATTTGAGTTCAATTGGCCCTTTTCGGACCCTGTGTCTGAATTGAGATTAGGAGCTGATTTCCTTTCTCTTACATCAGGTTCGCCATTTTTTGCTATTGTATTTCCTCCTAGTCCTCGCCGTCTTTTGCGTGATTTAACGGCAGGATCAACCATGAGTGATTCTGGTGAGGAGATTCCCACGTCTGGTGAAGACTATCAGCTCTTCCCGCGTAGATTGTTTGAGGGAGACAACTCTGAGCTGGCTACCATGTCGACAACCAGTCCTTCTTTACCACAGGGATACAGATCTCTGGGTCAGATCATTTCAGCTGCAACCTCTATGGGAATATCATCTCCTGCTTCGAGGCCAACTGCTACTACACCCGGGGTGTCCCCTTCGACGCCCGTCACTTCTGTTCCCATTCGGCCCACTGTTTGTGTGGCTGCCTCTTCTCCTGTTGTCTCAGCATCTGCTACTAGGGCTGGGCCAACTCCTGAAGATGTTTATCTGGCTACTGCTATACTGGAGAATATCTCTCCAGAGGAGTATCGGTTGTCTTTGCAACAGCCGAACGCCGAAGCTGGACCGTTTCCCCAAGATCCTTACCGATCTTTCTTTTCGCACTATGCACAGGATGGTACTCCCGTGTATGCTTTCCCAGGTCAGTATGACGAGCACGGGGAGGTTTTGTGTCTTCCTGCTCCTGAGGCTTATTTGTATGCTCAAGGCTTACCGAACAACCAGGCTTATAACCCGCAGGGACAGCCCTTCCAAGGCCAACCTGCGGGCCAACTTGGCTATCTGTATGACCCACAGGGGCAGCCCATTCAGGGCTACCCTGTGGGCCAGCAAGGGCCATTGTACAATCCACAAGGACCGTATTATAGCCCTTCTGGTCAACCTGCTCAGCCTTAGCCGGGGTATCAACCGGGACCGGTCTATGGTCCTGGGGGGCAAATCCAGCCTTCTTTACCGATGCAACCGCAGTATCCTGTTGCTTCTAACGTTGCATATCAGCCAGGACCATCCTATGTTTCTGCTTCAGGTCAAACCAGTTTCCAGCAAGCACTTAGTCCTGTTCCACCACTAGGCCAATCAGTTCATCCGGTACAACCCGCTGTCCCGTCTCCAGGCCAGCCGGCCCATCCGATGCAACCTGGGGCTCACTTACAACCAGGTCAACCTGTGCAACCGGCCCCGCCTGTTTATTCGGGTCAGCCTAGTCATTCAAGTCATCCCTCTCAGTCGGTTCAACCTGTTCATTCAGGGCAGCCCTCTCATTCCGTTCACTCTGCTCAACAGCTTGTTCATTCAATGCCGCAGCCAAATCAACAGTTGCGCCCTACGTACCAGGCTCCGCAGGGTTCCACTTTTCAGCAGCCTACTCATCCTTAGGGTGGTTATTATCCTCATGGTCAGTCTCAACCGAACTATAACCACCCCATAGGCTCTCAGTATTATCCTCCTCCACCCAGTTTTACCTACGCTCAGCAGCCAAATCCAAACGCTGCTTATACGGGGCCGACGCCTAATCAGGGTCCGTATCCTGGTTATCAAGCTCCGCACTATGGTTACCAGCATCCAAATCAGTCTGTTTATACGACCTATGCCCCCTACGATCAGAATCCTGTGGGATAGAACCCGTGGGGGCAGGGATATTCACAACCATCGTGGAGTATGGGTACCGGACCTCATCCTGGGCCTGGCATGGCAGTTAACCCTCCATTGTCGTTCCTGGCTACCTTGGAACTGCCGGACGTTTCAAAGTTGACCAATGATCTGATTTTACATAATCCATATTGGTCTCCGGTTCCCACCAAGATACCAGGTGATTGTCCCAAGTTTGAGGGGAAAGCTGGCGAAGACCCCCAGGCGCATGTGATGACGTATCACCTCTGGTGTTCGTCTAACTCTTGGGTCGACGATTCAATCCGTTTGCATCTCTTCCAGCGTACTTTAACTGGAGCTGCTGCTAAGTGGTACATAGAGCTATCCCGTGGTATTTTTCAAGATTTCAACTCTTTAGCCATGGCTTTCCTCACGCATTTCCAGTTACCGGTTTGGTATGAAGCCAGGACGCACCTCCTGACTTCCCTGAAGCAGGATAAAGCTACTCACATCTCAGATCACATTCATGAGTGGCAGCGCCGTCGTCGACTGATCAAGTTTCACATACCTGATCAGATATTGACTCACTAGTTCACCACCTCCTTTGTGAATAAAATCGCTCAGGATATCGCGATGGGAGCGTGTGTGACAGAGGAACAAGCTATCGCATGTGCCCAGTACCTGGATCTTGTCTATTCGCAGTCTGGAACGCTTTATGACATCTTGACTGATGCTCCATGACCCGGAACCTCTAAGGCTCCACCTACCCCCGTGGTAGATGGTGTCATTGGTTCCGTCTCTCAAAATTCGAAGAAGTCTTCGAATGGGAAGCAGAAGGCTAATTATTCCAACAATACCTCTGCTAATCCCGCCTCATCCAATTCTGGTAAAACCACGGAGGTGAATGCCGCCCAGGCCAATCCTGCGGACAAATCCTCCAAGGGGAAGAAGAAGGGAAAAGGCAAATCAAAATCTGATGCCCCAAAACCAGAATCTAAATCTCGAACTGAGGATGGCTCCCAGCGTAAGCCGAAGTTCCCTTGCCTCATTTGTGAAGGTGACCATTACACTAAGGATTGTCCACGACGGTCTGAGGTTAGTCAACTTCTTAAAGGCCCTAAAGGGACTCCGGCTATTTTAAAAGAGCCATTTCCATCTCAGCAGACCCAGATGGTCGAACAGGCATCACCATCTGCACCGTTTGGGTCTCAGGTTTTCATGATGAAGACTACTGCACCTATCACTGTCGCTACGCAGTCGAAGGATTACAATGAATCGCGGCAGGCACTCGGGAAGGCAGTTGCGGATGGGCCGCCTCCCCCACCTGCCTCCGGTCCATTGGAAATCGAGAAGCCGACTCTCGAACCCGTTGTGAAACCACCTCCCAAGGGTGTTCTTCGAAGATCCTCTTATAATCCAAATGCTCGTGCCGCTCAACATTACAGCATTGTTGAGGATCTGGCACAGGCGCCATGTGCTATGTCTACACTTGAGGTTCTTCAAAGTTGTCCTTCACAGCGGAAGGCTTTACTGTCTGCAATCGGTGGCATCGATCTCGCCGACTCGAGCCTTCTCACCTTCGATCTGGAGAATTTTACTCCCCGGCTTCCACATCAAATCGCTTTGGTCATTCAAGTCGGGATTAACGGTCTGAACATTCATAGGGCCGTCGTAGATGAGGGTGCATCTACCTGCGTTATGTCCCTTGCTTGCTGGAAGGCCATTGGCTCTCCAGCCTTGTCGTCGTCTCCCAATGCCCTTGAGGCATTTGATGGTCGGGAATCTAAACCCCTGGACGTTCTCGAGAGTCTTGCGATCACATTACAGGGAAAAACTGTCAACATAGAAGTAGAGGTGGTTGACGCTAAACTCAACTACAATATACTTCTTGGCCGTAGCTGGACCCATGCCATGCTCTGCGTGCCGTCTACCGTCTTTCGATTCATTAAGTTCCCTCATGAGGGCAAGATTGTCACGGTGGATCAGTTGTCATTTTTCACCTCTAGCTCTGAGAACAACGTGCCATACGTGGATCAAATTCCGAATCCCCCAGACAGTATAGGACCTGGTCTCTTCAAAGACCCAGTCCTCATGGGCATCTTTCCCGCACCACCACCGAATACCGCTCAAGTCAACATGTTGTCCAGGTCCGATGACCCCTGGCTTATTCCTACACCTGAGCAGGTATATGAGTTTGGAGAATCCATGCCTTTAACGCCAGTAGAGATCAGCTACTGTGAGATTGTTGCCGCATCGGACCCTCCACCTCCTCAGCATGCTCCGATGAGCATGGCTCTCGACGTCTACTCCCAATCCCCCTGGCTTGGTCAGGCTGATTCACCTGATCCTCTCAGAGAGACTTTTCCTTCAGATGAGGCTATCATTGAAACTATGTCTCTTGAGGAGTTGCCCTGGGGCGATGGACATCATCGCTCCTCGTTTATGCCCAGCTTGGGGGCAATGACTGATTGTCTGGAGCGTTATGCTACTCAGGTTCCTTCCCCTCCTCTTCAAACACCGATCTTAATGCACGAGGTTTTTTCGGAGGGTAATCTGAGTAACATTACTCAAAATGTTCCAATCAACATCTCCGTTAAACCGGGGATTGTTGAGAATTTTCATGTGGGTGTGACTTGTTCTCCCAATGAGATTAAAGTCTATACTAAGTTTTTCAAAGAATTCAGAGATATTTTCGCATGGTCTTACGAGGAAATGCCAGGAATTGATCCTAGTATTGTTGTGCACGAGATTCCAACCTATCCAGGTGCGAAACCCGTGCGCCAACGCTTACGTCCCATGCATCCTCGGAAAGCCGCCGCCATCAAGGCAAAAGTTGAAAAACTTCTGAACGCGGGTTTCATTTATCCCATCCCCCTTACAGAATGGGTGTCCAACATTGTCCCTGTCGATAAGAAGCAGGGTACAATTCGAGTCTGTGTGGATTATCGCGACATCAATCGCGCCTGTCCAAAGGATAATTATCCCACTCCGTTTATCGACCAGATCATCAACGAATGTGCCGGGAGTGAGATCTATTCCTTAATGGACGGTTTCTCAGGATACAACCAAATCAATATTGCACCTGAGGATCAACATAAGACCACATTCATCTGTCCGTGGGGCACTTTTGCATACAAAAAACTCCCGTTCGGCTTAAATAATGCTGGAGCTACCTTTTAGCGTGCGATTTCCTACACTTTTCATGACATCCGCCATATTGTCCAGCCTTACCTGGACGACTTGCCAGCCCATTCGAGCAAGCAAGAGGACCATCCTGAGCATCTCCGCCAGATCTTTCTTCGTTGCAGACGCTACAATACCAGGCTTAATCCTCATAAATGCGCTTTCTGCGTCGATTATGGCCGTCTTTTAGGCTTTATAGTCTCGAAAGACGGAATTCGCCTCGACCCTCTAAAGGTCGAGGCCATCGTAAATCTCCCATCACCCTCCTCCTTGTATCAGTTATAGAGTCTGCAAGGGAAAGAAAATTTTCTTCGGCGCTTTATCCCGAATTATGCCGAGGTGGCCAAAGGATTCACTCGTTTGTTAAAGCAGAATGTTCCCTTTCACTGGGACGAAATTTCTTAGGAATCCTTTGAGAAGCTGAAGACATTGCTAGTCAATGCTCCGTTGCTTCGTCCTCCGGACTACCACCGCGATTTCACTTTGTATCTAGCCGCCGCATTTAGCACCATCGCCATGGTCTTGGTGCAGGATGACGATGACGGTGATGAACATGTTTTTTATTACCTGTCTCGGAATCTTCTCGACCCGGAAACGCGTTATGCACAAGTCGAGAAGTTGGCATTAGCAGCAGTACACACCATACAACGCTTTCGCCATTACATCCTTTTGCGCACGATAACAGTGGTTTCAGACTGCAACCCTATGACGTATATTCTTTCTAGACAATTACTGGGGGGAAAGTACTCCAAATGGATTGTAATCCTGCAGGAGTTTGACTTGGAGTTCACCACCGCCAAGTCAACTAAATCACTGGTCTTCATGGATTTGATATGTTCTCTCCCTATAGACTCTGTTCCCTCACACTCTGAAGACCATATACCGGACGAAACGCTTTTTCTCATCAGTACTCGTGATCCTTGGTACGGTGACATAATAGTGTATCTTCAGACCGCGACATTTCGGTCTGAGTTGGATAAAACAGCCCGCCGTTGGATTCGGCACTAGTCCCAACCCTACCGCATAGTAGGAGATACCTTATATCGCATTGGAGTAGATTCGGTGCTCCGGCGATGCCTAACCTTGGAAGAGGCTGAGAAAGTCTTAAATGACTATCACAGTGGCGCCTGTGGCGGACATATGTCTGGGTATGCTACTGCCCAGAAGATTCTGCGAACAGGTTATTTCTGGCCTTCCATATTCAAGGACTGTATCACCGCAGTCCATAAATGTCATCCATGCCAGATTTTTCAGCGCAAGATGCGCGCGTTGCCTTTTCCATTGCATCTCGTTATTACCGTCGGCCCTTTTGCGAAATGGGGCGTAGATTTTATGACATGTAACCCTCACTCAGCTGGGGGGCATGCGTATATCATTGTCGTCGTCGACTACTTCACTAAGTGGGCCGAGGCGATGCCTACACTAGCTGCTGACGGGAAAACAGCTGCTCAATTTATATTCAACCACATTATTGCATGGTTCGGGGTTCCTCAAGCCATCGTCACTGATCACGGTACTCAATTCCACGATTACATGATGGCGGAGCTGACTTCAACATTGGGCTTGCGTCACGACAGCTCAACACCATACTACCGTCAAGCGAATGGTCAGGTTGAAGAAGTGAACAAGGTTTTGGTCACTATGCTTCAGCGAACAGTTGGGATTCATAAATCCAGTTGGCATCTCCAACTGTTCTCAGCTCTCTGGGCATACCGAACATCTGCTAAGAGTGCAACTGGATTTACACCTTTCCAATTGGTGTATGGTCTGGAAGCTACTTTGCCGGTTGAATGCGAGATTCCTTCGCTAAAATTAGCTGTGGAGCTCTTACCGGATACTTCTGCTGAGGAAGAACGTCTTCTGTATCTCGAACGATTGGATGAAACCCGTCGTCTAGCTGCTTTGATCATCGAAGCACAAAAGAAGAGGGTCAAAACTCATTTTTATCAATCTGTTTCTCCCCGTTCTTTCATCGAAGGAGACCTCGTCCTCCTGTACGATCAGGCACATGATAATCTTGGAGCCGGTAAGCTCCAGCCTATGTGGCACGGGTCCTATATAGTAAAGTGTGTTTTAAAAAATGGGGCCTATGAGCTTATAGATTACGAAGGAGTTCCGCTGGAGCAGCCCAGAAATGGGCTGTACCTTAAAAAGTATTATGCCTGAAGTAATTTCTTTGTGTGGTGTGTGTACATAGGTGTGTGATTGTGTGCATGTATTGTGTGGTGTGCTTTGTAAACATCTTTCTGCTGATCGGGTCTTCCTGGTTGTGCAGATGTCTATTCATCCATTTGTTGGTTTCGTGGATGGTGCCTCCCGCAGTACCAGGAATATGTCTTCCGCAGCCTGGGTAATCTATGATCCTGCTGGTGAGTTGATTGACCTACAAGGTGTGTGTCTAGGAAGTACCACGAACAACATCGCGGAATATAGCGCCGCGTTGGAATTATTAACCAAGGCAGTAAACCTTGGTATCCATGAACTGCTCGTGTATCTGGATTCACAGCTTGTAGTGTTACAACTGAACGGACATTATTCAGTAAGGAACCCGTCCATTTTATGCCTGTATTTGTGTATTCGATTACTGGAAAGGAATTTTGACTACATTACATATCATCATATACCCAAGCATTTGAATACATTAACAGATGCAGTAGCAAATTTGGTATTAGACAGACATTTGCGCAATTTATAAACCATCATCACATGTAAAGAAAGACTCATCCAGAAATAGATATGCATATGTATATATAAATATCGAAATGTTTACATAAGAGTGTGTCACATAAAACACAAAAAATATACATAATCGTCTTAGTACATCCGGAGACGGTATGTCTCTCAAAAAATAGGTGGGGTATAAATCCTAAGGACTAATCTGCATGGTTCTCATGATAGCATGTGACTGCACGCACTAAGCGTCTCAGGATTCGGTGGATCCGACTCGGAACTCCCACCGTGTGGCGCTGGTATGCCATCGGTACGTCTGCCAGCCGGGCATAGTCTGGGATCCCGTGGGCAATCCCCTCGAGGTTCTGGATCAGCTCCTCTCCTCTGGTGCCCTCTCCCTGAACCTCAGGGGCGAGTTGTGTCCTCCGGGAGATTGGAGACATCCCAGCTGGTCTCTCAGGTCCCACATCTGCATGCATATATGATCGTGTTAGGACGAATGTATATTAACAAAAAAAAACGTAAAACATAAAATCAAAAACATGAGGTCTTACCCAACTCCTCGTCCCAGTCGTCTCCTTCTGGCAGTGGGAGATCCGGGTCCCCGGTAAAGTCAGTTTCTGCATAGGGCCAGTCTTCCACGACAATCAGCTGGCGCCGTAACCACCTAAAGAACTCCGGCCTCCAGGACATCTGTTGGCCACCTCTAGATCTGGGCATCAATGCTGTCCAGCGAGCCATTCTTGGCTCTCGTGGTATCGGATCTGCCACTGCGGCCCCTTGGCCCTGGAAGATTGGTAAGCATTCCAGAATGAACGATACCAAGATAGAACCATAACCGAACTGTTTCAGTTTTCCCTGTTTGCATTTTGTGAGCTGCCTTTTCATGTTGATTGTTACTGCTGCTGCCCAGTTGAACAGTAAGGGACCCATGCATTCTGAGGCCAGTAGGAGTTGGGACTTTGTGGCCTCGTGTGGAGCCTGTGACCCAGCAGCCCACGTGATGGTATGGAGAACCACTCTCAATGCCAGATCAGGGATAGTGTGGATATCCACCTTCTTGCTTCCTGATCCTGTTTGTGCCCCTCGGCACACTCGTGCCATCACTTCTTCCATCTTCTCCCCAGATGGTCTGCTTCCAGTCAATACAGGGATTGGACCTCTGTGGGACAATCCAGTGATGAAATAAACATCGGAAACCTCCAGCTCTAATACCTGGTCTCGTAACCTGAACACTTGTTCATGTTCGTCCCAGATACTGATTAAATACTGGAGGAGCTTGGGCTGAGCTCGTAAACATGGTGTGAGGAAGAACTTTTTTAGCCCACAGTTTCTAAGTGCATTCATACAAGCTTGACTTTGCATGGCTTGTTCATCCTCTTCTTCATGCTCTCGTTCTTTCCATTCACTTTCCATTTTGATTGATTACCTGCATTCATATGGTCATGAACCCTTAGTTAGATCTCTGATGAGCTTCAAATTCCATGAAATTTGGTCTAAATGTCGAAATTTTAGGAGGATTTTTAGGTTCGGCCGATGGCGCGGCTGTTGTGTGAAAATTTGCGCCACATGGCGCGGGCCCTTTGTGGAAAAGAGCTCATTGGCACGGGTCTGTGCCCGATACCCGCGCCAATGGGCGCAGCCCTAAAATTTTAAAAGTGGCCACATAGAACTGATTTTCAAGGGAAAATTATTAAAAAATGGATGAAAATGTAGAGCAAAGGAGCGCCTCTTACCTGTAGCAGACGAGAAGCTGAATGGTCAACTGGATTTGTCGCAATCACCGTCAGAAGTTTCTGCTCCAAATGGACCACTGTTGCTTTTTACCAAGGTAAATAGTAAAAGTAATTTTATTTTTACTCATTCTGACTTATTTATAACTTTTTGAACTCTAATTAGGTTTAAAAAGTCATTTTTTATTAATATTTTAATATATTTTGTCGAAAATGGATTTTACGCTTGCCTATGTGTGCAGTAATAGGTTTGTACGCAACTAAAACGGTGAAACGAGTTGTATTTTATACTTTTTGCGGACTCGGTAAAAACACGAAAAAGTCATTTTGGAGTCATCTTTCAGCTCTTTTCTGACTCTCTAAAAATTAAAATATTGCCGAGGCCCTCTTGTTGTTTCGATTCCGTTAAATGGACACGAATCGACATCCACCTAAGATAAGTTTAACCCTTTTTCAAAGTTAGGATGGATTGATTGCGTCAAGGAATACCTCTAGCCTATCGCGATTTTGTGGAGGTTTCCTCGATATTGTTTTCTACCTTGGGACCGAGGAACTATTTACGAAAGTGACCGGAGTTTACTTTTCCGCTCGTTTTTTTCAAACTCTCTAAACATGAAAAGACGCCTCGGAAGTTCTCCTTTGTCGACTCGTTAAACTCGATGACATCTGATCCAATGAAATGACGTCCGAGTTTCTCCTTCCTAGGACTCGTTAAATGCACTAGGATGGACTCGCCCGAAGGGCGGACTTATATCGCAAGCATATGCTATCCCCTTCAAGCTTGTTATTAAAAATAATTGGGGTACTCGCCAGAAATGGTGGGGAAAAATGGAACCATCGTCGTTGTCGTCGGCAGTATGTCGCTCTTGAACATGGCACTTGTCTGCATTCGTGTCGGGTTGGGGACATCTCATCTAGTTGTTTAACTTTGCCTCCATGGGTTTGGGTAATCCCTTTTGACCTCTCATCTGCTCACTACCTCGTCACCATGACCTCTGATCCGTTGATGTCGAATAATGCCAAGTCCACTGTCGTGTCGTTTATATGTTCAAGAGAAGTTGGCCTCTGCGAATATCAACCCTCCTCTGAATCTCATACGATCCTGATCCACAACAAAACATCATGTTCCTCTGTCTCATGTCGATGATGTGGGAAACATTATGGCCCACCTTTGATCAAGGTCACTTCCTGTCGACTTCAAACACTATTATCCAGGAAGTTGGTCTAGAGACTCCTTATGGTACCTTGGAGCCTGCATGCCTCACTGGCAGGTTCGTCGCATTCGACATGATGTTTACATCATTGGCCTCTGATCGAGTGATTCTGCGGGTGTTCGACGTCAACTCATTTATTCACACGCCGTATATTGTACCTGTAGTACCTTGAGGACCATTGTCATTATTGGTGGTTTCTCTCGCGTCTGTTAACAACATTCATCATTGGCTGGTAATCAAACGATGTTCTTGCATGTTCGACTTCAGCTCACATATTCGCATGCTTGAACTTGTACTTTGTTTAGGTCGAGATGGAGCGCAAGACCCTAGATTGTGTCTGTTGTAATCCAGGCTGCGATTGTGGATTATTATCATTATGTACATGACTCACTGATTGGATGGCTGCGACCATACCTGAGTCTATTTGTTTGATCCTAGTTGGATGGCTGTGCCCATACCCTGGATCCGGATTATAGCATACTCTGTTTCGGATGGATGCGTCCATACCACATATACATCATGTACTTGAGATATCAATTGTATCTTTCTGGGCAGGTTTTCCGATGGCGGGCCTTTATTTGAACATGTTCTGGTAAAGCATTTCACCCCTCTCTCTCTCGGGCCTCATACTTTAGGGGGCATCTGTTACACAGTAATTTTTCACCGTCCCTACCATTCCCCGTCTCGCACAATGGAGGACCCATTTTGTGACCTATGAACATTGTCATGCCTTGAAAACATCATCAATGCATTCCTCTAAGCATGAGCTTCATTTGCCCTTAAGACATCTCCTTGCAAAAATCATAAAAACATCCCTTTTTGCATTGGCGCGGTCAGACAGTTCAGTACTCGCGCCAATGGGGAAAATCCTGCATAGAGGTCGCGCCAACTGGCGCTCTGTCCCAGAGCAGTAGTCGTGCCACCCAATTTAAGGACTGTTTTTTAAATAAAGATGGCGGAAGTTGAGTTCCAACAAACTCAGGAAACCATTGCCTATCTTGAGTTGGGAGGTTTGGCTGCGGAAGTTCAATGGAAGGGAAGTGGTTTTGCCACCTCCCATGGAACCTTCCTTATTGATAGGGCCAATCCCACAATAATAGGGATCCCAACTCCCTCCTTCCCCATCTATAAAAGCCTGCTCAATTCCATGGCAAGCTAGTCTTGAAGTGCCTAAGCCTTGAATCTCCATATTCCCAAGAGCCTTTGTGCTGTAAAGAGCCCTCTTTTTCCCTTAAGGCCGACTCAAGTAAGGAGACCATCGTCGAGAGACTCTGGAGAGGTTTTCCCTTTCCTTGGCGAGCTTTGCGAGACGTGAACGACTGGAGACCCATCTGAAGGAGACCACGACGTTAGAACTTGGTTGTAATCTCTCTTCGATTGTTATTTAATGAATGATTACGATTATGGTTCCACTCTGTTTTCCATCATGTTAATATGAGTAATATCCTTTCTGACTGATGTTTAGTTACGTATGCCAGATTTTATTCTTGTATCTGTTTGTTTCTTGCATGTGCAGGTGTTCATCCGCGGAGATCGTGGAGGGATTGTGATGTGCCAGGCTGAGGAACGGGGACGCTTCTTCTTCAAATCATAGCATTGGATTCCAAGTAGGCTTCCATCTTAGTCTTTTCATTCGTAACTAGGAATTTGCGTCATAACATTTTTTATTGTTGCTAGACCCCTGCTGGGCTAGTAGGGATCGCCTCTGTCCGCAGAGGGGATTTACCTCCTCAACACATACTAATGGACATATGATATGTCACATCAGCCCAATACAAAGTATCATCATCAATGCACATCATGAGATCAATATGCCAAATTTTACACAATGCAAAACACATAGACATAGGAGGTGTCATGTGGTGGCCATACTTTCTCAAGTGAAACAAAATTATACATGCCTTCTCTTGCTGCAACATATCATTGAAATCCAAGGCATCATTCAAGAAATGATGAGCTATTGGGTAGTAACCATACTCACCCAAGAGCACCCATAGGAACAAGGACTTTTGCAGCCCTCTTGCCTTATCAACATGTGGATCATGGAGCAATAACACAATGATGGACATGTGAAATGTCTCATCAACATAGTACAAGCAAGCTCCTTCACACCACATCATGTGGGAGTCATCCCTCCTCCCAAGCCAAAGTTCATGCATGAAACATCCCTCCAACAGAAATACATGTGGATAAATGAGACATATTTCAAACATGGGTGAATACATGGACATAAGATTTAACATGTGATGTCCAAACTATCCTTGTAACAACCACATCAACCATGCTTCATTTTCATAGACTCTATTAATGATGCATAAAGCATGAAATGAGAAAATGAGAATCTTTGGGTAGTGATCATGATTACCCCAAAGCAACCGGCATTTCCATGCCTCCTTATTCATTTCATGACCATTCTTCAAGGCATAGATAAGAGAAATAGGTTCCTTCGGAGAGTGATAGGAGTCTCCCAAGGGAAACCAGTGTAACCAAGCTTGCTGGTCCATATATGTTTGCAAGTGATCATGTGATCTCTTGCTCAGCATCCTCATCCACTCACTCCAATATGGAAGATCAATAACGTGCTGCATAATCATGACATCCTCCCTTTGTAGAATACCATCTCCTTTGAACTAATGAAGAACCTTGCATCTCATGAAATATTGAAATGCATCTTTGTTTAGATCTCTTAGTGAGACCTTTCTTCCATATATGGCCTTCCAAAACTAGTGAGGCTTTGAATCTGCAGTAAGTAGAAGTCTCTCTTTGAACAATAGCATGCTCATTGAGAGAGTGTCATCTAGAGGGGAGAAAATGCTTCTCATCTCAAGATGTCTACTCTTCATCTTCTTCTTCTTCACTGCTTCAAGGTTGAAGCTACTTCTATAATGATCCAAGAGAGCTAAAGCCTATGTGTCACAGTCACTAAGTGACAATGATGTAGATTTGTGAAGTAATGCATGTACTGTCTCACAACAAGTTTTATTACTGATCTCACAATCAACCATTGAACATAGGATAGTACTAATCCCCTTTCTTGAGACCCTACATCTCAACCCAAGAGATTGAATGCAGCTCAACAATGATGCATAGGGATAGTTTCTAGTCTCATCCTTGATTAGATCAAGGGTCCTCTACGCTGTGACATGTCTTTGCTTCAAATCATCATTTTGATTTAATCCTTGGCTATGCATTAATCTTGAAACAATATGTGCTCAAATTTCATGCATACCTTGGATCAACTAATATGTGGGAATCTCTTGAAAGAACACAAGATTTCCTCCACTAGGATAAATTATGCCTCCAACTGCTGGTAAGGATGATGGCCTCCTTTCTTCCAACATACCAGCACTGGTATCTTCCTTCTCCTCCTCATGCATCTCCTGATTCATGCATGGGACTCCATATGTTAAGAGCTCAAGAATACCTTGCAAAGGTGCAAGTGCCTGTTCTCTAGATGCAAGTACCTTAGCAATAGATGGTGAAAATGGAGATCTCTTGCCCAAAGTGACAAGATTGACATCCTCCTTTGTTTCCTTGGGAGATGTCTCTTTGTAGCTCATCTTTTTCCTCTCCTCATCAAACTCCTTAAGATTTTCTTCAATACTCTTCAATGTTTGAAAAAGAAGCAATGAGATATCTTCCTCCATCATTCTCCCTACTTTGTGATGACAGGAAGTGTATAGATCTTCCTCTTCACCTTGAAACCCTTTAGGAGTTTCTTTGCATTTCTCTTCTTCATTGCTATACCTCTCACCTTCTTCAAAGAAAGTGGGCATAGTAGATCTATGAGGTGATCTAGGATTATCCGGTCTTCTGCTTTGCTGATAGGAATTGCTAGGGCTTCTTTATTCTTCTTGAAACCTTATTTAGGTCTCACTGCAGCTTTATTTTTCTTGAAACCCTCTAAGAGTCTCGGTGCATCTTATTTCTCTCTTTTGATTTACCTCTTTGGAGAGGCTCTTCTTAGATCTGAACACTGATGAGAGTAAACTCATCCTATCCATGATTCTAATATTTTTCTCATCTCTTTAATTCTCGAATAGCTTGATATCATAGGCTATGCTAGAGATCATGCTTTGATACCACTGTAGTGTTCCTTTTTAGGAATAGCTCATGAATCATGCACTGAAAAATGCGTTTTCAAGAAAATATGGAATGGAAAAGAAAAATAACTCTTGGATCCTTTATATCAGACAATAAAAAAACTAAATCCAATATTTGAGCTGAAACAAATAAGACTAGGTGGGTTAAACAGATCTCCCACACCTAGTTATCTTCAAGAGAAGGCCCAATGAGGGGCTGCAGCAAGGTAAAACGCTCTACTGAAAGTGAAGAGAGATATAAATGAATTAAATGTGCTTATAGACACTCATAAATGGATTTAAATTACAGAAACAACTCAGATATGAATTTAGGAACCAAAAAGTGGGGAAAAACAGTGATTTTGACCCTAAAATAGATGTACTCAGAAATATGCGTAACATTAAGGGAAATGGAGGGAGTTTATTTTATATAAGTTCTTGAGGGACCTATGTGCCTACTTTCAGCTCAAAAAAATCATTATAGCTATGTTAAACAGTTCCTCCATCCCTGGATATGCTTAAAAATGTTGATTTCCCATAACTTTGAGTATGCAGAAAATGGCTGAAACATGAAGAGCGTAATTTAAAAATAAATTAGACAAAATATGTCTGAAACATAAGATCTGAAGTTTATTATAATAGATAATGAAGAAAAATAGAGATTCAGCTCCTTTTATACATCAAATAGATCACCCAGCAAGGGGATTTCATGAAAGAACAAATACAAGTATCAGATCTGCATAATATGGATATAAAAATTGAAGAATCATTGAAAATATGAGCATATGAGCTGAAATGTGAAAAATTACATAAGAGGGATTCAATACAAACTTTTCGGAAGAAGGGATGGCCCTTCCTCAAGGAAATAAGCACCAAACTAGGGTAGAAACATTGCTGCAACAATGTACTAGAAAAATGACGTACTTTCTACAGTATACTGCGCAGATGATGTTGGAAGGTCCTTTGGTCTGATGCCAATATCTGAATATGAAGCTCAAGGCTTCCTCACTAATCTTCCAGAGAAAGGAATGCTCCCTTTTCTACAAAACTAGATTTGGAAGTGGTGTTGAAAACCACTCACTGCAACACCCTGCAACACAGCAATTCCTGCCCAACAGAAAATGTTGTAGTTGGAGGAGGAAGCTTGGCCTCAAGCCTATATGTGAGGAATTTCATAACATAATCCTTCAAGAGCTCCTCAATGAAGGAGGAGGAGTTCCTAAACAGGAGATCCCTCTCTCTCTAGCTAAACAACCAAGAGAGTTTGAGTTGCCTAAGAAATATCAAAATTGAATTATCTTCAGCAACCTTTCCTTGTGGCCTTCCTCTTCATTTTATAACATTATGGTTTAGAAAACCCTAAACCACCTCTAATGAGTTAACCCTTTTCACATGAAGGGTCTCCATCTAAAACTACGCTGATCAATAAGCAGGTTCAATGCATCTAGACATTGCTGTGATTTGGTCCTATTAACCTAGTCAACCTTCTTCATTCCTTTTCACACCTAAGTGTATTTTATTGAAATGGGCCAGATTTGTCCATGTTCACATTGGGAATTGATTTATTTTTCTGATTAGGAGTTCTAGAGTTCCTCCTTTACACTTTTATTCATGAGTTAAGAAAACCGAAATTAAAATGCAATATTCCCATTAGCTGCAAAAATTGGGAATATTACAGTCTCCCCCGGAAAAATTTTGCTTGCCCTGAAGAAACTCTTATTGGAGATGCAAGTCATCTACTCCCCTCCAAATGGAATCCACATAAGGAAGTCTTCCTCCATTTTCTGCAATAGGTTATGTATGTTTGGTTTCAAAGTTGTCTTCCACAAATGCATTTGATGACTTCCAACTGTAATGTTAGATGTCCTCTTCTTATCATGAAGTACAAAATGAAAATTACATGATTTCCAACACCATCATAAAAACATGAGAGATATAAAATAAAGTAGCTCCTTCCATAAAGGAAAAGCTTCATCATGCAAGGACATTCCTCCATCCATGTTTTATGAACTTGATTAAGCATTGTTATGATTTCCTTCTTAGCCCTGTTGGCCTTGTTGGGTCCAAAATCCATCATTCAAACGTTATTCAAAAGAAGAAGTGAAGGAGCAACATGGGTGGAAAAAAATGTCAAACCATATTCCCCTAATAATAACCACCGGAGCAAGGCCCTTTGTTTCCATCCCCCATCTCCTCTATGTAAGATGGACAAGCCAAGCTTCCCAAAAGATGACGTACATGCCTTCCTTTGCTGCAATTTATCTTTAATACATAGGGCATGAATCAAAAAATTATGAGCTATGGGATGGTCACCATACTCATTTAAAAGCAAGCAAAGCAACAAGAGGCCTTGCTGCCCTCTTTCCTCCTCATGTGCATCATGAAACCAAACCATACTAATGGACATATGATATGTCACATCAGCCCAATACAAAGTATCATCATCAATGCACATCATGCGATCAATATGCCAAATTTTACACAATGCAAAACACATAGAAATAGGAGATGTCATGTGGTGGCTGTTAGAGTCGGTATCTTCATCCCTCCGTCAGAGATCAAAATCTCTTTCGTTGCATTTCATTTTAGGTGTCTCATTCATTTTAGTTAGCTGCATTCCATTAGGAGCATGGATCATCTGACGGAAGGGTCTTTTCACTCATATCCCTCATGTCATGTACCTGTTGGTCCGTGTCTGTTCATCAAAATCATTTAGAGTCATGTTTAGTCTCTTGGTCAACAAAGAGTCAATTTAGGATTTTGAGTCTCATTAGGTCTAGGGTTTCGTTAGTTTAGTCTTCAAAAAAGTCTAATAATGTCAGCAGGCACATGAGGAAGGTTCAAAATAAGATTCATTGCATCGTCATATCGCTTGATAAAGATTCTTCTTCAAAACTCTGTTTTGAAGAAAAATCGTCAATTTCATCTTTTGTAATAAATGTAATGTAATTTTCAAATTTTATTCAGTTGTAAAGTTCTTCAGGCGCAGCCCTAGTCACCTTTGCCAAATCCTATGCCAACTATCCCTGCAAAAAATAGACAAGAGTTTCGTCATTCAACTAAAAAATCAAAGTGGAAACAAAAACAGAGTTATGTGAAAAGTGCCAAATTCAAACATTAGAAAGTGGGTTTTCTAAATCAAAAATCAAAGTCTAATGGCCATATAAGATTAATGGCCATATAAGATATTTGTGGTGTTCAAACAATTCATTTTCACGCAAGAGTGATCAAAGAGCAGAGTCAAACTTTATGGAAGAGAAAAAATAGTGGTTTTAAGCCGAGACTCTGGTGAGTTATCTGTGCGGCACGTTGGGTGGAGGTCGTGGCGCACATAGCAGTCACGAAACATAGAGCCGCCCATCACTGTGCTATTTTGAACGTGCAGGGCGCATACACAAGGCACGACACACTGGGTAGTGCACACGGTGCACATGGCTGACACACAAAAACTTTGCCACCGTTCCATGAATTCAAATCAACTCAACCTCCTATGCTCTGAGTAAGTTTGTGAGAGTGTGAATTGCTATTAGTTGTGTTTGGTGTTGTTTGAAGGGAAGAATATAAGAGTTTGAATGTTGAAAACATAAACCCTATTCTCTTGTTAGAAATTGCTCTCTTAGGGTTTGAAATTTGAGTCTTAAAGTTCGATCTTGGTGCCAAAATACTCATCCCCCTACATTGTTCATTCCTTTCCCATCACTATCATACTATCATTATAATCCCTCCCCTATTCCCTTATATCCCAAGTCATTTCCCATCATTTTCCCCTTCCCATTTCATTTGTAAAATTTTCCCAAAACCCCAAGTTTCCCAAACATTCAGTGGCTGTCCCCTCTCCCAAACTTTGTCAAATTCTCAAAGGGAAAACTACCACTTGACAAGACTCCATTGTTCCCACTGTCCATATTTCCCACAGCCCCTTCCTACTTGACACATATTTGGCATTGAAACAAAAAAACAACCAGATTCTCATTTCTCATTTTCAACAAGCTAAACATACACCTTGCATGGACATTATGGAGATAGACACTGAAACTTCATATGACAAAGATAGTGATTCTACCACTGAGCTACATGCACCGAGAAGGCCTCGTAAAGGTGGCAAACATTTGAGAGAAGAACCCACTTCATTGACTCAATTGCAGGCTTGCCCACTTGCAATGGCATGTTTTTGAGAGTATTCATGCTATAAATATTGTGAGATGATTGCTAGGATTCGTCATCATCAGGAGTTGGCTCGTTTATTTGTATTGCATTTACATGACGGTCAGGTAACTCTTGCTGGTGAAAATTTCACTTTGACACCGAAAACCATATCTCAAGCAACCGGGATACCGAATGTAGGTGAAGAGTGGAACAAGAGACAACAGGTGGACAGAGTGCATTATGAACCATACATCATGCCTGGCTATGTGAGACAGCTCAGCAGGGTATTCCCATTCTGGTTTCTGAAGGAATCCTATGCGCCTTTTATGAGACTCATTATTAGATACTTCAGTTGTGAGGGCCGGTTCTCACGCCTCTATGTCTACCACATCAGGTTATTGATGCATTTCACGAGAGTGAGGATGATGAACATACCTTATTTCATGTGCCGGAACATTGAGAGAATGACCACTCTTTTGCAGAAGAAGACTCCCGAGCAGCAGTATAACAATATTTATCACTATGCACTCATCAAGATCATTGTTGTACATCAGCTTGGATTGCAGGGTATTGCATGGGAGGATTTCATTTCCCATGACTTCTTTACAGCCCCTCAGCCTCCTCCAGAGATTGTCCATGATGTAGGTGAACCTTCACATCAATTTGAAGGTCACGAGATAGAGCCTATCAATGTGCCAGTGTTTGTTACTTATCAGAGAGGCACCAAAGCATTATTTGCAGCAGCCCAACGAGTACTATCTCCACCCAGAGTGGAAGGGGTCTCGTTGCCATCATTAGCAACATAGGTATAGGTACAGGACAGAGGTAAGAGGCCTATGCAGGATGAGGGCCCTTTCGGAGGCCAGGATACTGATTTCATATTGATTGATGAGGATTTGAGCTCTCCAAGCTCAAAATTGAGAGAAATCATTCAGGAGAAGAAAGCTAAGATCGACATACTAACCGATAAATTGAAAAGAGCTCAATGGATCATAAATTATCTAGATCAGTGGAAAAAGCAGTTGGAGGATCAGCAGACGATCATGGAGTTGCAAAACATCCGTGAGAACTGGCAAGCTGCCCAAAGAAGCCCAACCGAGATGACACCTATTGAGCGAGAGATCGAGGCTGATAGAGTGATTTGGCTTGAGAGGGTCAACATTCATCTTTAGAAGCTGTTGGCGAAGGCAAAAAAGGAAAAGAACAAGCTCAAACACATGAATAACCATTATTGGGCACGATATCATGTTTGCAAAGCGAGGATCAAAATCCTGAAGGCAAGGCTAAGGAGGGCACTAAAGCGTCGCAAAAGGCGTGATAGACTCCAAATTTTGGCTGAAGCTTCTTTTGCCCAGCATAGTGCTTGATGAGGGACCTTCAGCCCAAATTTCAAAAAATTTGGGAAATTTTTTGTCAATTTTGAATTTTTGTGCCTAAAAACAGATTTTCCTGCCCGACGCGTAGCGCCACTTGGCGCGCGCTTATAATTGGCAACTCTTCAGGAGGAATTTTTTTTTTTTTTGGATTTTTCATCAAAATTTATGCATGCTTATGGATTACCTAAGGATTTCATCAAGTTCTGGGTTTCCTAAAGGGTCAAAAACACCCTAAAAATGGCCTTTCTGCCACTTTTTGCACACACAGGAAGCAATGTTGGGAGAATTGATTTTTGGAGGGGAAAATGGCAACCAAATCCAGAAATTCCACTTGGGTTGGAAGGTATATAGGCAGGGATTTCCAACGAGCTATCCTATGCTCAATTTGGACTTTGGGAAGGGCCTCAAAATCAGATCCAAACTTGTGCTACGCATAGAGATTCCAGGCATGGCGCATAGAGGAATTTGGCCTATTTTTCACTCAGCAGCTCAGAATTTTGCCTAGTTTTGGCCAGTTTGACTTTTTCATGTAACTCTTAATGTACCTTGATGTAATTTCATGAACATGATGTAATTTTGGCACATTTTTACTCATTCTAGTAGATTCATTCACCAAAAGGTGAAATGTAAGTGAATGGATCAGTGTCCTAGCATATAGAGGCAAGTTGTTTCATTGCCTATTTTCTAGTTCCTAGTTTAGATATGGTTGAAACAGCTCCTAGAATGATGAGCTCGACCCCTAGAGGCATGGGAATGGGTTAGGATTGTCTATATCATGTATTTCTTCAGTCATTTTCAGGGTTGGACACTTGGGATTGCTTGGCACTTCATTGTACATTTCATCTCTGCACTTTTGGCAAAGGAATAGACCAGGGTTTGCAACACTCTTTGGGATCCATGTGGCTCTATGTTTTGATTATGTTTTTCTCTATGTAATTTTAAGTTCACTGATGTTTATGTGTATCATTTTCCCTTCTCTTTTCTTCTTAAATTAAACAAGTCAGTGTTAAAGGTGGAATTCATTAGCTTGCTTTGCTCTACCTTCAGTTTTGTTTAATTTTCCATGTTTTCATCTGTTTGAGGAGGAATCTTGAGACCCTCTTTCCCTCTTCAGCTCCTCACCAGTCTGATCCATCCATTCATTCAATCTAAAGCATCAAAACAATTTCCTTCCTTGCCCCAATCATAACTCTACAAAAACTAGGCCTCATCCCCGCACCCAAAACTACCTTTCCCTTTGATCCAACAAAAACCCCCAAAAACACAATAAAAATCCTTCACTTATATACCTAGCCTAAAATTAGCTTTTATTTCAAGTCATCTCAAGCCCTATTGATTATTTTTGCTGAGATTGACCCGGAGAGAGCCCTCTCCTGTTCTGGTAGGGCTAGCTACTAGACTGAGCATGGTTTGATGTTACCCTGAACTCTGTCTTCCTTCAACCTGAGGTAGATTTAGGCAATAACATAGTGGCGACCATACTGGGGAAGAGAAAGTTTGTTTTTTTCTTTATAAACTACAGACGGAGCCTGAAGTTAGCTAGGTAGCCTTCAAAACGATCTTGCTTTGCATTAGCGAAAGTAGAAGAATGCTGCTTCAGTCAATCTCCGGTCTAGTTTATGAACTGAATGTCTAGTTTCCTCAGTAAAATGTAATCAAGTTTAGATCTGATTGTTGATGGTGGACAACGATCAAACACCACAAGGCTGAAATAATTCACCTGGCGACTCTAAATCAGTTTCGAGATCAGATCCAAGGACTCCACTAGAGGATGAACCTGAACAACAGAAACATGAAAGGACAATATGGAAAGATCAGGTATTCAAGTTGGAATTTCATCCAAGACATTTTTTTCTTTGTCATAAATTATTTCTTCTCTTTTCTTGAGAATGTCAAGAAGGCTTTGCAAAGTATATTGTATTTAAGAAAATATCATCGGTTTGCATTTGATTCCTTCCCTTTGAATATTGTAAATGCCAAATATTTGCATGCTTTTGAGCTTGATCAAGACCTTTCTTCCGAATCTTGTGATGAACACCTTCAAATTGATGAACCTCAAGAGACCAAGACTGATTCTATAACTTATGTACATACCCCTATACCTTGTAAAATTCCAGATCGATACAAGCGTCTAATTTTACCTTCTATACCCCATGCTTTCCCTAAAAAGCATGACCTATATCTACCAAGATTTGATGGTGAACGCGACAACATCACTTCTGAGAGGCATGTTTTGAATTTTGAATATTTTCTCGACCTTTTGAAGTTGATGAAGAAGATGTTAGTATTAGGATTTTTTCTCTTTCTTTGCAAGGCAAAGTCAAGAGTTGGTTCAAAACCCTGCCTGATGCGAGCATCTCAGATTTCCAACAGTTCGTTGAATTTTTCCTCGAAAGGTGGGTGATCATACAAAACCCTTTCTTGATTATAGAAGAGTATAACCAGCTGAAAATACTGCCAGGGGAGACAGTACAACAATTTTCTGCTAGATTTAACCAAGTTTATTATTTGATGCCAGTTGATATAATACCTCCTCCTAGATCTGCTCTCTTGCACTACCCGGGTGCCTTTGATCGGGAAATGGAGTTTCAGCTGAGAGAAAGGAATCTTGAAACACTTGAAGAGATGCAGAAAAGTGTAGTAGATGTAGAGGCTCATTTGCGGATCTGAAGGGCAAGGTTGAAGGAAGAAGAGATGAAAAACATAGATCCAGAGAAATCGACATCTCTAGAGATAAAGCTTGACATGTTGGTAAGTGCAGTAGAAGAGATGATGCAAAAGATCATCACAAGGAATGAGTATAATGTTCAAGCCCATGGCTCGATGATTGAAGAAGAACAAGTTGTTGATCCAAAACATTTTGTTTCTTATCCCAGTTGTCATAGATCTGATAATGATTGTTTTGTAGATCATCTTGGAGAAGAGAGATATGTTGATTTGACATGTATGCTTGATGATGTGTTTTATACTGATGATTTGCCTCATTTTGATCAGTATGATGCCGATTATGTTCTCCAAATAGAAGCTAATATTGCAGACAAATCAACAACTAGTTTGTGGAAGGAGGAAGTTCACTTTCAGCAGCTCGAGTACAGTGATCAACCGATGCATATCAGCTATGACAGTGATGAGGAAAGTGCAGCAAATTTTGAAGTAAGTGAAGGATCTTTTCCTTTTTGTTTTGATTCGTTTCAATTCATCAGAGACAAATTCCATGCAATCAGAAACCAACTGTCAACAAGTCTTGATTTGAACCATCTTGAGGGCAATGAAAACCTTGTTCAAGACTTCTCATATCCAGATTTGCAGCCCCCGAATGCCATTGATTGTCAAGTTGCAGATGAAGACTTAGAAGCTGGCACATATGATCAAATGATACAAGATGATTCCGTACCATTTTTTTTTGAATCATTTCAGTTTTTGAAGGGTAAATTGCATAGTAAATCTTCAAATGAGCAGCTTGTAGAAAATCATGTAATCTCATCAGAACCAATAGAAAATGGGTTGCAGCAGTCTTTTCAAGTTTTTCACGATCCAATAGCTGATGTGTTGGATGATGTTTTCATTCAAAGTTTTTCTCCATTGACTATATGTGAGCTTGAAACGTGTACTGATACAAACTTGATCCAGCAGCCAGTCTCTTTGTCATTTTTAGCAGGAGTCTCATCACAAATCTCGTCACAAAATCTACATTCATGGTATGAGGAGAAGAAAAGTAATCCATTGGATGAGCTAGGTCCCAGTGTGCATGAATTTCAAGATCCTTATGCAGTGTTTTTGGAGGCAGATAGAGAATCCATAGTATTCAACGGATCTGTTGACAAGTTTTCATGGGAGTTGCTCTCTTGTTGTTCATAAGCGAGCACTTGTGGAGAATTCAAACAGTAGCTGGAATACTTACTTGGTTGCACAGGTTGTTTCATTTCACTTGATCAGGTGATGAATGAAACTATTAGAGTAGGTTTTGATGAATAAGCTCCATTTTGAGCATATTTTCCAGTTTGTCGATTGTGTTTAAGTATCGAGTCAGTTTTTAGTTGAGTGAGATTCAGTTTGTGTCGTAAATTCATCAGTTTTCATTCATGCATTTCAGCTTGATTTTTGACTCCATTTCCCAATGGAAGAAGGCACTACCTACTCTCCCAGAAATCTATAGTTCTTGGCACCTCCAAGGAGCTACCATCCCCATTGGAGCTAATGTTAGAGTCAGTATATTCATCCCTCCGTCAGAGATCAAAATATCTTTCGTTGCATTTCATTTTAGGTGTCTCATTCAGTTCAGTCAGCTGCATTCCATTAGGAGCATGGATCATCTGACGGAAGGGTATTTTCACTCATATCCCTCATGTAATGTACCTGCTGGTCCGTGTCTGTTCATCAAAATCATTTACAGTCATGTTTGGTCTCTTGGTCAAAAAAGAGTCAATTTAGGATTTTGAGTCTCATTAGGTCTAGGGTTTCATTAATTTAGTCTTCAAAAAAGTCTAATAATGTCAGCAGGCACATGAGGAAGGTTCAAAATAAGTTTCATTGCATCGTCATATTGATTGATAATGATTCTTCTTCAAAACTCTGTTTTGAAGAAAAATCGTCAATTTCATCTTTTGTAATAAATGTAATGCAATTTTCAAAGTTTCTTCAGTTCTAAAGTTCTTCAGGCGTAGCCCTGGTCACCTTTTCCAAATTCTATGCCAGCTATCCCCGCAAAAAATAGACAAGAGTTTCGTCATTCAGCTAAAAAATCAAAGTGGAAGCAAAAACAGAGTTATGTGAAAAGTGCCAATGTCAAACATTAGAAAGTGGGTTTTCTAAATCAAAAATAAAAGCCTAATGGCCATATAAGATATTTGCGGTGTTCAAACAATTCATTTGCATGCAAGAGTGATCAAAGATCAGAGTCAAAATTTGTGGAAGAGCGAAAACAGTGGTTTGAAGCTGAGACTGTGGTGAGTTATCTGCGCAACACATTGGGTGGAGGTCGTGGCGCACATAGCAGTTGCGGCACATAGAGCCACCCATCACCATGCTATTTTGAACGTGCGCGGTGCATACACCAGGCGCGAAACACTAGGTAGTGCGCGCGGCGCACAGGGCTAACACACAAAACATTTTCCACTGTTCCATGAATTCAAATCGACTCAACCTCCTATGCTCCGAGTAAGTTTGTGAGACTGTGAATTTCTATTATCTTGTGTTTGGTGTTGTTTGAAGGGAAGAATATAAGAGTTTGAATGTTGAAAACATAAACCCTATTCTCTTGTTAGAAATTTCTCTCTTAGGGTTTGAAATTTGAGTCTTAAAGTTTGATCTTGATGCCAAAAGACTCCATCCCCCTACATTGTTCATTCCTTTCCCATCACTGTCATACTATCATTATAAACCCTCCCCTATTCCCTTATATCCCAAGTCATTTCCCATCATTTTCCCCTTCCCATTTCATTTGTAAAAATTTCCCAAAACCCCAAGTTTCCCAAACATTCAGTGACTGTCCCCTCTCCCAAAGTTTGTCAAATTCTCAAAGGGGAAACTACCACTTGACAAGCCTCCATTGTTCCCACTGTCCATATTTCCCACAGTCCCTTTCTACTTGACAGATATTTGGCATTGAAACAAAAAAACAGCCAGATTCTCATTTCTCATTTTCAACAAGCTAAAGTATGGACATTATGGAGACAGACACTGAAACTTCATATGACAGAGATAGTGATTCTACCACTGAGCTACATGCACCGAGAAGGCCTCGTAAAGGTGGCAAACATGTGAGAGAAGAACCCACCTCATTGACTCAATTGCAGGATTGCCCACTTGCAATGGCATGTTTTTGAGAGCAGTCATGCTATCAATATTGTGAGATGATTGCTAGGATCCGTCATCATCAGGAGTTGGCTCGTTTTTTTGTATTGCATTTACATGATGGTCAGGTAACTCTTGTTGGTGTAAATTTCACTTTGACATCGGAAACCATATCTCAAGCGACCGGGATACCGAATGTAGGTGAAGAGTGGAACAAGAGATAGGAGGTGGATAGAGTGCATTATGAACCATACATCAAGCCTGGCTATGTGAGACAGCTCAGCAGGGTATTCCCATTCCGGTTTCTGAAGGAATCCTATGTGCCTTTGATGAGACTCATTATCAGATACTTTAGTTGTGAGGGCCAGTTCTCACGCCTCTATGCCTACCACATCAGGTTATTGATGCATTTCACGAGAGTGAGGATGATGAACATACCTTATTTCATGTGCCGGAACATTGAGAGAATGAACACTCTTGTGTAGAAGAAGACTCCCGAGCAGTAGTATAACAATATTTATCACTATGCACTCATCAAGATCATTGTTGTACATTAGCTTTGATTGCAGGGTATTGCATGGGAGGATTTCATTTCCCATGACTTCTTTACAACTCCTCAGCCTCCTTCGGAGATTTTCCATGATGCAAGTGAACCGTCACATCAGTTTTAAGGTCACGAGATAGAGCCTATCAATGTGCCAATGTTTGTTACTTATCAGAGAGGCACCAGAGCATTATTTGCAGCAACCTGACGAGTACTATCTCCACCCAGGGTGGAAGGGTTCTCGTTTTCGTCATCAGCAGCACAGGTACAGGTATATGATAGAGGTAAGAGGCATATGTAGGATGAGGGCCCTTTCGAAGGTGAGGATACTAATTTCATATTGATTGATGAGGATTTGAGCTCTCCAAGCTCAAAATTGAGAGAAATCATTCAAGAGCAGAAAGCTGAGATCGACATACTAACTGACAAATTGCAAAGAGCTCAATGGATCATAAATTATATGGAGCAACAGAACAAGTAGTTGGAGGATCAGCAGACGATCATGGAGTTGCAAAACATCTGTGAGAACCAGCAAGCTACCCAAAGAAGCCCAACTGAGATGACACCTATTGAGCGGGAGATCGAGGCTGATAGAGAGAATTGGCTTGATAGGGTCAACATTCATCTTGAGAAGCTGTTGGTGAAGGCAAACAAGGAAAAGAACATGCTCAGACACATGAATAACCATTATTGGGCATGAAATCATGTTTGCAAAGCGAGGATCAAAATCCTGAAGGCAAGGCTAAGAAGGGCACTAAAGCGTCGCAAAAGGCATGATAGACTCCAAATTTTGGCTGAAGCTTATTTGGCCCAGCATAGTGCTTTATGAGGGACCTTTAGCCAAAATTTCAAGAAATTTGGGAAAATTTTTGTCAATTTTGAATTTTTGTGCCTAAAAATAGATTTTCCTGCCCAACGCGTAGCGCCACTTGGCACGCGCTTATAATTGGCAGCTCTTCAGGAGGAAAACTTTGTGTTTTTGGATTTTTCATCAAAATTTATGCATGCTTATGGATTACCTAAGGATTTCATCAAGTTCTGGGTTGCCTAAAGGGTAAAAGACACCCTAAAAATGGCCTTTCTGCCACTTTTTTCACACACAGGAAGCAGTGTTGGGAGAATTGATTTTTGGAGGGGAAAATGGCAACCAAATCCAGAAATTCCACATGGGTTGGAAAGTAGACAGGCAGGGCTTTCCAACGAGCTATCCTGTGCTCAATTTTGACTTCGGGAAGGGCCTAAAAATCAGCTCCAAACTTGTGTTATGCATAGAGATTCCAGGCGCGACGCATAGAGGAATTTGGCCTATTTTTCACTCAGCAGCTCAAAATTTCGCCTAGTTTTGGCCAGTTTGACTTTTTCATGTAACTCTTGATGTACCTTGATGTAATTTCATGACCATGATGTAATTTTGGCACATTTTACTCATTATAGTAGATTCATTCACCAAAAGGTGAAATGTAAGTGAATGGATCAGTTTCCTAGCATATAGAGGCAAGTTGTTTCATTGCCTATTTTCTAGTTCCTAGTTTAGATATGGTTGAAACAGCTCCTAGAATGATGAGCTCGACCCCTAGAGGCATGGGGAGGATTTATTCTTGTCTATATGATGTATTTTCTCAGTCATTTTCAGGGTTGGACACTTGGGATTGCTTGGCACTTCATTGTACATTTCATCTCTGCACTTTTGGAAAAGGAATAGACCAGGGTTTGCAGCACTCTTTAGGATCCATGTGGCTCAGTGTTTTGATGAATTTTTTCTCTATGTAATTGTAAGTTCACTGATGTTTATGTGTATCATTTTCCCTTCTCTTTTCTTCTTAAATTAAACAAATCAGTGTTAAAGGTGGAATTCATTAGCTTGCTTTGCTCTGCCTTCAGTTTTGTTTAATTTTCCATGTTTTCATCTGTTTGAGGAGGAATCTTGAGACCCTCTTGCCCTCTTCAGCTCCTCACCAGTTTGATCCATCAATTCATTCAATATAAAGCATCAAAACAATTTCCTTCCTTGCCCCAATCAGAACTCTGCAAAAACTAGGCCTCATCCCCGCACCCAAAACTGCCTTTCCCTTTGATCCAACAAAAACCCCCAAAAACACAATAAAACTCCTTCACTTATATACCTAGCATAAAATTAGCTTTTATTTCAAGTCATCTCAAGCCCTATTGATTATTTTTGCTGAGATTGACTCGGAGAGAGCCCTCTCCTGTTCTGGTAGGGCTAGCTACCAAACTGAGTGTGGTTTGATGTTACCCTGAACTCTGCCTTCCTTGAACCTGAGGTAGATTTAGGCAATAATAGTGGCCATACTTCCTAAATATCATTGAAATCCAAGGCATGATTCAAAAAATGATGAGCTATTGGGTAGTAACCATACTCACCTGAGAGCAGCCATATCAACAAGGAATTTTGTAGCCCTCTTGCCTTATCAACATGTGGATCATGGAGCAATAGCATAATGATGGACATGCGAAATATCTCATCAACATAGTGCAAGCAAGCTCCCTCATACCACATCATGTGGGAGTCATTCCTCCTCCCAAGCCAAAGTTCATGCATGAAACATACCTCCAATAGAAATACATGTGGATAAATGAGACATATTTCAAACATGGGTGAATACATGGACATGAGATTTAACACGTGATGTCCAAACTCTCCTTTTAACAACCACATCAACCATGCTTCCTTTTCATATACTATATTAATGATGCATAAAGCATGAGATGAGAGAATGAGAATCTTTGGGTAGTGATCATGCTTACCCCAAAGAAACCAGCGTTGCCATGCCTCCTTATTCATTTCATGGCCATTCTTCAAGGCATAGAACAGAGAAATAGGTGCCTTTAGAGAGTGATAGGAGTCTCCCAAGGGCAACCGACGTAACCAAGATTGCTGGCCCATATATGTCTGCAAGTGATCATGTGATCTCTTGCTCATCATCCTTATCCACTCACTCCAATATGGAAGATGAGTGATGTGCTACATAATCATGGCATCCTCCCTTTGTAGAATACCATCTCCTTTGAACCAATGAAGAACCTTGCATCTCATGAAATATTGAAATGCATCTTTGTTGAGATCTCTTAGTGAGACCTTTATTCCATCTATGGCCTTCCAAAACCAGCGAGGCTTTGAATTTGCAGTAAGTATAAGTCTCTCTTTGAGCTGTAGCATGCTCATTGAGAGAGTGTCATCTAGAGGGGAGAAAATGATTCTCATCTCAAGATGTCTACTCTTCATATTCTTCTTCTCCACTGCTTCAAGGTTGAAGCTACCTCTAGAATGCTCTATGAGAGTTGAAGCCTCTTTATCACAGTCACTAAGTGACAGCGCTGTAGATTTGCAAAGTGATGCATGTACTGTCTCAAAGAAAGTTTCATTAATGATCTCACAATCAACCATTGAACATAGGATAGTACTAATCCCCTTTCTTGAGACCCTACATCTCAACCCAAGAGATTGAATGTAGCTCAAAAATGATGCATAGGGATAGTTTCCAGTCTCATCCTTGATTAGATCAAGGGTCCTCTGCGCTGTGACATGTCTTTGCTTCAAATCAACATTTTGATTTAATCCTTGGCTATGCATTAATCTTGAAACAAAATGTGCTGAAATTTCATGCATACCTTGGATCAACTGATATGTGGGAACCTCTTGACGGAACACAAGAGTTCCTCCACTTGGATCAATGATGCCTCCAATGGCTGGCAAGAATGATGGTCTCATTTCTTCAAGCATACCAGCGCTGGTATCTTCCTTCTCCTCCTCATGCATCTCCTGATTCATGCATGAGACTCCATATGTTAAGAGCTCAAGAATACCTTACAAATATGCAAGTGCCTCTTCTCTAGATGCAAACACCTTAGCAGCAGATGGTGAAAATGGAGATCTCTTGCCCAAAGTGACAAGATTGACATTCTCCTTTTTTTCCTTGGGAGATGTCTCTTTGTAGCTCATATTTTCCCCCTCCTCATCAAACTCCTTGAGATTTTCTTCAATACTCTTCAATGTTTGAAAAAGAAGCAATGATATCTCTTCTTCAGTCATTCTCCCTACTTTGTGATGACAAGAAGTGTATAGTTCTTCCTCTTCATCTTGAAACCCTTTAGCAGTTTCTTTGCATCTCTCTTCTTCATTGCTATACCTCTCACCTTCTTCAAAGAAAGTGGACATAGTGGATCTATGAGGAGATCTAGGACTCTTTGGTCTTATACTTTGCTGATAGGAAGTGCTGGGGCTTCCTTCCTCTTCTTGAAACCTCTTGCAGATTTTACTGCAACTTGCTTCCTCTTTAAATCTTCTAGGAGTCTCGCTGCATCTTCTTTCTCTCTTATGATCTACCTCTTTGGAGAGGCCCTTCTTAGATCTGAACACTGATGAGAGTAATATCATCCTCTCCATCATTCTGATCTCTATTTCTTCTCTTCACTTCTCTGCTTAGATATGAACACTGATGAGAGTAAAATCATCCTCTCCATCATTCTGATATCTGTACATTATATTTACTTCTTTGATATATTGATCTCACAGGCTATGCCAGAGATCATGCTCTGATACCACTATAATATTCCTTCTTAGGAACAACTCATGAATCATGCACTAAAAAATGAATTTTCAGAAAGTATGCAATCGAATAGGAAAATGGCTCTTGTATCCTTTATATCAGACAATAAAAAAACTAAATCCAATATTTGAGCTGAAACAAATAAGACTAGGTGGGTTAAACAAATCTCCCACACCTAGTTATCTTCAAGAGAAGGCCCAATGAGAGGCTGTAGCATGGTAAAACGCTCTAATTAAAGTGAAGAGAGCTATCAATGCATAAAATATGCTTATAGACACTTAGATACTGATTTCAAGTACAAAAACTGTTGGAAATGTTGTCATTGATGGCAAAGGAGCACAAAGGAGCAGCAAAAAAGCCAAGTAAGGAGTAGCATCAACCAAGGAGTAGATGAAACAAAGAGAGAAGCAAAAGTAGCAGAGAAGTAAGGAGCAACATCAGTCAAGGAGTAGAGGAAGCAATGTATTAAAGAAGAAACAAGAAGTGAATCAGTGGGCGCAGACTAGCATAGAGCTGCATAGACCTGGGGAAGAATTAGGGACAAAGTAATGTAGCAGAAGGCCATCAGATTGAAGATCTGGCCAGCTAGAAGTTTTGAAGTGAGTGCATGAAGAACATGTATGGTTAAATCCATGTTAAGGACTTAATAGATGAATGTGTGTGAACCTATGCTCTCTACGTATAATTCGAAGGTGCTTAGTCTGTATGAGAATCTGAGGAAGGTCGATTTATAGTTAATGATTATAATACAGGGAAGGATTGTTATATGCCCCTATGTAGAATTAAATTAATTGCGTTCATTTTCTCTATTGAAAGAATATGATACCCTGTGTTAAGGAACTATGAATAGAAATGAGTCGTTGGTAATTGCAGTATGGACCAAGAGACTGTGTTGAGGAATTGCACATGAAAGGCAGAGGTCTAGCAATAGAGGGAGAGGCAGAGGTAGAGAATATAGAGGCAGAGTCATTATCTCAAAAAGACAGAGGCAGAGGCAGAGCCGTTATCACAAAAAGACAGAGGCAGGGGCAGAGCAGAAAATTTCGAGAATCACTATTCCGGCAAAGTATATATATACAAACAAATTCCAAGAATCACCTCCCCCACTGGAAGATACACTAAATATTGGAGCAGCAAAGTATAAATATATATAAATCTCATTCCGGGAATCGTTACCCACGCTGGAGTATATATGTAGTGCATTACATATATTGCACCTTATGCATAAAGGTCCAAAGCATACATATATTTATATGGAGCGCTTTGTAAACAAAGAACCAAAGGTAACAAAGCCTTATATGGTGGGACCCTTTTCTAATCGTGCCATCGCACCATCGCAACATCGCGCCATCGCACCATCACAACATCGCAACATCGCGCCATCGCACCATCGCAACATTGCAACATTGCACCATCGCAATATCGCAACTATCGCAATATCGCAATATCGCAGTTGGTTGAAACTGCACAGCAACTATCGCACATAGAAATTTGCGATTGCGATCAATCGCATTTGAAAACGTGTCAGGTGGGCCCAAAAGGAGTTTTATATGTTTTAAAATAGGCTTTATTTTATGTGTCGAGAGGATGTTAAGGTGTATAAAAAGGGCAGAGTATATGATTAAATCATCTTATAATCAAGCCAAGAGACAAGGTTGGTTTATATATATATATTAAAACGTTCTATCACACACACACACACACACACACACACACACACACACATATATATATATATAACGATGTTTCAATAAGCCGTGTGGTCTGTAGATCCATGTGCCTCAGCTTAAGGGGAGGGCGATTATCAAAATAATACAATTGTAATATATGTATGTTCCGGCCTGCGGAACTCGCCACATCAACAAGACACTTGTGGCATGAAAAGGGTTGGAATTGCCCTGATTTAAAAGTTAGCAATTACTTTTTATTTATTTAAAAGGCACAGTTACATGTATGCAGTAGTTACACCCCCACAGAGGACAGAAAAGCAGACAGAGCCGAAAGGAGATAAAACACAGTCACAGAAAAGACAAAGACAGCCAAAGAAAAGACAAATGCATAGGGATTCAAAAGACTAAATGAGTTGAGCTAGAGTTCACATTGTAATTCGAATGTAAATGTTTTAATTGTTTTTATTGTTTGTTATGCATTGGCAAGTCTCCGGAAGAAAGCAAATATCCCACTGTAATATTGAAATAAGCACCTACAGTTACGTTTTTCTCAGTGAGCTGAAAAGAGATGAGAAGGCAGAAGGAAAAGAGACAGGGCCGTCCATTTCGAACTCCCAGTGGAATACAAACAGCCATGAAGCTATTTTTGTATAAAACAGGGTAATATCCAAGGGGAGAGTTGACGAAAGAGAGTGAGAGAAGAAGAGAGTGTGCAGCAGAATTAAAGAGAGTTGAAGAGAATAAGCAAGCTGCAAGAAGAATGTGAGTAAGGAGGAGCTGAGAAAAGAAGAAGAAGGGGCTGAGCAGAGATGATGCAGGTCTGGTATAAGAGTTGATGAATAACAAAGAAGAAGGTACAGAACAGAGCTGATATCCAAGGTAAATCAGCAAGTGTTTTTCTTTTGAAAGAGTAAGGAAGTTGGAGCTTCCCTATCAAGTTGTAGCTTTATAGATGTCAGTTGTAGCTGAATGAGGTAGGAGCCTCCTGTAGGTTGGTGCCTGCAAAAAATAGATGGGAGTTGGTTCTTCCACATCAAGTTGTAGCTTGATAAAATGTCAGTTGTAGCTGACTGAGGTAGGATCCTCCTGTAGGTTGGTGCCTACAGAAAATTGAAGGGAGTTGGTGCTTCCTTGCAAGTTGTAGCTTGCAGAATTGAGGTTGGATCCTCCTGTAGGTTGGTGCCTGCAGAAAATCAGTGGTGAGAGGGAGTTGGAGCTTGCCTTTTCATCACAACAATAATAAGATGTGGTTTTATCCCTTTATGGGTTTCCACGTAGATCTGGTGTCTATGTGCATGATGTCTATGTGTTGATATGATATATCTATTTTGCTAATACTTGCTACTAACATATTAAGACTGCTGGTACATTATCTAATCTGCTTATTAATTGCTGCTCATAAATAAAGATTGCTCACACATTATGTTGATCATGAAATGAAGGTGTTAATAAAGTAAAATAAGTTTTAAAGGAGAAGTTTCAAGAGTCCATGAATGTGTTAAACTGATTCACCCTCCCCTCTCAGTTTAACTAAGAGTTCAACAATTGGTATCAGAGCGGGTTCCTTTGGTGTAAGCTTAATAGCTTGAAGGAGATTTGGTTGAGTCATGGACTATCAAAATGCACCTGTTTTAAATACAACAAACTTTCCTCAATGGAGAGATAAGGTTAAGGTAGGATTATTGGCTTATGAACCTGAGGTATGGAAGCTTGTATGTGATGGTTACTGGACAGACTCCCCCACGGTGAAAGAACAACAGAGGAATGCCAAGGAAAAATGTGTGATATATGAAAGTCTTCATAACAAGGACCTTGAGTTGATAATGGATCTAGACTCTGCAAAAGAAATCTGGGACATATTGCATTTCATTCATGGAATAGACACAGAGGAATGCAGTGTCAAGAAGGAGAAGAGAATTGAGATGAAGAAAAATTCAGGTCAAAAGGAAAATATTCAATCAAATGAGGTAACTGCTAGTGTGAATGGTAGTGAGAACCATGAAGAAATTGCAGTTGAAGAAAAATCCAAACTTGACACAACCTTGACTGAAATAGGAAGATTGAAGCATGAAAACAAAGACATAAAGACATTGGTGCAAATTTGTGATGAGAAAGAGTATGAAGATAAGAAAGATATTGTTAGCCTGAAGACTCAACTTGAAGAAGCACGGAAAGTAGAAGATACTCTGCTGCAACAAATGAGAGAGAAAAATATGGAATGTGAAAAATTGGAAGAAGAAGTAGTCAGCCTAAGAAAGAACTTAGAAAAAGCCCAAAGAGAACTACTAATGAATACACCTCTAATGAAAAGCTCTAGAAAGTTGGACCAAATTCTCAATGCTCAAAGATAACCTCACATAAAGGCTATGATAGGATATGAAGGGGAAACCAGCAAGTCCAAGATTGAAGATAAAAAGAATGTCATTTTTGTAAAGGCAGTAAAGGACAATGAAGTAGCTCAGCAGATTACTACAAAAATAGAAGCCAGCAAGAACAGGATTTGCGAAGAAACAAATAGAATCAAGTAGCAACATGGTAGGACAGAGAATGAGAAGATGAAACAATCAGTTGGTAAAGGCTCATATGCTCTTGAAGATGAATTGAATAAATTTGGAAGATGTCAAAGGAGGTTCTCTCCTCCTATGAAAAATATCACATGTTTTATCTGCCACAAACAAGGACATACTGCAACATGTTGTAAGACAAAGCAAACCCATTCCAACCAGCAACAGATGCAGCAAACAAGAAGAACACCTCAAGCAAGCAAAGGAAAAAGCCAATCTTTCACCAGGTACACAAATTATTTCCATGGCTACTGTTATGCATGTAATAATTTTGGACATAAATCTGTTGATTGTAAATTATGTTCAAAAAGGGGAATGAAGTATTATACATCAGCTCAAATATACTTTGATAAAATAAGATGTTATATATGCCTCAAGCTTGGCCACAAAGCAAAGGACTGTAAACTGCCATATATATTAAAGAACTCTAGACATATGATAGAATCAAAGCAAATCAAACAAAACTATGAATTTAAAAGAAGTGCAGACATTATGAAGAACCCCAATAAAGTATGGAAGGAAAAGAGAAAGGGGGAGCCTATTATCTCATAACATAATGAGCCCTCCATAGTCTCAGGGGGAGCTGCTCTAGAAAGAAAAGCAAAAATCCATCCAGTGACAAATATGAAGCAACATCCCAGGGGGAGAGCAGTTCATATATAGACCCCATGAAAGTAGTCTAAGAAGAGCTCCATGAAATGAGAACAGCTATGAGATCAAGAAGTGAAAGGAAATTCCTCAAACAGAGAACTATAGAGGAAGAAGATTATCTGATGTTTTAATTAGCTGACAGATTGATGGAAGAAGAGAAGGCAACAAGAAGCCATGGTAATAGAAAGAAAACATCAGCACATTAAATGTTGATCACATTGTGCATTATATTGCTAGAATTGACAATGAATCATATTAAGAAGAATGAGTAAGAAAAGTGACTATCATCAGTTCATCACATCTTTCAAAAGGTCCACTTGGAGAAATGCAGTTAAGTGAGTAAATTCATTAAAAAGAAATTGAAGATGTCTTCCTGAAAATATTTATGTTAGAACAATTGAATTGAATACAAAGCAGCAATGATTTTAGAACAGTCCTAGAAAGGAACATGCAATAGCTTTCTTTGAACAGAATGGAAGAATAAGCAAATGGTTAAAGATGTCAAAGATAAATTTCAGGATATCGATGATTGTTGGTGTGAACAATGGAAAGCTCAATAATGGAATTTATGAAGGACGTCTTAATTACGGGTAAATATGCAAGCTGAAGTAAAATATCTGCATGGTTTATCAAAGTAACATCAATTGGTGTTTAGGTACAAACAGCATGCTTATCAACAGATTACCAAGCATTATCAGTGGAGCAGAAGTATGATACAGGTCCACAGAATCAAGAACTTGAATGTGCAGTTAGAAGCGGAACTGTGACAGGGTAGAACCACGAACATGCAATGGAAAGTTGATATATTATATATCATAGCAGAATTGAAGACAGAATGGCATTGTGTTTCGTCGAGGACGGAAGGCAGCAACCGATGTAAAGAATGTGTGTTAAAAGAATCAAACGAAATTGTCAACAAAGCGTTAAACTTCGCAATGGAACCGTAATAAAAGGAAAAACATTAAAGCGGAGCTTAATTATAATAATACATTAAAGGAGAAGAGCGGAACCTTAAAGGCAGAACCTTACAAACAGAGTAAAGGCAGGATTCTGGTTTTCATCGCACCGCTTTCGACGGGCAAGCGGTATTCAAGAAATCGGAGCGATTCCATAAATTGGGCGACACATGGCCCTGAGCGAATTCACAAAACTGCTTCCACAACGCGCCATCGCGCATTATCGTCCATGCATCTTCACCATGCGATATCCGTTGGATCGTCAAGGCCGGTGCAACAGCTTGACCGCCGTTGGATATGGAAGGTTGTCAGCATTGGGGCCCATGCGTACGTGTGTGTTGATAATTATTAAGGTTTGCGGATATAACAAAGAGTATTATTATGGTTTGAACCATTGCAAAGATTATTCGTACAAGATTTAAATATTAAGGGAGTAGGCCATGTAATTACGATTGTGAAGTCAGCACCCTATGAAAATATGGGGATTATGATTTGGTTGGATACATAACAGTCTTATTGCCGATACATGTATGATTAGAGTTACAATGGATAGACAATGAGTAGTATCCCTGATATAAAGAGAAAGCACAGTTTTAGGGGGAGAACAGAAATGAGAATATCATTCTAGGGGGAGATCAGCCAGCTAGGTAAGGATAAAACAGGTCCTCAAGATCAAAGAACTATGGCAAAAGAACCTCAAGGTAATATTCCCAGTATTATCTGCATTCAGCATGAAAAGGTTAGTAGCAGAGCAAAAATAACATTATCTTGCTTACACTTGAAGTATTATATTGAGCACTGAAGCAATATCTTCTTCTATATATATAATTACATGCCTTCTTGAATTTGGTACATGTATATCTTCAAGGCCTCTTTCTTAAGATCATTTACAAAACTGTGTGAAGTCTGTTTGCTGAGTTTTCAATTACACATCTTGAATATGCTTTCGTGGAAGTTCATTTTGATAGAACAGTTAAAGTATCAAAAGTATGAAGGACTAATTGGGTCAGTTGAAGCTCAAAACTCTGTCTTTGAATCGTCAAGAACAAACTTCAGCAGAAAGGATTTGCTGACATCTCACCATTAAAGAGAGATTGATTACGTACATACATACCTCCTTATGTCATAAATGAATTGCATGGTTGATAAGTGATATTGACAAATACATTGAATGCAAGAAAAGTGAACCACAACTATAACAGACATATTGGCTTCATCACAATTGAACAAATGCTGTACTACAGATGAGTATTGCAGAAGAATACATATTCCATCCACAATCTTCCTCACCAGAAATGTGTCGGCGGACTACTGAAGTATATTTGAAGCATTCTCAGAATTTTAGGTTTAATCCAATGATGTATCTCTGATTAGATAAAGTTGGTATAATGTGTTCTATGAAGTGTCATTATCCTCACTTTCAGCTTTATACAAGTGAAAGGAGTCAGTGCCTTGGGATTGTATCAACTTGTAGTGTACATTCAAGTCCAATAATCCACAAAGTGTTCTCTCAACAAATATTGTACACCAGTATAGAGTAGCATGGTACAAAGTCGGAAGAACAATGCATAAACACATCTCAGAGAGAGAAAATGAAAAGATAGAATCTACACTGAGAAATTTCCAATCCTTTGCCATTGATGTCAAAGGGGGAGGAAAAGCAGTAATAGAAGAAAGGGTCTTCTAAAAGAAGCCAGGCAGAGAAAGACTTGGAGGAAGCATTGGATTATCAGTGGAGGTGTTTCCATCAATGCCAAAGGGGGAGACTGTTGGAAATGTTTTCATTGATGGAAAAGGAGCACAAAGGAGCAGAAAACAAGCCAAGTAAGGAGTAGCATCAGCCAAGGAGCAGATGAAACAAAGAGAGAAGCAAAAGTAGCAGAGAAGTAAGGAGCAGCATCAGTCAAGGAGCAGAGGAAGCAATGTATTAAAGCGGAAACAAGAAGTGAATCAGTGAGCACAGACTAGCATAGAGCTGCATAGACCTAGGGAAGAATTAGGGACAGAGTAATGTAGCAGAAGGCCATCAGATTGAATATCTGGCCAGCTAGAAGTTTTGAAGTGAGCGCATGAAGAACCTGTATGGTTAAATCCGTGTTAAGGACTTAATAGATGAATGTGTGTGAACCTACGCTCTCTACGTATAATTCGAAGGTGCTTAGTCTGTATGAGAATCTGAGGAAGGTCGATTTATAGTTGATGGTTATAATATAGGGAAGGATTATTATATGCCCCTATGTAGAATTAAATTAATTGCATTCATGTTCTCTATTGAAAGCGTATGATACCCTGTGTTAAGGAACTATGAATAGAAATGATTCGTTGGTAATTGCAGTATGGACCAAGAGACTGTGTTGAGAAATTGCACATGAAAGGCAGAGGTTGAGCAGAAGAGGGAGAGGCAGAGGTAGAGAATATAGAGGCAGAGCCGTTATCACAAAAAGACAGAGGCAGAGGCAGAGCCGTTATCACAAAAAGACAAAGGCAGGGGTAGAGCAGAAAATTTCGAGAATCGCTATTCCGGCAAAGTATATATATAAAAACAAATTCCGAGAATCACCTCCCCCACTGGAAGATACACTAAATATTGGAGCAGTAAAGTATACATATATATAAATCTCATTCCGGGAATCGTTACCCATGCTGGAGTATATATGTAGTGCATTACATATATTGTGCCTTATGCATAAAGGTCCAAAGCATACATATATTTATATGGAGCGCTTTGTAAACAAAGAACCAAAGGTCACAAAGCCTTATATGGTGGGACCCTTTTCTAATCGCGCCATCACACCATCGCACCATCGCAACATCGTGCCATCGCACCATCGCAACATCGCAACATCGCGCCATCGCACCATCGCAACATTGCAACATTGCGCCATCGCAATATCACAATTATCGCAATTATCACAATATCGCAGTTGGTTGAAACTGCACAGCAACTATCGCACATAGAAATTTGCGATTGTGATCAATCGCATTTGAAAACGTGTCAGGTGGGCCCGAAAGGAGTTTTATATGTTTTAAAACAGGCTTTATTGTATGTGCCGAGAAGATGTTAAGGTGTATAAAAAGGGGCAGAGTATATGATTAAATCATCTTATAATCAAGCCAAGAGACAAGGTTGGGTTATAAATATATCTTAAAACGTGCAGTCACATATATATATATATATATATATATATAACGATGTTGCGATAAGCCGTGTGGTCTGTAGATCCACGGGCCTCAGCTTAAGGGGAGGGCGATTATCAATATAATACAATTGTAATATATGTATGTTCCGGCCTGTGGAACTCGCCACATCAACAAGACACTTGTGGCATGAAAAGGGTTGGAATTTCCCTGATTTAAAAGTCAGCAATTACTTTTATTTATTTAAAAGGCACAGTTACACGTATGCAGCAGTTACACCCCCACAGAGGACAAAAAAGCAGACAGAGCCGAAAGGAGATAAAACATAGTCACAGAAAAGACAAAGACAGCCAAAGAAAAGACAAATGCATAGTGATTCAAAAGACTAAATGAGTTGAGCTGGAGTTCACATTGTAATTCGAATGTAAATGTTTTAATTATTTTTATTGTTTGTGATGCATTGGCAAGTCTCCGGAAGAAAGCAAATATCCCACTGTAATATTGAAATAAGCACCTACAGTTACATTTTTCTGAGTGAGCTGAAAAGAGATGAGAAGGAAGAAGGCAAAGAGACATGGCCGTCCATTTCGAACTCCCAGTGGAATACAAACAGCCATGAAGCTGTTTTTGTATAAAACAGGGTAATATCCAAGGGGAGAGTTGACGAAAGAGAGTGAGAGAAGAAGAGAGTGTGCAGCAGAATTAAAGAGAGTTGAAGAGAATAAGCAAGCTGCAAGAAGAATGTGAATAAGGAGGAGCTGAGCAAAGAAGAAGAAGGGGCTGAGAAAAGATGATGCAGGTCTGGTATAAGAGTTGATGAACAGCAAAGAAGAAGGTACAGAACAAAGCTAATATCTAAGGTAAATCAGCAAGTGTTTTTCTTTTGAAAGAGTAAGGAAGTTGGAGCTTCCCTATCAAGTTGTAGCTTGATAGATGTCAGTTGTAGCTGACTAAGGTAGGAGCCTTTTGTAGGTTGGTGCCTACAGAAAATAGATGGGAGTTGGTGCTTCCACATCAAGTTGTAACTGAATGAGGTAGGAGCCTCCTGTAGGTTGGTGTCTGCAGAAAATTGAAGGGAGTTGGTGCTTCCTTGCAATTTGTAGCTTGTAGAATTGAGGTTGGAGCCTCTTGTAGGTTGGTGCCTACAGAAAATCAGTGGTGAGATGGAGTTGGAGCTTGCCTTTGCATCACAACAATAATAAGATGTGGTTTTCTCCCTTTATGGGTTTCCACGTATATCTGGTGTCTATGTGCATGATGTCTATGTGTTGATATGATATATCTATTTTGCTAATACTTGCTGCTAACATATTAAGACTGCAAGTACATTATCTATTATGCTTATTAATTGCTGCTCATAAATAAAGATTGCTCACACATTATGTTGATCATGAAATGAAGCTGTTAATAAAGTAAAATAAGTTTTAAATGAAAATTTTCAAAATTCCATGAATGTGTTAAACTGATTCACCCCCCCCTCTCATTTTAACTAAGAGTTCAACAAAAAAAACTCAGATTTGAATTTAGGATCCAAAAAGTGGGGAAAAACAGTGATTTTGACCCTAAAATAGATGTACTCAGAAATCTACGTAAAATTAAGGGAAATGGAAGGATTTTATTTTATATTAGGTCGTGAGGGACCTATGCTCTGAATTTCAGCTCAAAAAAATAATTATAGCTATGTTAAACAGTTCCTCCATCACCGAATATGCTTAAAAATGCTAATTTCCCATGACTTTGAGTATGCAGAAAATGGATGAAGCATGTAGAGAATAATTTCTAAATAAATTAGACAAAATATGTCTAAAACATCAAATCTGAAGTTTATTATAACAGATAATGAATAAAAATAGAGATTCAGCTCCTTTTATACATCAAATAGATCACTCGGCAAGGGGATTTCATGAAAGAACAAATACAAGTATCAGATCTGTAGAATATGGATCTGAAAAATGAAGAATCACTGAAACTTTGAGTATATGAGCTGAAATGTGCAAAATTACAGAAGAGGTCTGCAATACAAACTTTCTGGAAGAAGGGATGGCCCTTCCTCAAGGAAATAAGTACCAAACTAGGGTAGAAACCCTGTTGTAGCGATGTACTGGAAAAATGACGCAGTTTCTGAAGTATACTGCATAGATGATGTTATAAGGTCCTTTGGCCTGATGCCAAGATCTGAATATCAAGCTCAAGGCTTCCTCACTAATCTTCCAAAGAAAGGAATGCTCCCTTTTCTGCAAAACTAGATCTGGAAGTGGTGTTGAAAACCCCTCACTGCAACACCCTACAACACAGCAATTCCTGCCCAATAGAAAAGGCTATAGCTAGAGGAGGAAGCTTTTCCTAAAGCCTAGATTTGAGGCATTTCAGAACATACTCATTCAAGAGCTCCTCAATGAAGGAGGAGGAATTCTTAAATAGGAGATCCCCCTCTCTCTAGCTAAGTAGCCAAGAGATTTTGAGTTTCCTAAGTAATCTCAAAATCGAATTATCTTCAACAACCTTTCCTTATGTAATTCCTCTTCATTTTATAACATTATGGCTTAGAAAACCCTAAACCACCTCCAATGAGTTAACCCTTTTCACATGAAGGGTCTCCATCTAAAACTGTGCTGATCAATAAGGAGGTTCAATGCATCTAGACGCTACTGTAATTTGGTCTGTTGATCTAGTCAACCTTCTTCATTCCTTTTCACACCTTTAAATGGACCAAATTTGTCCATGTTCACATTGGGCATTGATTTATTTTTTTGATTAGGAGTTCTAGAGTTCCTCCTTTACAGTTTTATTCATGAGTTAAGAAAACTGAAATTAAAATGCAATATTCCCATTAGCTGCAAAAATTGGGGATATTACAGCCTAGAAGGAAAAAAAACCATGTTAGCCTGCAGACTTGAATTCAATTGAACGAGAAATATAGTTGAATACGAGCACTAGTCCAAGGTTTGTACAAAGCCATTGATCTTAATATAAAATATCTTAAAGTCATAGGAGATTCAGAAACCATTGTTAGACAGGTAAGAAATACCATTCATTGTAATTCTGGACATTTAAAGCATTAAAAATCACTAGTCCAAGAATTGACCATTCATTTCTTAGTCTTCAATATTCCTTCCGTGCATAGAATGTAGAATGCTAGTGCATATCTACTAGCTAATGTAGTATCAAAGTTAATTCCAACCCAAGAGTTTAGTCCCGATAGATTTTCCATTGAATTAATTTTTAGACCATCTGTTCCTGACAATATTACCAATTGGAGAGTATTCAATAATGATTCATATATCATAGATTTCCGGACATATGAAGGATCTTATGATAGCCAAATTTTGGATGAAAATGAACATGACATTTAGATTAAGGAAGAATAAGATGAAAATCCAATTCCTAAGTCTTTTTTCAAGTTGGAAGACCTATATGATCTGAAAGATAGGTTTAAAAGAGTTACTAACTCAAAAACTCAAATTTCTACCTTAAGATTTGAGTTCGTAAATCTAGGAAATACCAAAAAACCTCAAAATTTCAATCTAGGTATTGGTCTATCTTCTAAAGAAAGATTACCATTTCTTAAATTATTTAGAATGTACGAAATTATTTTTTCTTGGGATTATACTGATCTCAAAACATATGATACTTATGTGATTCAACATACAATTCCTATGATTTCAGATGAGAAACCTATATAACAAAATTTGAGGAAGATTCACCTAAATCTCGAAAATCAAATCAAAATAGAACTGAACAAACTTCTCAAAGAAAAGATCATCTTTCTTGTTAGGCATTCTAAATGGGTTTCAAATTTGGTACCCATCAGGAAGAAAAATGGCGATATTAGAATTTGTATTGATTTTAGGAATTTAAAAAAAGCATGTCAGAAGGACAAATTTCCATTACCAACCATGGAACAAGTACTGCAAACAGTAGTTGGTTCTGAACTTATGTCCTTTCTAGATGGATTCAAAGGATATAACCAAATTCTCGTACATCCAGATGATAGATTAAAGACTATATTCAGGACTAAGTGGGGAACTTACGCCTATCAAAAGATGCCATTTGGATTAATTAATGTAGGTGCCACTTTTCAGAGAGCTATGAACACAACTTTTAGGGGGGCTCATAAATAAATCAATGATTATTTATTTAGATGACATTACAGTCTTTTCTAAACAAGTAACCAATCATGTGAATGACCTAAAGCAAGTCTTCGAGTGATGTAAAAGGTATGGGATCTGATTAAACCCAAAGAAATCATTTTTGCATTAGATGAAGGAAAATTTTTAGGATTCATTGTGTCAAAAAGATATATCTATATTGATCCTGAGAGAATTGAAGAGATTAAAAGAATTCCTTTCCCTCATAACAAGAAAGCTATGCAGTCATTTCTTGGGAAAATTAATTTTATTGAAAGTTTTGTCCCTGACTTCTCACAAATAGTTTTACCATTACAAAACATGATTAAGAAAAAATCAGTCTTTAAATGGGGACACAATGAAAGAGAAGAATTTGATTTAATCAAACAATCCATTGTCAATGCTCCATTCCTGACTACCCCCAAGTTTCTTAATCCTTTTAATTTATATACTTTTTCATCAGATACATCATACGCTACTATTTTAACACAACTTAATGACCAACAAATTGAAGCACCAATATCATTTTTCAGTTCCAATTTGGAGGGTGTAGAAATAAATTATTCATATCTTGAGAAGTAAGCATTTGCTATCTTTAAGGCTATAAACAATTTCAGGCCATTTCTCCTAAAAAATCACACCAAAATCATAGTTCCATTCCCTATAGTGAGACAACTATTAATGCAAAGAGAATTAAGAGAGAAAAGAGCTAACTGGGTTACCCCTTTACAAGAATATGATATAGCAATTAAACCCTCTAAAATTGTTAGAGGTTAAGGTTTTTGTAGAATGCTTACCTGATCATCCCATCTATCATCAGAACAAGATTTAGGTAATAATGTGAAAATATCAGAGGTAAGCCTTAAGGATGCACAATCTCAATACGCTGATCTCATATTCTATTTAAACAATGGATATGCTCCAACCCAACTCAGTTACAAAACGAAACGTGCTTTGAAATTAAAGGCCAAGCAATTTAAGAGAAATTTTGATTCTGTACTATTAAGATGCTCAGAAAAATCTGAAGCAGAAATTTTTTTGTAAGAACTCCATGATGGACCAGTTGGAGGATATTTTGGAGGAAATACGACAACACACAAAATCCTGCATGCGGGTTACTATTGGCCTACACTTTTCAAAGATGCTCACAAATATGCAAGACAATGCAAAGTGTGTAAAGGTGCATCTGGAAGACAAAGGAAACCAGCCATTCCGTTACAACCAGTTAATACCGAACAACCATTTGAACAATGGGGATTTTATATAATCGATGAGATCATTCCTAACTCTTCCAAACAACATAGATATATTCTCACAACTTTATCTGTAAGAGACGCCTGCTTTATCTTTTTAAATTGAGTAAAGACCGGTATATATTCTCATACTTATATTTTTAAAAGAGTAATTCTTATGAATTTTAATTAAGAGAAATTTTGTTTCTTAGTAAGATATTATTTGTTTGAAATTAATTCCTGCAACTACTTTTATTTCAAAGTTTTAGAAATTTCAAAAAGTTAGTGAGAGATAGTTGGCTCTCCCAAGCGAATCGCCAATTGTTGTGCTATACAACAACCCCCATTTATTTTAATAAATGGGGACCCTTTAAAAATAATTAAGAAATTCATTTCATTTATTTTTTAAGCTTAAGTAAAAATAAATAAATTAGGAAATAAAGTTTCTCTTGCATTTTTGCTTTCACTCCTTAGCACGCATCACAATTTGCATAGCTTACAAACTTAAATGACTTAAAAATCCACTAAGTCATGCAGGCTGTGATATGTGCTAAGTTATTTCCAAATTCATATCAAAATCTTATTACAAACACTTTAACCACCGTTATAAACCAAAATTGCATCACGCCTCGTTTAAATGATCGAACTTATATGCAATTCAGTGAAAATTGCAATTACATGAACCCGACAAGCCAATAAAGTAATAAACATAAAGTTCCAAAGTCCAATAAAGTGCAGCCGCTTGACTTCTTAAATACACACTTTGCATTTTGCAAGACATAACTAAATGAAAACTCGTTTACCGCATAAAAATTGCGATGTGTGATTTGAGCAGATCACATTTCGCGAAATTTATGGGTAACATCATAAATGGTAATAGTTATAAATTACGATGTGTGATGAATGATAGTTAATTACTCAAGCATGCGAAATGATTCATGTCATATCAAATTGAATACGAGTTCCAACGTCTTAAATTGATCGAAATACATTTCACGTGAAGGTTTAAGAGATTTCATTTAGAAATATTATTGATGATTAACAGCATTTAATACAAGTAAGGTTTTGATAGATTCATATCTACTTCGAGCATGTGTTGAAGTGATTGAATGTTAGATTTTTTTTAATTCTATCTGCCTCTATGTTCTCTATATTTTTAATGTTTGCTTTGTTTGCTTGAAATCAAGAAACCACTTAACAGAGTGAAGAAAATAGAAATAAACAAGAAAGGCAAAGAAATTTCCCAAACATCATCTACCAAAGACTCAGATATTTCTCCCCTATTCTCAGACACCACCTGCAACAAGGATTGTGGAAGTTCTTCATGGGAGGCAATGTATAAGCTTTTCGAGGATGAAAATCCAAGGGTATTAATCAAATTTTCTTCAGCAGGTGCATTTGTTTCTTTAGACCCGACCTACTTCAACATTGCATGCTCATTCATCCATAAGGTAGCAACAAGGCCAAAGATTCTCCCTTATACATATATGACTAAGTGGGTATTTGACCACTTGAATATAGAAGAAAGAAAATTCAAAGATTCAAAAGGCGAGAATATTGGGTCATTCGGGGCAGAATATTTAAGGATAATGTACCAGTTACCCATCCCGCAGAAGAAATATGACAAAGCTTCTACAAAGCTTTACAACAAAAAATCCAAACATGATGAAAGTCATAAAGGAATGGAAGGAAGACCAGGGCAAGCTTAAAAAAGATAAACTCGGTACGTACCCAATAGAACAAATTCCTTCCCCTTATTGTTATAATGGGGATATGTTGTCTAGATTATATGCAAAACCAGATACCACTATGTTTTTGTAGATTGGGTCCCATTAATTGATGCAATCTTCAATTCCTTAATTCTGAATTGGGAAAATATCATATCTAATAATTTAGCCTAACACATCATGCAGTATAGGAATAAAAGAAGTGTCTCATCTAGAGAAATACCCCCTTTTTATATGAGTGCCAATGTCATGGACGCAATTTTATTTTCTTCTATTTTTCCTACCATGGGATGGAAATAGATGACCGAAGACCCTACTCCAATCCACATTTACCACAGAGCCCTCTGGGAATCTGAATACCATTTGCATTTTTACAAAATTTTCCAAAGAGTCATGTTACCTATGCACCAGATTATATTCAATGAGAAAGTCCCTATGGTTTCCAAAGAAGTCAGTACAAACATTCTACCCATTGTAGGTGGTTTGCAGAAGAAAGTTTCACATATATCAGAGTATTTGGGAGTTATCATTCTCCTCACGTCTTGCCATATTATGTTCCTCACAAATTACTTGCACGAGAGATAGCCTACCAGCTTGTTGTATGTAATGTTCCCAAATTTGCACATAGCAATTTGGAACATTAGATTTTGCTACTTTCACCGTAGAGATGAATAAATGGGTAAGGGAGCCCATGAACAATAAAAATATTAATAATTTCCACCTTAAGAAGGAAGGGGATCACTTTAGGAGCTGAAATTTACACTTACAAGTGTGAACATGGGAAAAATAGATAAGGACATAGTCAAGTTTGACTAAGTCAACATGCATTCTTGAGGAGGAAGAGATCACCTAAGCCAACTGGTTCAATGTGAACAAGGATTAGCCTAAGACACATATGTAAACTAGATTGAAGATCTCTAGTGTGAAAAGAGGCATTGGAGGTGGATTAGTTGACCAAGTCAACAACGCAACCACAAGAGGAGGGAAGTAAGCTAGGGTAGCGCAGTTTTGAAAGAGGAAGCTTCATGAAGAAGTCACCTCAACCTTGTGTGGGGTCCAGGGTGAGGAGGCTCACTAAAGATAAAAGGAAGGCATAGAAATAAAGGGAAATAATTCATGTATTCATCTATTTTGGTCTTGCGACCATTTGCATGCTTCAGCTGTTTAACCATAGTTGTTGCACTGATTAGTGCAAAGAATTCTCGTGCGGGAATTCCATCCTCTCTTTAGATCAGCTTGCATAAGGGATAAAGAGGGAAGGATTAGAGCTTTATTTCTGTATTTTTCTTGAGGCCATTCACCTACATTTAGCTACAGTGTAGTCATATTCAGAAAAATACATCCTTGATGCAGGGGCAGCAGTAGCAAAAGTGCACCCTTTGATTTCGTGCTAGTCTTTGAGGAGGAGGTGCTTATTTCCCTCCGGAAGCTCCAATAAGAAGGCCTAAGGCAATTATCTGTATTATCCATAATTTATATGTAATATTCAGTCATTTGTAATACAATTTTGCAGTAAACTGCGTTATTTTCTGCAGTATTTCTTTGTACATGCATTTTGCCAGAAACCTTGCCGGGTGCCTTGTTTCTACTGTATAAGTGATTAAACCTCCATTTCTTTGCTATGTGCTTAATATAAGTTTTATATCAGACATATTTCCTCATTTTTGTAGAAACCCTCATGGTAATTATGCTGTCACTGTATTCATAAATTTCTGTTTAGTAAAGTCATGGGAAATCAGTGTTTTCTAGCCTAATCGAGAAAGGAGGAGTTGTTTAATATAGCTATAAGAATTATTTTGAGCTTAAATTCATATAATAGATCCCTCGTGACCTAATATATCATATTCAACCATTTCCCCTGCTTATTTATATGCGCATTTCTGAAAAGAACCTTTTTAGGGCATAAAATCCCCTTTTTCACCGCTTTCTGGATCATGAAACAAAATAAAATTTTCTGTTGTAACTAAAGATGATATGTATGTGTTTATTTTGTATATTTTAATATTTTTCATCATAACAGGACTGTTATACAACTTATTCATTGTAGAGTTTCAGATTTGGAACACTACAGTGGTATCAGAGCATGATCTCTGGCACAGCCTGTGAGATCAAGCTATCAAAGGAGTAAAGAGGAAAATCAGAGATCAAAATTATGTAGAGGATGAGCTTAATCTCATCCATTTTGCGATCCAAGAAGAAATAAGAAGAGAAATGCATTGAAACTCCAAAAGGGTTTCAAGGAGGAGAAAGCTCAGTGAAACCTTTAGGTTTCAAGAGGCAGAAAAAGATGCATGCACTTCCTGTTATCATAGAGGAGGCGAAGAGCAAGGAGACCACTTGGAGCATGAGATATTAAGTGGATATTTGGTAGAATACAAGTGCCAACCTAGGGCTTTAAAAGAAGCCCTAGATTTACCTCAGTTTATTCAACTGAGAGAATAAAGAAGACCATCTAGTAAAAGAATGATGAGAGGCAATAGGTTCCTGTTGTCTACATTTTATGGGTCAAATACAGCTAGAGCTTAGGTAAGGAAGCTTGAGGCATTCTTCCTACTTCACCCAATGGTAGAGAAGGAGGCAGTAGAAGTTGCAGCGCTACACCTGGAGGGTGAAGCCAATACTTGGTGGTGCAAACACTTAAGCCACACAAGAGTGACTTGTTTTTCTGAGTTCACTCAAGAGCTGATCAGAACTTTTGATGAAGAGAGATCAGAGGAGAGAGGGTCCACACCACAATGGGAAGAGACTAGTACCAGCACTGTCACAACCTTGGAAGAGAAGCTTCCTACATTAGCAGTTCGGGTAGCCATTACATTGGAAGGAGGAGCCTTTGCAGCTCTACAAGAGGTTCACACATCTCACCAAGGTATAGGAAGATTTCCACTTTTACTTATTGCAGCAAATCTTTCTAAAAGTTGTGGAAATATATTTTCATATGGCCCAGGATCAAACATTGTTGCTGGGGTAGAGCAGCAATATTGCATTGCGCTGTGCAGACTTGAATGGTTCAAGGGACAAATGAACCATCATCCTCTTAAACCCTTATTGAATTGCACTCAACCCTTGAGGTTGAAGTGCGATATTTTGAGAGGAGTCATGATCCTTCTTGAGTCAAGATATGAGACAGCTTGTAGACCATGGAGGAGTTATACAACGCTATCAAGAGACAGTAGTAAGAGGGTTTTTCCCTCTTCACATTTGGATCCCTATGTGTTCAAGATGATTGTAGACATGGGATATTCTCTAAAATATCTTCAAGGAGATGCCTTTCAACACTTCATCAGAGGCAAAGAAAAGAAATTTTTTAAGGATGATGGTAGATCTCACTGGAGAAATACCAAGATGTAGAATGATGAGAAGCATACACAAGGAGTTGAGTGGATGTGGATGGTAGGAAAAAGGATTGTAAACCACTTGCAATTCTATGACACTGGGAAACAAGAGGCAATGCTGCGTTGGCTACTCTTGAGAGATTTTGGTCAACCTATGACATGTCCTTTTCCATGGGGTGATAAGAGGAAGGAAGATTGGTAGGGTACTTTCATCATGGGGCGGCAAGGAGTGTGGATACATTATGATGATATGGTCTTTTTTTTTTTCACTGCATCAGTTGTATGATGGAGGTATGACGAGGCAGCTGTAATGTTTCAAATTTTTATGGAACATTAAATTTTGTTAGGAGATGAATAAAATGGGTAGGGGACCCATTATTTTCTTAATTAGAGAATAAAAATCCTCTAAGTATGAAAGAGGATCATATTGGAGCTAGATTCCACACCTCCATGTCTGAAAGGGGTTTTTGCATACATGCTTGGCCAAGGCTGACTAGGTCAAACTGCGTTCTCATGAGTTGGAGAGCACTATGTGGGACAACGTAGGAGGGACTATTCTAGAGGGAGGAAACCCTAATTATAATTATGGCCCATGGAGGGAAGGATCATTGTTTAAAAGAGGAGCAAGTCAACCATTGAGATTATCTTTGATCATTTTTACATCCAAATCTTGGAGACTTGTTGCTGCCTCTTGCTATTCAGCAGAACTGTAGTGCCTTCGGGCATGAGGGAGTCCTATTGAGGATTTCATCTCCTTCTTGAGTAGCTCATGAGGGATTTCACTCATCCTCCATATTCAGGCATTTAGGCCATAGCTTCATCCATCTACATCAATGTAGTTTTTACAGCAGATATTGTGCAGTGTTGTTGGGTGTTGTTGGGGAGGTTTCCACACACCATCTAGAGCTTGTTCTTCAGTGGAGAGAGGTTATATTCATTGGGAGATAAAAAAAGGTGGTTCTTGAGAATATCCCACCATATTTGGCATCAGGCCAACCACTTCCCATCAGAGGCAGTGTAGTCCCTCTCTTAGACAACGTTCTCATTGGTGATTATTTGCTGTGGGGGATTGACATTCATTTAGAGAAGTCTTGGGTGAAAGGATCAGACTTTCACTTCAAATTTCAATTGGAGGAGGATTCTTCAATTGTTGCATAAATTTCAGCCTTCTCCATGCATTTCTAGCTCTTGAGTTGCTGCTGCCCAGCAAGTCTGGCATTTCTACAAAATGCCATTTTTGTATAGATTTCAGCCAATCCTCTTAAAGGATTGTTGTATTGTATTTTCAGGGGTTGAGATCTTGCTCCCCCTTCTTTATTTGAGCCTACATTGTCATATCATTGTATTTTCATTATTTATGCAGCAGTTCCTCTCTATGAATACACAATCATGGCCTAGGGCTTTCTTTATGCAGCAGTGTTTCTCATGTTTCCTTGTACAGTTTTCTAAGGGCTTCTAGTGCCTTGCTTGAATGATCATTTCCTCAAGGAGTTGTATATTTTATTGTTTCTATGTCTTAATGTGATGGCCATTGGATTCTCCAGCATTTCATGTGTATATGAATCGCTGCTATTTTCCTTTTGATGTATTTTTTATTGTTGTAGCTGCAATGTTGGGGTTATCTTAAGAGATTCCCAATCTTGTTGTATTTCCCTATTGGGGATATTGTCCTTTGACAATCACTCTATAGACAGAGTCTGCTAGTGGGCCAGGTAGCCTCTGGAGCTCATCCTTTGTTCAAAGGTGACAAATCCAGTAAATGCCCCTGCAGTCTATCTCTGGAATAGATTTGCCTTGTCATTTGACAATGTTTCTGAAAAAGGAACATTACAGTGGTAACAGAGCATCGAACTCGCACAACCTGTGAGTTCGATTTCAAAGGAGAATGATGAAGAAGATGAGATTGATCTCATTTATTTTTGGAATAAATAAGAGCCTCCCTGAGGACGAGGAGAATAAAAGAGGAGAAGAGGAAGGTCCATGCACTTCATATTCTCTTGAAGACCAGCATGGAAGATACTTGGATTTCCAGATCTTATGTAAGTACCTGGGTGACTATAAACCCCATTTTGCAGCATTTAGGAGAGCTACAACGTTCTCACAATCTATTCAGCAGATGGAGGAGAGAAGGTCCTATGGAAAAGGAGAAATCAGAGGCAAAAGGCTTCTATTGTCTACATTTGATGGGGTTACTTCAGCTAGAGCTTGGGAGAAGAAGCTGGAGGCATTTTTATTGTTGCATCCAGTGGCATAGAAAGAAGCAGTGGAGATGGAAGCGCTGCACATGGAGGATAAAACCTCTGTTTGGTGGTTCAAACCCTTGGTCCATTCAAGGGTGAGTTCTTTTGGAGACTTTGCTCAAGGGTTGATCCAAACCTTTGATGGAGGGAGGACAAAGGAAGAGAAAGGCATTCCACCATGGGAGGAGAATTGCACCAACGCTGCTATAGCCTTGGAGGAGCAGCCTTCTACATCTATGGATGAGGAAGCCATTAGAGGAAGAGTCATTTCAGCCCCACAAGAAGGTCCCAAGATCCACTAAGGTATGAGTAAAGTTCCACTTTCTATTTCAACAAATAATCTTAAGGATGGTGGAATTTCATATGAGGAGGTCCCAGGATCAAATCACATGGCCACTTTAGGGCCTCATGTTTGCACTGTGCTGTGCAAAGGGTTCAAGGAGGAGAATAACCCTCATCCTCATACATCTTTGATGATTTGCATTCAGCCTTCAAGGTGGGATTGTAAACTTTTGGAGGATGAAGTAAACCATGACACCTCCATGGAGAATCATGAAGCAAATTGTAAAACCGGAGGAAGAAACAGCTGCTACATCATTGGAGGAATCAACAGCGTTGTTGAACATGGATGGAGAGGAGACATTACCTCCATAACATTTGGATCCTCATAGATCCAAAATGGTCATGGGAGAGAGGCCTTTCCTAAGAGGTCTCCAAGGATTTGCATTTCAAACTCTCATGAAATGCAAGGAACAAAAATTGGTTTGGGAGGATGGTAGCCCTCATGGGAGGAGTACCAAAAGAATGGAGAAGAGATGACAGGATGTTTACATCATTGGGAAGCAAGGAGAAGGGATAAATATTTCTGATATGACATATATATATATATATATATATATATATATATATCAGTCATGGTACCTTCATCATATAAGTTACATGATGTGAGCATGAGGAGGCAGCAAGCACTTGAGTTGCTTGGCATTGATGGGAGAGAGCACAAGTAGATTTGCTCTCACATGCTTGATGGTGTTGCAGGAGTAGAGGAGGGCACTCTCATAATGCAAGGGGGTCACTCCTTAGCTAGCAATGATTGGGAGGCACTTCCCTCTTGGGAGAAGCTTCATATTTGCAGCAGCATCACCAGATTTGTTCTTGACAAGGAGCATGTCAAGGAACAGAGATTGGCATGGGCAGGAGCCTTTTTGCATGAGCTCACAACGTTGTCATTTGGGAGGAGGATCACATGCATAGATCCATATATCATCTCACTTCCAGCCTATGGTAATATTCTTGTGTGTACCTTGCTGATTTACATACTCTTATAATTATGATGCAGTGTCGGGCTTTTCAGAGGGGCAGATTTTTCATGTTGCTCCATGAGCAAAATTGGGCCAACTTGTATGATGGAGACAGCCATCCTTTACATGGCCTTGGGCAAGTGTTTTCTTTCATGTATGATCAGTTGATAAGCTCATCCATTTGCTATTTATCAGTAGCTATCATGACATACATAGCTATTCATGTAACACAAAACAACTTGCCATGTGATTTTCTAAAGCAGCAGTTTGGAAAACTGCGTTGTCACCTTTGGGAAAACTGTTGGTACATTCTTGCAACACATGAAACCTACAAAATTTTCCTCATTGTATTTCTGATCATGAATTCCTTGATGATATGGATCATATTTGTATAAGAAGCATGATTATGAGAAAGGCACATGAGTTGGATGTGTCTTTGAGTGAGAAAAACTCTCACATTTTCTGCAGTGCATGTTCTAAAGGGAACATGAGAGGAGGCATGGCTACAGCCACATATTTTCTTAATTGTGGGGTAAGCCATGGGCTTGGTAATGTTATCCATCCATTGTATGTATATGGGTAGGTGTTTGACCTTATGTTGCTGATTCACTCATCTATTTACTATTCAGTAGTAGATGTGATATTTGTTGTTGTGCAATGCTTGCCATGTTATTTTCTGCAGCTGCAGTGGATGAGGTTGAATTATAACCCTATGAGGCATTGTTTGCACTTGCTGCACATGGTATAACCTACAGCAAACATGTCATGAGGGCATTCTATGGTGATCTTTTCCTATTCATCATAGATGACATGTCTTGGGCTAGCTGATTTTTCATTGATGGAGGAGAGATTCTTGGGGAATTACTCTTCATTTTTCCATTTGAGGGCAATACATTTGCAGCCCAAGATCAGCATACACTCCACACTTTTCACAAGTGGGGGAGAGGATAGAATGGGGCAAGTTATAGGGCTTGCCATGATCAGATTTCAACCCACCTTCATTTCTGGAGCTCAAGGTGGAGGGTGATTTTTCCATGAGTTGTCTTGTTGGAAGGCAGCTTATTTTCATGATTGATGGCATGGGGATGAGAGATTCTTATGAGGGATGATCAGTCTCATTATATATCAGATCTCATGCCTCAAGGAGGCCTTTAGATAGCTCTTGTTCCTTCATGGATACTTGTTTCTACATGATAGCTTTTTTGGGAATGTTCACCCCAAGGCTAGATTGCATATGTTGGAGGGACAGTTGGAGACTTGATTGCTGATATGGCATCCCTTTCTGTGAGGAGATCATTACATAAGGATGCTACAGGAGGAAGGGCAGAAAGAAACTCAGTTCATCCTTGCAATTGCTTGAGGGCAAGCAATATTTTGAGAGGGGAGGACTGTAATGTTCCAAATTTTATGGAACATTAAATTTTGTTAAGAAGATGAATAAAATGGGTAGGGAACTCATTATTTGCATGATTAGAGAATAAAAATCCTCTAAGTATGAAAGAGGATCATGTTGGAGTGGGATTTCACACCTCCATGTGTGAAAGGAGGTTTTTGTATACATGCTTGGCCAAGGTTGACCAAGTCAAACTACGTTGGCATGAGTTGGAAAGCACTATGTGGGAAAATGTAGGAGGGAATATTCTAGAGGGAGGAAACCCTAATTCGAAGTAGGGAAAATGGAGGGAAGGCTCATTGTTTAAAAGAGGAGCAAGGCAGCCATTGAGACCATCTTTGATCATTTTTACATCCAAGTCTTGGAGACTTGTTGCTGCCTCTTGCTGTTCAGCAAAGCTGCAGTGCCTTCAAGCACAAGGGAGTCATGTTGAGGATTTCCTCTCCTTCTTGAGTAGATCATGAAGGATTGCACTACATTCCCCATATTTAGTCATTCAGGCCATAGCTTCAGCCATCTACATCAGCGCAGTTTCTGGAGCAGATATTGTGCAGTGTTGCTAGGTGTTGTCGAGGAGGTTTCCACACACCATCCGGAGCTAGTTTTTCAGTGGAGAGAGGTTCCATCCATTTGGAGATCAGAAAAGGTGGTTCTTGAGAATATCCCACCATATCTGGCATTAGGCCAACCACATTCCATCAGAGGCGGCCACAGTCCACTCTCTTAGACAGCGTTCTCATTGGTGATTGTTGTGGGTGATTGACATTCATTTAAAGAAGTCTTGGAGTGAAAGGATCGACCTTTCACTTGATTTCCCATTGGAGGAGGATTCTTGATTGTTGCAGAAATTTCAGCCTTCTCCATGCATTTCCGGCTCTTGAGTTATTCTTGCCCAACAGCTCAACATTTACGTAAATGCCATTTTTGTATGAATTTCATCCAATCCTCTTGAATTGTTGTATTGTATTTTCAGGGGTTGAGATCTTGCTCCCCCTTCTTTATTTGAGCCTACATTGTCATATCATTGTATTTTCATTATTTATGCAGTAGTTCCTCTCTATAACTGTGCAGTCATGGCCTAGGGCTTTCTTTATGCAGCAGTGTTTCTCATGTTACCTTGTACAGTTTCTTTGAGGCTTGTTGTTCCTTGCTTGAGTGATCATTTCCTCAAGAAGTTGTATATTTTATGCTGCTATGTTCTAATATGATGGCCATTGGATTCTCCGGCATTTCATGTGTATATGAATCACTGCTATTTTCCATTTGATGTATTTGTTATTGTTGTAGCTGCAATGTTGGGGTTATCTTAAGAGATTCCCAATCTTGTTGTGTTTCCCTCCTGGGGATATTGTCCCTTGACAATCACTGTATAGACAGAGTTTGCTAGTGGGCCAGGTAGCCTTTGGAGCTCATACTTTGTTCAAAGGTGAAAAATATAGTAAATGCCCCTGCATTCTATCTCTAGAATAGATTTTCTTTGTCGATTGACAATGTTTTATTTAGGAATACAAATGACAAGATCATTTTGTTGCTTTGGAGGATCGGGAGAGAGCAAGGGCATATTTTCTCTCACACTTGGCATGATGCTGCAGGAGTAAGGGATGGCACTAGCAGAGTGCAAGGAGCAGCACCTCCATCTTGGGAGGATCTCTACATACAAAACAAAATTTTGGGAAGAGTCTTTGACACAATCTATGTCAAAGAATTGAGCTTTGAGTTGACAGTGGCCCTACTCCAAAGGCTAGCAGCGTTGTCACTTGGGAGCTTGGATTTCTTGCTGGAGTGTTCTCAAGACCACTTCACAAGTAATACAACTTGGAGGCATGTGGAAGATGAGCATGAGGAAGTAATGGATGGAAGCATCCCTTACTATGTTTTGACCTTCTTGGCTTGGGTTCACAAGCACAAGGAGAAAGAGCTACATGCAGCATTTGTGGACTTTCCTTCCATGCATTTTTATGCGTACCATCCCTTAATGGGGGAGTTCACTTGGGAGGGCATTCAATTGAATGTATATCAACATATGGAGAGATGCACAGCTCGAAAGATGAAGAAAAGGTTGGCACAACCACTTCCCTACTCACTTGCAACAAGGGAGAATTTGCACTTGAGCCATTTCAGCTCAATGACCGAAGTACATGATAGAGGAGGTAAAATTTTGCTTTGTATTTTACACTTCCTTATCTATATGAGCAGCATATCATACCAAGAAGGGTATTTTACTCTTGCATATTATATTATTATGTACTTGAGGCCACTTGCAGCGTTTATGATGGCCGTTCTATTTGTGGATTGTGGGGGAAAGCCACATGGTTTTCGGTGTGCATCATTGGCACCAAATTATGCTTTCATGTTTCCATTTTGTAAAATGAATGTGGCAGAAAAAAAGTGGCTGAAAAGACACTTGTTGCACTATGTATTGAGGCAGGCAAAGAATGCCCTGCATTGGTTCCATGTTTGGGACTATGTTCTACCTCCTTTTTTTCATATGTTTATGCTTCCATACTATGCTGCTAAAACATTGATTGTAGGAAGCACCATTGGAGGAGTGGCAGAATAGGTGGAGAGGCCCAATGAAAATATGGTTCTTCACATCATACAATTTGCATATTTTAGAAAGAACAAGGGGCAAACCTTGATTACCATGCTTTACATCTTGCCTTCAAGTGAGAGGACTCATTTGGGAGGTTTTAGTTCTTTGGGGAGACACCTCATGGGTGTTGGAATTGATGGGGTGGCTTGGGTCTTTCTTGAAGACTGTTATATCTAAGCCATATATCAGCAGCAGCCCCATATATATCATAAGTTGAGAGAGAAGCAACAAGAGATGCACATTTTAACTCCACACAATCAGCTATGTAGACCACCTTTCTTGCAGGAGCTCAAGGTGGAAGAGATCCTTCATGAGTTGCCATACTGGAGGGTGACTCATTTTTTTTGGTTAATAGATTGGGGAGTAGAGATTAAAATGGGGATGTTGAATCCCAATCTATATCAGCTCTCATGCTTCAAGAGGACCTAAACCCATTGTTGCTTCCATGGATGTTTCATTGTCACACAACGTTAGCTATTTGGGATGCTTCCCAAGAGATGGATTGCACACTTTGGAGGGGCAACTTGGAGATATATTGATGATGCAGCACCTTGATCCTTGGAGGATTTCATATTATGAGGTTGCTGTAGGTGAGAAGAGGGTGCTCTTTAGTCCTATCCTTGCAGTTTCTTGAGGACAAGCAACATTTGGGAGGGGAGGACTGTAATATTCCAAAATTTTCACATAGAAATTTGGAACATTAGATTTTCCTAACTTTCATTATGAAGATGAATAAATGGGTAAGGAGCCATGAAAAATAAAAATATGAATAATTTCCACCTTAAGAAGGAAGGGGATCACTTCGGGCGGGAAATTTACACTTACAAGTGTGAACATGGGAAAAATAGATAAGGACATAGTCAAGTTTGACTAAGTCAACATGCATTCTTGAGGAGGAAGAGATCACCTAAGCCAACCGGTTCAATGTGAACAAGGATGAGCCTAAGACACATATGTAAACTAGATTGAAGATCTCTAGTGTAAAAAGTGTTGAACTCTTAGTTAAACTGAGAGGGGGGGGTGAATCAATTTAACACATTCATGGACTTTTAAAACTTTTCCTTTAAAACTTATTTTACTTTATTAACACCTTCATTTCATGATCAACATAATTGTGAGCAATCTTTATTTATGAGCAGCAATTAATAAGCAGATTAGATAATGTACCAGTAGTCTTAATATGTTAGCAACAAGTATTAGCAGAATAGATATATCATATCAACACATAGACATCATGCACATAGACACCAGATATACGTGGAAACCCATAAAAGGAGAAAACCACATCTTATTATTGTTGTGATGCAAGAGCAAGCTCCACTCCCTCTCTGCCCGATTTCTGCCAGGCCCAACCTACGGGGGGCTCCAGCCTCGATTTTGCAAGCTACGACTTGCAAAGAAGCTCCACCATCAATTTTAGGCACCAACCTACGAGCTCCAACCTCGATCGGCTACAGCCGACATTTGTCAAGCTACGACAGTGTGGAAGCACGCTCTCACCACTGTTTTACGTAGGCACCAACCTACAGGAGGCTCCTACCTCAGTCAGCTACAACTGACATCTATCAAGCTACAACTTGATAGGGAAGCTCCAACTTCCTTACTCTTTCAAAAGAAAAACACTTGATGATTTACCTTGGATATCAGCTCTGTTCTGTACCTTCTCTTCTGTTGTTCATCAGTCCTCATATCAGCCCTGCATCATCTCTGCTCAGCCCCTCCTTCTTCTCTGCTCAGCTCCTCCTTCTTCATGTCTTTTCTCCTCAATTCTTCATACTCTGCATTCTATATATTCACACTCTCTGACCTCTTGCAGCTTTCTTATTTTCTTCAATTCTGCTGCATACTCTCTCCTTTTCTCATTCTGTTTTCATCCACCTTCTCCCCTTGGATATTACCTTGTTTTATACAAAATGGCTTCATGGCTGTTTTTATTCTACTGGGAATTTGAAATTGACAGCCATGTCTCTTTGCCTTCTGCCTTCTCATCTCTTTTATCCGCTCATTCAGAAAATATAACAGTAGGTGCTTATTTTAATATTACAGTGGGATATTTTCTCTCTTTCGGAGACTTGCCAATGCATCACAACAATATAAATTTAAATGAAACATTTACATTCAAATTACAAATGAGAACTCCAGCTCACTCATTTTGTCTCTTGGCTTGCTGCGCATTTGTCTTTTCTCTGACTATGTCTTTGTCCCTTTCTCTTCTCTGTATGCATTTCTGTTTATGGCTGCTACGTAACTTCTGTATTTGTGTAACTGCATTTTTCATTTTTATATCAGCGCTTTATATATAAATGAATCTGCTGACTGTAATTCTGGGCCATATTCCAACTCTTTTCATGCCACGAGTGTCTTGTTGATGTGGAACATTCCACAAGTGGAACGAACATATATCATAGTCATTGTATATTAATAATTGCCCTCCCATTAAGGGGCCCACTCGCCGATCTTTCCGATGCGATGTATCACTCCTCAACTTCTTCCGATTGCGATTACTGCAATTTCCATTTGAAAGTACCGATGTCTTAATGCTCCGATCTTGATTATTCGCTGTTATGATGAAACTTCAAACATATATCAATCGTGGCTTATAAACCCATCGAGTCTGGTCTGTCAATCGCAATTGAAAATCTTTGTTAACATATTCTGGAACTCAAACCTATCAAGTCACAATTTATAAGTCCATCGGGTCCGAATCTCAATCGCAATTGCAACTTTCTGTTGTGATGTTTTGATGCTCCACTTTAACTCTGATGCGATTGACCACTTTTTACTGCATTTTGCCGATGCGATTGGAACATGGAACTGAAGCTATATATGAGTTTTAGTTTATATACCAATCGGGTCCAGACTTTCAATCGCAATCGCAACTCTTATATTCTCCGATGTGATTGACCAGTGCCGATGCAATTGACCAGTGCCGATGCGATTAGACCTGGAACTCAAGCTATATATGAGTTGTAGTTTATATACCAATCGGGTCCGGACTTCCAATCGCAATCGCAACTCTTATAGTCTCCGATGCGATTGAGGAGGGGTCCCACCGTATAAAGCTTGGTTCTTATAATAAAGCGCTCCACTTATATAACTGATATATATGTATACTTTGCAAATGGGTTATGCGATTCTTGGAATATGTTTTGTATATACATACGTATATATATATACTTTGCCGCTGGAGTTAAGCGATTCCTGGAATAATATTTGTAATTATATATATCCCCCGGCTGAGATAGCGATTCTTGGAATAACAGCTGTGTCTCTGCAATAACAGCTGTGTCTCTGCCTCTGTCTCTACTACTTGAACGTTTCGCTGTGCCTCTTTATTCAACTGTTATAATTTTAGCCTGTCTCCTTTGCCTGGTTCTGCTTCAGCGCTACTCGACCTCTGCCTCTGCCTTCTGCTATACATATGTTCTTTGCCTATCTCTGCATCTACTGCCTTCTTTGCACTACATTTCTTAAGTTCAACTCTTTTGTACATTACGTTGCCTCTGCTTTTATTCACTTTCTCTGCTTTGTCTGCTGCCTTAGTTCCTTATCTATCTTGCTTCTTTTTCTGCCTTGCTACCTCTTCTTATGCTTTCTCTGCTCCTTGGCTGATGTTTCAAGTGCTCCTCCTTTGTCATCTCCTTTTCCTTATTGCTAGTTCAGGTGCTGCTCCTTTGTGCTCCTTTGCCATCAATGACAACATTTCCAACAAAAAGAGGCATTGGAGGTGGATTAGTTGACCAAGTCAACAACGTAGCCACAAGAGGAGGGAAGCAAGATAGGGCAGTGCAGTTTTAAAAGAGGAAGCTTCATGAAGAAGTCACCTCAACCTTGTGTGGGGTCCAGGGTGAGGAGGCTCAACAAAGATAAAAGGAAGGCATATAAATAAAGGGAAATCATTCATGTATTCAGCTATTTTGGTCTTGAGACCATTTTCATGCTTTAGCTGTTCACCCGGAGTTGCTACACTGCTTAGTGCAAAGAATTCCCGTGCGGGAATTCCATCCTCTCTTTAGATCAGCTTGCTTAAGGGATCAAGAGGGAAGGATTAGAGCTTTATTTCTGTATTTTTCTTGAGGCCATTCACCTACATTCAGCTACAGCGCAGTCATCTTCAGAAAACTACGTCCTTGATATAGAGGCAGCAGCAGCAAAAGTGCACCCTTGATTTTGTGCTAGCCTTTGAAGAGGAGGTGCTTATTTCCCTCCGAGAGCTCCAATAAGAAGGCCTAAGGCCATTCTCTATATTATCCAGGATTTATATGTCATATTAAGTCATGTTTAATATATTGTTTCATTAAACTACATTATTTTCTGCAGTATTTCTTTGTACATGCATTTTGCCGGAAACCTTGCCGGGTGCCTTGTTTCTACTGTATAAGTGATTAAATCTCCATTTCTTTGCTGTGTTCTTAATATAAGTTGTATATCAGACCTATTTATTCATTTTCTGTAGAAACCTTCATGGAAATTACGCTCTCACTGTATTCAAAAATTTTTGTTTAGTAAAGTCATGGGAAATCAGTGTTTTCTAGCCTAGTCAGGAAAGGAGGAGTTGTTTAATATATCTAGAAGAATTATTTTGAGCTGAAATTCGGAGAATATGTCCCTCTTTACCTAATCTATCATATCCAGCCATTTCCCCTACTTATTTTTATGATCATTTCTAAAAACAACCTTTTTAGGGAATAAAATCTCATTTTTCCCCGCTTTCCAGATCATGAAACGAAATACAAGTTGCTGCAGTAACTACAGATGATTTATATGTGCTTATTTTGTATATTTTAAGCTTTTTCATCATAAAAATACCTTTATATATCTTATTCATTGCATAGTTTCAGATTTGGAACACTACATTGTAAATGGTATTTCAAAACAGCTTAAATATGTTAAGAAGGCCATTTGGCCTGATTTCCCTTTACAGTGTGGTACTTTTGCAATTTTTTATATTTTTCATGCCTTCAATAATTTTAAAAGGTTAATATATTAAATTTGGCTGAAATGCCAAGACGACCATATGATCCGAATGATGTGATTAAAACTACATCACGGAGCTCAAATTAAAACCTTTTGTGAAAGAGATAGATAGATTTGATGATGTGTTTCAGGGAATTGAAAGGTTTTCAGATGTACTTAAGCTTACATGCAATCAACTCAATCAATATGACTTGGAAGCCTTCTAAGCATATAGAAGTAAGAGATTGGAAAAGATTCCTATGGATTTATTGACTATTGAAGATGTCAACAGACCTACTCTAAATATTAGCCTGGATAATTAAGTGAAATACATGTATGGAGATGAGCCAGGACAATCAGAGAATTAATCTCACGATTCAGATCATTCTTAAAATGAATTCGAAAATAGAAAGGAAAACCCAGAAAATATAATTGATCAAGTAATCCAAGAGATTGAGATGTAGGAGAAAAGAGGAAACAATGGAACATACATTAGGGATCTGAAGATGTTTTGCAGCCATTATTGTTGTTAGGGCTATTAGTTATGCGTAGCTAAAGTGGTTCTTTTTCGTACGCTTCGACAAAGAATTCATACTAACAATTAGGGGAGTTTTGAGGTCTAAAACATGCCTCCTAAAGAAATTATAAAATAATAGTGGAAATAATAATATAATATTAGATTACATCATCAAATTTTAGAGGCAAAAAAGAAAAAACTACTTTTTGAACTAGTATTTCCAAATTATCTCCTTAAGTTCTTAATCAAATTTCGAGTGGGAGTACTCGTTGGATGAAAAATTTAACTCCTTATCCAAGGAGTACCCATGTTGCATACTTTGAATCAACCCTGCTACACGAAAAATAATAAATACATGAAAAATGTGATTCAAATCACATTTTTTCATGTATTTCTCATTTTTTGTGTAGTAGGGTCCATCAAAAGTATGCAACGTGGGTACTCCTTGGATGAGGAATTAAATTTTTCATCCAACGAGTAATCCCAATCGAAGTTTGATTAAAAAATTAAGCAGATAAGTTGAAAATACTAGTTCAAAAAGTAGTTTTATTATTTTATTTTATTTTTTACTTGTTTACCGCAAAAATGGTGAATCATCCCCCATGGTTGACATCATCATCTTGAATCCAACTGGTTCTTATAAAGTTAATTTTGGTTGTACATTTTTCTTAGGAGACCCATTTTTTACCTCAAAATTTCTCTAATGAGTAAAATTCTCAATAAGTTCAGCACAGTCAAGATACACTTGATCAGTCAAGTAAATATCAATCAAAGAGTTTGAATAGTGAATGGGATGAGTTTTCTAAAGAAATAAAAAATCCTCAAATAAATCCCAATACTGATCAAGCTACTAGTTTTCAGATGCTAGAACATTCTTAGAAGTTAGTGGAAACTATTTCTCCTCTACAACAAGTTCCTGAAACTCATGATCGAGAGATCATTTTGGCTTATCCTACAGAACAAATAGTGTTACAAATTGAGGAAATCCCTTCGTTGTATGTTTTATATAGCCCAAGTCATAAATTTGTACTAAAGAGAAGAAAAAGGATAAGAAATGACGAGACAGTCTCAGATCTTACAAATGAATCAGTTGATGTTTTGTGGAAGGATCATCTAGTTGATCCGACTAAACATTTAACCAAAATAACACAGTTTGCAGGGGCATATGCTACTGCCATTGTTGATAAAGCCACTTAGGTTAAAATGTTACTGAAACAGAAAGGGGATAGAATACAAGAATTAGAGAGGTTGTTACACCAATAAAAATATAACTCCAACGAGAAAATAGAATTGAAGATATCCTAATTTCAAAAATATTTTGAAAGTTTTAATTTGCAGCATCAAGTACAAATCACTAAGAAGCAAGCACAACTGGAAGCAACGATGAACATATTACAAAGCCAGCCATAGTTATATTAATTGATAAAGGAAGCATTGGATATGAATGATAAGTTAAAGAAATGACAAGAAGCATTTTGCCAACAAGTTTCTATCACTAGCTCCTATGGTGACTCAAGTGAAATATTGATCCAAAAAGTAGCAATCCAAAAACTTGAATGTGAGAAGATCGAGAAGAAAATCAATGAACACATTCAATGGCAAGCATCAGACTCAGGCAAGGAAGCTAATCTACCCCAGGTAGGTAAGTTCCACAAGGAGATCTTATTCAAATATTGGGAAGCATAGATAAATCAAGCAGAGAAAGCAACAATGAAAGCATCAAGATTATCAAAGGAAATTACTAAATATGTGTGTGAAAAGCTTGTGAAAGAAGAACTTATCAAAGAGTGTACATCTGAAGTGCTCTTAGAAGTAAAACAGTTGGAAACACAGTGGGAAAAAAAGGCAGAAAAATCCAACATGATGAAACGATTAAAAAATTAAATAATTTTGATCAAGAAAATTATTGGAATTTTCTGATCAAACCTTATCATCAATAACAGACCCTACAATATTTAACACATTCAACAAAAAGATCGTAGCCAACACTCTCAAATGTGGTATTCAAGGGACAGGTCAGGTCAATGATTTCGCAGCCAGCTCAACTCAAGCCCATGCTAGATATTTTTCGACTTTGGGATCAAATCCAAATGAAAGATCAGAATTCATAGTCATATTGTTACTTTATTTTCGTAGATTGTAGTTAAAGTTTGTCTTACAAGGATGGTTGTTTGAAACCTCCTCTATTTTTATGTAATAATATATTTTTGAAACACGGTTAGTTTAGTATTTAAACCACTCTCATGCATTTAGAGAAGGGTCCATAAATTTTTCAAAAACATTCTCAAAGAATGCACCTTTGTAAGTTTGTGAATGATTTGATGAATTGATGGAACACAGTCTATTATCTTTTGACATTTGAAGCTGTTTAACTGATGTTGCACTAGTGTACTCTTTAAATTTCTTTAAAGTGAAGAGAAGCATATATCTACTGTCAGTTTACATGAGTAGAACTTTGTACATATGGTACTTCTATTCACTTGTATTACGTCTTGCTTTCTAGATTGATAATCATCTCTTTATTGCATTAAATATTGGAGACATCATTATAGATGAATATTAAATGCACTTTTGTACTAATATTTGTCTGTGATTTCTTATCTAATATGTAATCACACATATGAATGTGATATATTTTTCATAATTATTCTAATCAAACTATTTTGTTAGAAGAATAATCTTTCATAATTTTCATCTCTTTCAACAGTTAAATAATCTACATTACTAATATTAGAAGAATATCATTTTATATCTCATGAAGGAAGAAACACCCCAGGTATATAGTAGAATAGATAGTATTAAGTAGATGCATGTGATAGATTAGAATCATTTTCCATTTGCATGTTTTATAATCAAAACACACCCCAAAATCATTCCTTATTGGGAAACTAGTCCTGGTACCCCCAGTCAGAGCTACTACACCAAACGGAAAAGGAGATGCTTTAAGGTCCTGACGAGGTGGTTTTCCCCCATGCTGTCGCAGCAAATTTCGAGGCCTCAAAATAGTCCTTAAGATTTCTTTATATGAATGAAAAAAATTTACATGGCTAGAGGAGAAATAAGTCTAAACCCTCATTATTGGCTCCCAAAATTGACTATATGTGAGTTATATTTTAGTTAAATGTTTAAGGGAATTTTTATTATAGTTTCAAGGCTTAAGCATAAACAAATTTATCCAAATGCTTAGGCCACTTTCAGCTTCTAGAACTTGGTGAAAGAGAGATAGTTTAAGCTTGTTAGTGAAAATATATAAAGCCTGTCACAAATGATCAAATGGGCTCTTATCCTGTCCTATTAGGGTCCCATATTCAATTTTTTGTCATTTCATCAGGTCTTCAAGCAAAAATCTAGTCACTGGGTGTTAGGTCTAGGATTATTTCCACTCCTTCCAAAATTTTCACATGTTGGTCCTTGTCATCACTAAAATCAGTGTATCATCATTGAAATATCATCATCATCATCATCCCGGTCATCACCATCAAGATTTCATTCATTTCAGTGTCTCCATTAGGTCATTAAGTTTTCAAGGTCACCAAAACTGTCATTTCGTGCATACAATTCATCAATTGGAGTGGTGATAAGCAAGTTTCTTCAATAAATTTTGATTTCAAAAATTTAATTTTATGTTTCTATATGTAATAATTACTTCATGTTCATAAAGTTGTAGTTCAAGTTTTGAAAAAGATTCATGGTTCCAAAAAATTACAATGTTCCAAAGAAACTACAAAAGTTCAAAACTACAAAATTTCCAAGGTTACAAAGTTCAAAAATGAAACTCATGCTAGAAAAGGATATGTGGGGCCCATTATCACTCAAAAGGAGTAATTTCGTGTTTATAAAAGGGCCAAAAAGACACAAGGATATTTCATTTTCACTCTTATGACCTCTCATCCTCGAGCTCTCCTCTCACAGTGGCACGCAATTTGGGTTCTTTACCTCACACTAGAGAAAATTGGCCCTTGCTGCACATATAAGAAATACATTGCACTTCTAGAGGAGCACGCTATGCATAGGAAGCCTACGCTACACATGGGCACTGTGCATAGGTGGCCTTCACTGCGCACGGGGCAAAGTGGTGCAAATTTCAATTTTTTTCTATCAAACTTGGTTTTTAAGGTTCATCTTCATCCATTTCAGCCTCCAAGCTTTGTTCAAAGGTAAGTGAATCATTTAATACCTCCCTAGCACTGTTATATCAAGAGGATTTAATGAAACAAATTTCCTCCTAGGGTTTGCTTGAAATTTGTGGTTTTGCTTCCCAAGTGTTAAATTGTTGCACCAAACTCTACATTTCTTTCTCTTACACCTCTATTTTCACTTGACACATTACTTCCATCCATTACATACCCATTTCCCTTCATTTTCATCACTCTCCCTACAAACCCTAGCCCAATTCTACCAAGTTAGGTAGTTTTCCTAGCTAGGACTGTGTTTGAAATTTCCTATCCCATTTCCCTCACTCATTACACTCCATTTCACTCCCTAAATATCACTAACACCCCTTCCCATCTCCATAAATTTTCCTACTCCCATCCCCCTTCCCTAACTCTATCATTTTATCCCTTTACCCCCTTCCATGTTTTTCCTTCCTATCATCTAGGGTTTCATCATGGAAGCTGATTCATTACCACCAGAGAAAATAAAATACAACAAAGGGGGAAAGATATTGAGGTTTGAGCACTCCAACTGTATTGAAATCACTCCCTCACCATTCATCAGAAAGTTCTTTGAAGATGTCAATTGTTTAGGGTTTTGTCAAAGAGTGGAGGAAGTAGGTTTTCATGAGCAGCTCACAGATATGTTTGCCACCAATTTGAAAGGAGAAAAGGCTACCATGGTATGGGTTGATTTCATATTCTCAGTAGATTCCATATCTCATGCTATAGGGATACCAAACCATGGTGAGTATTGGTTCAAAGGCATGAACCTAGACCTTGAGCAGTACAAACCCTACTTGAAATAATAGTAAGAAGGAGCTCATTGATATATTTTCCCATTCAAATATTTGTTGGAGAGATATGCACCATTGATGAAGGTTGTCATGATTTTTTTCACATGTGAGGGCCAGATTTCAGGATTGTATCAACACCACATTAGACTGCTCATGCACTTCATAGTTGTTAAATCCCTCAATTTGTGCAATTTCTTGTATAGGAGTGTGATCAAGATGTCTGAACAGGTGCAGGTGAAACAAAAAGAGCATTATCCTAGTCTCTTCCATCATAGTTTGGTGAAGGTCATAGTTCTCCATTAGTTGGCAAAAAATAACATGAAATGGGATTCTTTTATTGAGGCAACCTTGCAAATGAACATAAATACCACACCAAGTCAACAAAAAAACATGTCACCTACCATGCAGGAGATTGGTTCATCAAGCAAGGAAGGGGCCAAGCCTACACTAATAGAGCAAGGAACACCAATACACCATGAGACATCTATGCATGATGAGGAAGAGCATGATTTTGACCTAGTAGACTTCGAGGTTAGTGATGAGCCTGAAAAACTAGAGAGGGTTATCAAAGACAAGGATGCACAGATCAAATAGCTCCAAGGCAATTTGGCGAGGGAAAACTTCATCATTTCTTTCCTAGAGCAAGAAAAGCAACAGTTGAAGGAAAAACAATTTTCCTTGGAGAAAAGTCAGTTTGAGGCAAGCAAGAATGATGTGAAAGGTAAAGTAGTGGCTGACATAGATGATCATGACGAGCATGAAAAATAGGTAAGAAGGAATAGGCCAAGGACCATAGGTTTTAAAAGAGCATTGCAGAAAGAAAGAGAACAAGACCCTACAAATGAAGAACTTACTTTTGAAGACATGATAGCCAATGAGATCAATGAGAACAGGGAGTTTTGGCTTGAGAAAATCAACATCCACTTGGATAAGCTCCTTCACAAGGCCAACAGGGATAACAAGATTCATAAGCACATGGCTGGCCATTACTATGCCCTAAATCAAATTTGTAATGTCAAGGTCAAACAACTATAATCTAAGCTAAAGGAAACCCTAATCAGTCACGGGGAGAAGGGTAAGTTGGATTTACTTGTTTATGCCTCCATGATAGCATAACACAATTAAGTTTGCACTTATGGACCTATTTTGAGAATATTTGGAGCATTTTTTTTATTTTGGTGCATTTTGGTGCATTTTTGAAAAAGTAAGAAATTTTCACTAGGTCTAGAAGCGCAACGAGCTCACGTTGCGATTCTTCCTCAGGCCTCCAAATGGAATCAAATTTACATTTCTAGAAATATAATGGCCTCCTCTCAAAACCCATTTTCTCATACTTTTGGTTGAAGGCTCAGATTTTGAAAAAAATGAGAAAACGTGGTTAAAAATCAACATTCTACCACCTTTTTTTGACTTTCGATGTGCATAGAGAGACACCTTGGGAAAATGGCTATAACTCAGTCCCAAATGGGTCATTTTGCATGCAAAAATGGTCATAAGACATCTACACTCTCCTATAATTCCACAACAAGTCTTGGTCTTGGATTTGGACTTCATAAATGCACTCAAAAGTTGCCTCAAACAACTCACTGAGCTTCTGCAATTTTCTGATATTTTTGATAAATTTTCAGTGTGTAATTTTTGTCAATTTCTAGTTTCACTTTTGTAAAATTCAAAAGGTCAAAGTAGATGAATGTAAATGGTCAAAATAATTATTGATAACCTCGTCGAAATATCAACGATATTTAGAAATATTGCAACATTTATGGCAAGCCAAAATATCGTCGAGAAAATATCACGATATTTCCTAAATATTGCCGATATTTCGAGAAAATATCGCGCGACAATGGGAAATATTGTCGGGCACTCTTGGGACGTAGCTAGAAAAGGGAATTTTTTATTTTTTTTGTCATTTTCCTTTGTGAGGCTTGGAGAAGGAAGGGGAATAGCTTTTTGGTGGTTGTCAACGACGTATTGAGGATCAAAGAGCCATTATCACTATCAACTTAGAATATTTTGTTGATCAAATATTGAAGAACAATGAGAGAAACTTCATTTCTTCCATTAATAGGTATGTTCTTTAAAACCCCTATGTTAATGATTTTTTTCATAGATTTAGGTTTATGTTTGCTTGCCTCTTTGCCTACTAATGTTTTTGGTCTTTGTTTTTTTTCACTTCCTATGATTTTCATGCCCATGAGCCAATGCAAGGGGTTTCTCCATATTTGGATAGAAAGCTTCATTTTGTTTTACTTTCTTATGCACTCTCTTATTGCCATTGTTTTTGCATGCATGTTTAATTCCACTTATTTGTTTTTTTGGTGCCCTAGGTTTGAAATTTGAATTAGTTCATTGCAAATATGCAAAAATCCTTGGACCCATCTTGGGAGTATGGGGAGCTTGAAGGTGGGACAAATCAGGCACATCTATCATGCAAACTGTGTGGGACCAAGATGGAAGGAGGGGTTACACCATTGAAATACCATCTAGCTAGACTCTTTGGACATGATTTTATACCTTTATAGTTTCTAGTGTAGAAATGATACAAAAATCTCTTGAAGCAATTGCTGAAAAAGACAACGATAGCTGCTAGGGAGAGGGAACTAAATCCTGATCTCAGATAGATAGTTGCTAGTTTTATTTATTTTTTAGCTTTGCTACATATAACTAATGATGATGAGATACTTTTATATATGTGATGTTATTTTTTATTTGTTCTCCACATTTAGGTTCTTGATTGGACAATAATTAGGGATCAATAGGATTTGGTATCGCCTTTGATATATCATTTTTATTTTACATCCACTACATCATATATATCAATGCTTTCTTTATATTTATATTTCAATGTGTTTGTTTCATTTCATTATTTCTTTATATGTTTAAAAATATGAAAAAAATGAATATATTATGCATTTTTTATGCTTGTCGATATTTGCCGATATTTTGCTGATATTTTCATTGATATTTCCGATAAGATGTTTTCTCGACCCTCGCTGATATTTTTCCGATACTGATACTATCAAAATTGTTCAAAAGTGAATATAAATGGATAATATAGGGTTATGTAGGTGTCTTATCCTCCAATTAATTATTTTTGGATATGTCTCACGATGGTTAGGAAAAGGAGGAATTGGTTGAATAACCTACCTAGTGTAGAGTAGACTTTGGATAGGTGCATGTATTTTCTTTTTCTTGTTGGAAATTCAACCTCCAAGGGATGATTTCAAACTCAGTGGCTATATTAGGTACTTTTCAATCATTTTCAAAGGTTCGATGCTATGGAATTGAGCCTTGGACATTAGTGTATTTGTGAATTTGGCAGGAACTAATAGACATAATTTGTAGCTATGGTGGTGTGATTCATGTGGTATGTGCTTTAGCAGTGTTTCTTCTTCTGTGATCATATGTTTGAATTTATTGTACTTTCCATTTCCATTTCCATGCCTTATGTGTTTGATTACTAAGATGAAAAACATAATTCATTGATTTTGATTCTCTATTTTGGAGAAGCTTTCACATTTATGTTCATTTTGAAACCCTCTAAATATAACCTATACACAAATATACCTCTAAAGTTCTAAAGTTTGTGCCTAACTTGCCCCATTACATCTCTACAAATCTAATTTTCAGAAGCCTGACCTAGTTTTCCTAGACCTAACCAACATCTAGCAGACAACCATAAAATCAATCAACCCTTAATCTTCATACCTAGCCTAAAATCTTTCATGATCCAGTCAATTGGTTGTGATCTCATTGAAATATCCCTCTCAGCCTAGTAGGGCTAGCTACTAGGTCAAATTGGTATGTGGTTACCTTTGCTACTCTCCTTTTCAACCTTCGGAGTACTGGTTGAGTGCTAACATCTTGGCGTCATTGCCGGGGAGCGAGGTGACAAATATTCCTCGAGAATGAATGACAAGGATCAAATCTGGTTGTTGATGGTGAAAAATGATCAGGCATAAGAAGGTTGTTCATATTTCACCTGCTGACTCCAATGTTGAAGAATCCAAAGGTTCAAAATTTTCATCGTGACTCCACCTTTCAAGATCCAGTAGTCTGAAGAACTTCTTGGTGACTTCATTGTTGTAAAAATGGATTCAACTGCTCGAAGGTATGTTACTATGAATCAAGCTCATATTCATGGTTTTATGAATTGTATTCCTTGTATATATTGGCAAACAGGGTTTCCAAACTTTAAAGGTCAGGATGGAGAAGATGCTAGTTTGCATTTGGTCAAAATTCATTTTCATATTCATAGAATAAGGATTGAGTTTCCTGAAGATTGTCTGATGAACATGTTTATGGCTACCTTGGAGGAAAAAGTGAGATCATGGTATGCATGTATTTCATTTGCTAGTTTATATTCTCTAAAGGACTTTCATTCTATTTTCTTTCAACATTATCAAATCTCTAACTCTTCCTTGTCGATGATTGATATTCGTTGTGAGATTTATGAAAATTTCATTGAGTTTCTTGAAAATTTGTATGCGGATGAAGAGTGTCTAGATGATGAGATCATATAATCCCTTTATGATTTTTCGTCCCGACTAGAATCAATAGCTTCCTCCTTGGATGCAACAGACTGGCACCAAAAAAGGGAAATGCATATTCCTAATCCTTAAAATGAAAATCATCAAGCCAATTTTAACTGCAATAAAACTCAATTTTATCCTCTCTCTGAAGATGAGATAGATCAGCTCCTGAATAGTCATGTTACAACCCAAGCTAATGCAGGTTTGCAGTGTTCATATAGTAAAAAATGTGTTAGTGAAACTTCTTCCATTATTGAAAATGAAAATTTGAGTTTAAATGATGACAGTCATGAGAATAATGAAACTATACATGAAGTTGTTGTGAGTACGCCAATTTGTGATGATGCTTTCCTGCAAAGGGATCAGATAACAAGGAATATTTTCTTTCATGAAGATGATAGGGCTGTCTTGTTTAACAATATTGAATAATGTTTTCTATTGAAGGATGATTTAGACTATGAATTTGAGGAGTAAGAGACTAAGATAGACAATGTATAAGAGATAGAGTCATATTTGCTTTTTCTTTAGGAATTTACAGCCAACACTAAGGTAGCAGAATGTCATACTTCCCTACGCCTTCATATGGATCAAAAACCAAGTGTTCTTTTAGATCAGAATGAAGGGTGTGCTTGTGTTTTTTGCTGGACCTTGACACAACGTAACATTTCAAATTATTGAAGATCCTTACATTGATTTGTTGTAGTCAATAGGGATGATATATTTTTTTGAATTTATGGATCATGAGGACATTTTAAGTAGACACTCGGAGTTGCCCATATTTTGTTTTTTCTGCTTTCTGGAGGAAAGTGAGGGAATAATTCAAGTAAGTAGCTATTTTTTGGAATGGTTACACTGGAAGGATCACTTCACATGATTGTACATATTTCTTTAGTAGGCAGGTGGTTTTCATTAGGATTTGAAGCCCTCAAGTCTCGGTGATATGTTGCCATCAATAATTTTTGTAAGTTTTTATTTCAGTCGAAGTCAGTCAGTTTATCATGTCAATTTTTAAGTATTCAGTTTGGTTTTTAACTTTTGACTCCATGCCAAATGGTAAGGCTACTCGGTCTACGGTGTTATTGACACCTCCAAGGAGTTTCCATCCGCAACTGGAGGAAATGATAGTGTCAGACTATACAGCCAGTCACCAGTGGTTGAATGGGCTCTTATCATGTCCTGTTAGGGTCCCATAGTTAAATGTTTTTCATTTCATCAGGTCTTCAAGCAAAAAATTTGGTCACTAGGTATTAGGTCTAGGACTATTTTCACTCCTTCCAAAATCTTCACATGCTAGTCCTTGTCATCACTCAGCTCAGTGTATCATCATTCAAAGATCATCATCATCATCCCAATCATCACCATCATTATTTCATTCAGTTTAGAGTCTCCATTAGGTCATTAGGGTTTCAAGGCCACCAAAACTATCATTTCATGCATACAATCCAACAATTGGAGGAGTGGTGATAAGAAAGTTTCCTCAATAAATTTTGATTTCAAAAATGTAATTTTGTGTTTCTATATGTAATAAGTACTTCATGTTCCTAAAGCTGTAGTTCAAGTTTTGAAAAATATTCAAGGTTCCAAAAAGTTACAATGTTCCAAAGAAGCTACAAAAGTTCAAAACTACAAAATGTCCAAGGTTTCAAAGTTTAAAAATGAAATTCATTCTAGAAAAGGATATGTGGGGCCCATTATCACACAAAAATAGTCATATCATGTTTATAAAAGGGCCAAAAGTACGTAAGGATATTTCATTTTCACTCTTATGACCTCTCATAGTCGATCTCTCCTCTTACAGTGGCATGAAATTTGGGTTTTTTATCTCACTCTTGAGAAAATTGGCCCTCATTGTGAATAGAAGAACTACATTTATCCTCAAGAGGAGCACACTCCGCATAGGAAGCTTGCACTGTGCACAAGTGTCCTTCTCTACGCATGGGGTAGAGTGGTGCAAAATTTAATTTTTTGCTATAAAACTTGGTTTTTAAGGTTCCTCTTCATCCATTTCATCCACCAATATTTTTTTGAAGGTAATTGAAGCCTTTCATACCTCCCTAGCACTGTTATATCAAGAGGATTTAATGAAACAAATTTCCTCTTAGGGTTTTCTTGAAATTTGTTGTTTTGCTTCCCAATTGTTAAATTGCTACACCAAACCCTATCTGTCTTGCTCTTATACCTCTATTTTCACTTGACACATTACTTCCGTCCAATACATACATATTTTCCTTCATTTTCATCATTCTCCCTACAAAACCTAGCCCAATTATGCCAAGTTAGGAAGTTTTCTTATCTAAGACCATGTTTAAAATTTCCTAGCCCATTTCCCTCACTCATTACACTCCATTTCACTCCCTAAAGATCCCTAACACCCCTTCCCATATCCCTAAATTTTCCTACTCCCATCCCCCTTCCCTAACTCTCTTGTTTCATCCCTTTACTCCCTTTCCTGTTTTTCCCTCCTATCATGTAGGGTTTCATCATGGAAGCTAATTCATCACCATCAGAGAAAATAAAATACAACAAAGGGGGGAATATATTGAGGTTTGAGCCCTCCAACTGTAATAAAATCACTTCCTCACCATTCATCAGAAAGTGCTTTGAAGATGCCAATTGTTTAGGGTTTTGTCAAAGAGTGGAGGAGGTAGGTTTTCATGAGAAGCTCATACATATGTTTTCCACCAATTTGAAAGGAGAAAAGGCTACCATATAAGGGGTTGATTTCATATTCTCAGTAGATGCCATATCTCCTGCGACATGGATACCAAACCATGGTCAGTATTGGTTCAAAGGCAAGAACCTAGACCTTGAGTAGTACAAACCCTACTTCATTTCATAGTAGAAAGGAGCTCATTCAAATATTTTCCCATTCAGATATTTTCTAGAGAGATATGCACCATTGATGAAGGTTGTCATGAAAGTTTTCAAATGTGAGGGAAGGTTTTCAAGATTGTATCAATACCACATCATATTTCTCATGCACTTCACATCTGTTAAGTCCCTCAATTTGTGTAATTTTTTGTATAGGAGTGATCAAGATGTCTGAAAAGGTGTACATGAAAAACAAAGAGCATTCTCCTAGTCTCTCTCATCATAGTTTGGTGAAGGTCATAGTTCTCCATTAGTTAGAAAAAAATAACATGACATGGGATTCTTTTATTGAGGAAACCTTAAAAAACCACATAACTACTACACCAAGTTAGCAGAAAAACATGTCACCTACCATGCAGGAGATTGGTTCATCAAGAAAGGAAGAAGTAATGACAAAGAGACATAGTCCAAATGTCACTCATACATATTAGAGAGGCACAAGGCTTGTGTTAGCAGAACAGGGAACATCATGAGACATCCATGCATAATGAGGAAGAGCATGATTTTGACCTAGTAGACTTGGAGGCTAGTGATGAGCCTGAAAACCTAGAGAGGGTTATCAAAGAGAAGGATTCACAGATCAAACAGCTCCAAGACTATTTTTCAAGGGAAAAATTCATCACTTCTTTCCTAGAGAAAGAAAACCAACAACTGAAGGAAAAACAATTGTCCTTGGAGAAAAGTCAGTTTGAGGCAAGAAAGCATGATGTTAAAGGAAAATCAGTGGCTGAAATATACGAGCATGATGACCATGAACAACAAGTAAGAAGGAAGAGTCCAAGGACCATGAGTCTCAAAATAGCATTGCAGAAAGAAATAGAACAAGACCCTACAGATGAAGAACTCGGTTTTGAAGACAGGATAGCCAATGAGATCAATGAGAACAAGGAGTTTTGGCTTGAGAAAGTCAAAATACACTTGGAGAATCTCCTTAACAAGGCCAGCAATGGTAACAATATTCATAAGCACATGGATTACCATTACTATGCCCTAAATCAAATTTGTAATGTGAAGGTCAAACAGTTATAAGCTAAGCTAAAGGAAACCCTAATCATCCATGAGGAGAAGGGTAGCTTGGCTTTACTTGTTGATGCCTCCATGATATCATAGCACAAGTCATTTGGCACTTCTGGACCAATTTTGAGAATGTTTGGAGCATTTTTTGTATTTGATACATTTTGGTGCAATTTTGAAAAACTCAGAAATTTTCACTAGGTCCATAAGCACAGTGAGATCATGTTGCGATTCTTCCTCAGGCCTCCAAATGGCATAAAATTTATATTTATAGAAAGCTAATAGCCTCCTCTAAAAACACATTTTCTCTAATTTTTGGTTGAAGGCTTAGATTTTGAGAAAAATGAGAAAAAGTGGTTGAAAATCAACATTCTGCCACCTTTTTTAACTTTCGTTACGCACAGAGAGACACCTTGGGAAAATGGATATAACTCAGTAAACAATGGGTCATTTTGCATGCACAAATAGTAAAAAGACATATAAACTCTCCCAAATTTCCATAACAGGTCTAATATATGTATTTGGACTTCAGAAAGGTACTAAAAAATGGCCTCAAATAGTTCATTGCACTTTTGCAATTTTATGATATTTTTGATAATTTTTCATTATGTAATTTTTGTCGATTTCCAGTTTCACTTTTTCAAAATAAAAAAGGTCAAAGTAGATGAATTTAAATGGTAAAAATTAAATAAATTAATAATTTAGGGTTAATTAGGTGTCTTATCCTCCATTTAATGCTTTGAGGATATGTCTCATGATGGTTAGGAAAAGGGGGAATTGGTTGAGTAACCTCCCTAGTGTGTAGTAGAATTTGGATAGGTGCATGTATTTTCCTTTTCTTGTTGGAAATTTGACCTCAAAGGGAGGATTTCGACCTCAGTGGCTATATGAGGTACTTTGTAATCATTCTCAAAGGTTGGATGTTGTGGAATTGAGCCTTGGACACTAGTGTATTTATGAATTTAGCACGAACTAATAGACAAAATTTGCAGCTATTGTGGTGGGATTCATGTGGTATGTGATTTAGCAATGTTTCTTCTTCTGTGATTATATGTTTGAATGTATTTTACTTTCCATTTCCATTTCCATGCCTTATGTGTTTGATTTCTAAGATGATAAATAGAATTCATTGATTTTGATGCTATGTTTTGGAGAAGATTTCACATTTATGTTATTTTCTTTTGATATAATCAAATTATGATATTCATGCTCTTTTTGAAATCCTATCAATCTAACCTATAAACAAATATACCTCTAAAGTTCTAAAGTGTGTGCCTTTTTTGCCCCATTACATCTATGAAAATATGATTTTTAGAGCCCTGACCTAGTTTTTGTAGACCTAACCACCATCCAACACAAAACCATCAAATTAACCAAACCTTAATTTGCATAACTAGCATAAAATATTTCATGATCTAGTCAATTGGTTGTGATCTCATTGACAGAACCCTCTTAGCCTAGTAGGGCTAGCAACTAGGTCAAGGTGGTATGTGGTTACCTTAGCTAGTCTCCTTTTCAGCCTTTGGAGAACTGGTGGAGTGCTAACAAAGCTCATGAAAGAGAAAATAATAGGCTTTATTGGTCGTTGAAATTTTCCTATATTTACCTTTAATTACTACCCTAACCACCTTTTCACAACCTGGAAAATAACCCTCTACATGCATTTTTGGTTCCTTTTAATGAATTTTTGGAAAATGGATATGTATGCTTATCTTAATTCAAAGGTTAAATAGGGTTACATTTTTTCCATGTAACACATTATTTACATTACCTTATGGCTTCAAAATATATGATCATTAATCAAAGTCAAATTGGTTTGGTACAATATCTCGACATTCATTTTCTCTCTTCGGTTCTTTCACTAGATTTGGATGACCAACTGATTCGAGGAAGATTAGTTCTGAGGTCATTGTAGTTGTCAAGGGAAATGGTGCACACCTGTCATTGAATACTTGTTCTCATTTTCCTGTATAGGGTTCAGAGCGTAAGAAGGTTTCCAAAGATGGGGATCAATTACCATTTGTTGTGTCTTTTCTATTAACTATTCAATGCGGTTGAGAGCTGATGTAGCTTATATAAGTTAGAGTTTTTTCATAGCATAGGGTAGAGATACTGTGACAGTTTTGGCTTTTGTATTTTGAAGACTTGTATCGCTATAGTCCTCTGGGGGCTAGATCTTTTATTCTATAATGTGTATTCACAAAGACTTTCTATATTTTTAATAAAAGGGAGGCAATGCTAGTTTTATGCATCTTTCCTGTCTATCTCTTGTAATGGTAATCTTACTGGCATAAGCTAATCATTTTCCTTAAAAGGGAAACGATTTGGTTGGCTAGGGCCCAACCAACCCAATTTTCCTTTTTTCATTTCTTGATTTCGTGCTTAATATAACAACAATTTGTTTTGTTGACTAAGGAGTAAAGGATTGTTGAATATAGAAATAGATTTATTTTGGTGTAGGAACAAAATCGTTCTCACTGAAATAATAAAATCATTCAAGTTTCTCTCTGAAGGCCAAGAACTTCCCTTTAAGCAAAGCCTTAGTGATAATATATGTTATCTTCTCATCTGTCAATATGTGATGGTGTCTAACGGCTCCTCTCTGTACAATGTATCAAACATAATGATATATGATCTCTATGTGCTTGAACTTGTCATGAAATATGGAATTCTCTGCCAATTAGATCCCACTTTTATCGTTGCAATATATCATTGTAGCATCTAGGACCTGCTCGAATAACTCTACACCAAACTACTTTACAACTAGCCTTTCTAGTGGAAATATTATCTACCTCGATCGTATTGAATGATACTATATGCTCTTCTCATCCAAGATATCATGGAAGATCCAAGTCTAAAACAACATCACAAAGTACTATTCTTTTCAACAACAATTCCTTCCCAGTAAGGGAAAATTTTAAGGATGGAAAATTATTTTGAAGTTTAAAAAATTGGCGAATCTCCTTAATCCCTAACATGAAAAATATAAAATGCTTATTGATGTATTTTTAAATGTCTTAAAATTTATAATGATATTATATATATTGTCTATATAATGTTGGTGATTTTTAAGGTAAAATAATTTTATATTGTAAAATTTGGGCAAATCAATTTTATAAAAAAATGGAAATTGGCGAATATTTTTTTTGGAAAAACCATGGAAAATTAGCCCACCTACGAATATTAGCCCCTGAAATTTTCCATTGTAAGCATAGGTATATCCATGAAGTCTTACGTCTCCAGAAAAATATCTCAGACCAAGGGTGATTGTCTCATGCAAGTATCACAAAATGTGTTTTGTAGTGACCTAATGTGCATGGATAGGCTCAATAATGAATTGAATAAATGTGTTCATTGCATAGAATATGTTTGGATGGGTTTTCACTAAGAAATTTAGAGTCTCAATCAACTATCCACACTCATATGGTTCGCCAAATCGGGCCCTAGAAATTCTCCACATAGATTCTTGAAATTCATTTCCATTGGTGTGGGAAGGGACTTACATTTTATCATTCCAAATCTCTCAAGAAACTTAACAACATATTTTCCTTTTGAAAGGAAAATCTCACTAGGCCTTTTCCACACCTCAAGGCCTATGGAGTAGTTCATTATTCCAAGGTCCTTCATCTCGGATTGAGAGTCTAGCTCCCTATTACACTTGATCATAAAGGGATTAATACGTGTCAAGAATAGATCCTAAACATATAAAACTAAAATCAATGTTATACCTTGGACCACCTTGAAGTAGAGGTTGGGATTAGCGCTGCTTATTGTGAGTTTAAGTTTCACCATGTAGCTATCTATGTGGGCATACCATGCTCTAGGGGCTTTCTTCAAGCCATTAAATGACTTCTTCAACCTAAAAACGTGCTTCTTTCGATCCTCTACCTAAAATCCATGTGGTTGATCAATTTAAACACCTTCTTGTAACATGCCATGGAGGAATTCCATATTAAAGTCTATCTGATGAACGGTCCATCCTTGACTTGCAATAAGGGAGAATGTCAAAGAGATCGTGGTGTATCGGGCCATAGGAAAAAATATATCATCATCATCTTATCCCTCTTTATGGGAGAATACTCTTGCTACTAACCTTGCCCTATATTTCCCAATGCCTCTATTGGATCCAAGCGTGATATTAAATAGCCATTTTGAAGTCACCACTAATCTTCCATTTAGTCTTGGCACAACATCCTATATGTCATCCTTCATAACTTACTTGTATTCTTTGGCCATAGAATCCTTCCAAAATTATTCTTTCATGACATATTGAAAGGTGGAAGACTCAACTTGAATCAAATTTCTCATCGCTACAATAGATCTCTCATACCTGCATGGCTTCTTACTTTCTCTAAAAGTCTCTCTGGAAGGGATGTCTCTCTTGGCATCCTTTAAGGTGTCACGAAGCCAAAGTGGTATCTTCCCGAAAGGAGGATCACATGGTGGAGGATCCAAGGGGTACATGGGATCTATGGGATCTTCAACAGTGTCTCTCTCAAAATAAGGCATGGAATGGCCTTCTAAAATATCCATATCATCATGTATTTTGTCAAGAGGAGGAGGCAAAGGAAGGTTTGTTGCTTTCCCAAGGGAAACATCTTCACCCAAGGTTACATCCTTGATAATTTTAACCCTTATTTGACTAAAAATATATATTTTAAAAGCTTTTGAATCTTGACAATACTCAAAAAACATACATTTTCTTCCAATGGCTTCTAGCTTGTTTCTTTTGTCTTTCAACACATGGAAATATACGAGGTAGCCAAATATACAGAGGTGACCAATGTTGAGCTTGACACCTGTGAATCCGTATTCAAGAGTTTTGTTTTCCAATGCTTGATGAGGTACCTTATTTTGAACATATATTGTTGTATTTTATGCTTCTCCCTAAATGACGTTTGAAAGCTTTTAATCATGGAGCATGGCTCAGGAAAATTATAAAATAGACATGTTCTTTCTCTCAGCCACTCCATTTTGTTTAGGATTGTATGGAACAACCATCTCCTTCTTGATGCCTTCCTTATTGCAAAAATATATGGATTCATTTGAAATGAACTCTCCACCATTTTCAGACATAAAGACCTTAATTTTCTTCCCTGTTCAATTTTTTACCAAAACCTTGAAGTCCTTGAACAAATTGAAGGCCACATCCTTATGCTTCAAGTAATACATCCATGTATTCCTTGAGAAATCATTGATGAATATTATGTAATAGATATGGCCACCAAGATAATGCATGGGAATTGGTCCACTTATGTCAGAAAGAATGAGTTGGAAGATGTCATGAGTCTTATTCTTGATCAAGGGGAATGGTCCCCTTGTATTATTTCCATTATAACATCATGGACATACTCCATCATTTTGATATTGAACATCAGGGATCCAAGAGACCATATTATTTAATTTCATAAGATCTTCATAATGGAGATGAGCCAATCTATAGTGCTACATCTCTATTTGATGATTAGTTTCATGTAACATTGTTAGAATAAGACTTATAGTGACTCTATAGAGTCCTTAAAATTTATATCCCAATGTGAAAACATCTCTCTTAGTGGATCCTGTATGCCAAATAAGTATTTTTCCCTTGATTAAGGTGACCCTCATCCATTTGTCCTCCAAAGTAGATATAGATACCAAATTATTCCTCAATCCTAGCACACACATCACATCATTAAGAAAAGGATATTACCCAAAATCAAAATGAAATTTAATAGAATCAAATCCCTTACTGGGATGAGTGGAGTTGTCTCCAAGACTAATATTCAAATTTTAATCCTTCTCTGCCAAGTTAGAGAGAACCTCTTTATACTCATAGAAATGATAAGAGGCCCCAATATCAACCAACCAACTATCCAAAGTATCTAGGGGAGAGGAACTAGAAAGTGCAAAAATAAGGATACACAGGTGTCAAGCTCAACATTACTTTCATTCTTGGTTTTTATTTATTTATTTTGAGGATGGTGGTCATCATTGAAATAATTCAGATAATTTATTCTTCTTCTTTCATATCTTCCACTACAGCCATTGCTTAAATCGTATCCTCTTCTTCGATTGTTAAACCTATCATTTTTGCTTCTAGTGTTGTATATTGGGGAACTGTTCTTCTTAGGGAAGCCTCAAGCACAATGACCTTTCTTGTGACAATCGTAGAATTCAATGTGTGATGATTCCTTGTATCTTCCATTCCTTCTATTTGAATTTCGAGGAGGAGGCTTCCTTGAACTTGATGAACCCCATTTTCCTTTACTTTTCTTGTGATGAGGAATGAAAGCAATGGGATATAATTCTTCATGTTTTTTTATCATGCCTCTTGAGATCATCCTTAATTCTTCTTGAGTGATTTTTCAAACCAGATTATCAAATGATGGAAAAATATTGTTATTTCTTATGGTGGTAATGAAGGTTTTCCAAATAGGAGGATACCTCTATGAATTACCAACACGAACTCCCTATTAAGCACAATTTTCCCAACTCTCTGCAATTAATCTTTAAGACGAGGTATCCTCATAGTATAATATTGCACGGATTCTCCTTTGTTCATCTTCATATATTTGAGTTGATATTTCAAGGAGATTATTTCATTCAAATTTCTAGCTTCATACATGTCATCTACTTTAATATCATACATCTCCTTAGAATTATTAAAATGATATTGTAAACCATTAGCTATAATTTTATTTAATTTTAACTCAACTTTCTTGTACTTGGTCTTGGAAACAAGGGGAGCATTCTCGAGAGTCTTAGGAACTTTTCCTTGCATGTACTCTAAAACATCATTGTCCTCGGATATGATTTCCAAATTTATCTTCCAAACAAAAAAGTTAGATGAGTCACCCAACGTCTAATTTTCTTTAAAGTAGGAGGTAGACATATTGACTTGATTAAATAGGCTCCTTCAACTTTTGTCATAGATGATTGCTTCAATTCTAGTCTCCTTTGGGCTTTTCCTTCACTTAGCTTTGATCACATGTTAATTTTTCATTGTTATATGTTGTTTCAATTGCGTTATCCCAATTAGAAATATTTTAAACAATAAGTAATACTTCCAATAAACAATTCAATAATTGAAGATAGAATAGTAAATGCAATGACAATAGAAGAAAACCAACACATCAAAAACAGACATTGATTTGGTCAAAGACCAGGGGAAACCCCCACAAGGGGGAAACCCTTTTAACTTATTTTATTATATTATCTTCAAATTTTTAATAGAGAGTACAATGAACCCAAATCCAAAAATACTAATTCAATTTAAATTTTGACTTATCCAAAAGAAAAACCAACAAAAATCCAAAAAAATCAGCCAATAGTCAAATATGGTCAAAGTCAACACTGTTCAAAGTCAAAAACATCAACAAGAATACGAAATGGTCAAAAATCAACAATCAACAATCCTCCTATTTGAATAGGTCAATATTCAGAAAATGCGGCCTGATCAACTAGTCAAAGTGCTCCAAAAACAGTCCTAAAATTCACCTCCAATCTTGATCAAAGTCAATGTCAAGGGTTGAAAAAACCCTAGTTGCAAATTTGAAGTCAACCAAGGGAAAAGTTCCCAAAAATTCTTGATTTCTGTGCCCAAAAATTTGGCCCTCCAAAACAATACAAGATCCCAATTCAAAATGAGTCAAAATAATCCCATACTCCAAAAGTCAACCCAAGTCAATGTATTGGTCAAAATCAAAATTCTACCATCCTACAATTTCTTCTCTCTCTTTCTCACATGTTTTAAGTGATGCTCCTATAATTTCATATTTATCAAACCCAAGAGAGAGAGAGAGAGAGAAGTGTGTGAATGATGATGTCTAGATGATCTTGAGGTGTCCTGGTATGTATGTAGCCTCTACAACCCCCTCCAAAAATACAAAAAATAATAACACACACTTCAAAATTTTTGGAGCCCCCTTGGAAACTAAAAAAAAAGAAAAACCTAAGTAAAGTTTTCAAGGGCAAGTCGCTAAGTCGCGAATCCATACTTTAAAACGTTTGCGACCCATACGACCTATGCGACCCCGCGACCTTGGGGTCACCAGGTCGCCAGGTCACAGGTTTCTGAATCAAAGAAATTTGCGACTCATGCGACCTGTGCGACCCAGCGACCTAGGGGTCGCCAGGTCGCAAGGTCGCAAGATCGCAAGGAGAAGTAATTAACGAAATTTGCGACTCAGCGACCTTGCGACCCCGCGACCTTAGGGTCGCGAGGTCGCAAGGTCGCATATCTCTTAACTCTATCAACTTGCGACCTCATTAAGTGCTCGCACGTGCGACCCCTTTTTAAAAGGGTAGGTCGCTAGGTCGCATTTGTCACTGGCAGCGAAATTTTAGAAATTGCTCTGACAGGTCGACTGGCGCGTTTTCTTCCGGGTAAGTTGCTATTTCCTCTCTGTTTTTCCTTCATGAGTTCTTCTTGCCCAAATCTAGCCTCCCATCGTCTTAATTATCATCTGATGAAGCTGTGGGGTTTTTCTGTTGAGTTTTTACATTGTTTTTGTTTCCCTGTTATCACCATAAGCCCCAGGGTCACCTTTTTCTTGTCCAGCCCCTCGTGGCTTCGTCCTATCCTCAGCCTGGACCCCCCTTCCACTTTGTATGCTTCCCATTAGAAAAGGGATAGACCCCAAACCTCGCGTTCGAAACTCCGGCACCCAGGCGATTCACGACCCGCGACTCCTACCGCAAGGTCAGCAAAGTCATGCTTGGTTTTCCGTTTTTAGAGACAGTGACCTCACGACCTGCAACACTATGAAAATGTGAGGTCGCGAGGTCGCATATGAGTTCTTCTTTTAAATCAGCGACCCTGTGACCCCAAGAGAACAGTTAATTAAATTCTGCATGTATAGACTGTATTTAGCTCATTGTCATCATGTCCTTCTCATCCTGGGATTCTTTCCTGATTGCAACAGGTGAATTTGGAACAGACACGATACTTCTGATGAATTTGGAGCAGACACGATATAGGTCGGCCCGATATAGGTTCTGGGAGGTTTTCGTTTACTTGCACGGAGCTGCGTTTTTGATTTATTGTATATTACTATCAAGCTTCTTCACAAGTAGCTTGTACCGGTTGTCGAATCCGCATAGGTTAAAGACTACCTTTCGGACTAAGTGGGGAACCTTCGCATTCAGGCGTATGCCCTTTGGATTAATCAACGCAGGAGCAACTTTCCAAAGAGCTATGGATATAGCGTTCAGAGGTCTGATAGGCCAGAGTGTGGTGGTCTATTTGGATGACGTTACTGTGTTTTCTAAACATCGGGGGGATCATTTGCGTCACCTCAGACAGATCTTCGAAAGGTGCAGAAAATACGGTATCTCGCTCAACCCAAAGAAGAGCATTTTCGCCGTAGCGGAAGGAAATCTGCTGGGTCATATCATAACTAAGCAAGGCATTGTCGTTGATCTAGAACGTGAGAAAGCCATTGCTCAGATTCCTCCCCCCAGCAGTAAGAAAGCAATGCAATCCTTTTTGGGAAAGATCAATTTTGTACGTAAGTTTATATCAGATTTCGCCCAGATAGTTAAGCCACTACAGGGAATGATAAAGAAAAATGCTACCTTCAAATGGAATCAACCCGAAAAGGAAGCTTTCGACCAGATCAAGAAAGCTATAGCCGAAGCACCTTCCCTCCAGAGCCCAGATTTCGGCAGAGATTTTAGCTTGTATACTTTCGCTTCGGATTCGTCCCTAGCAGCTGTACTCACTCAAAAGGACAGAAATAATGACGAGCGCCCCATTTCATTCATGAGTACTGGTTTGCAGGGGGCTGAATTGAATTATCCTGAAATCGAAAAATAGGCCTATGCAGTATATAAAGCGGTCAAACATTTCAGACCATACATCCTAAAAAACCATGTCACGGTTTACGTTCCCCACCCAGTTGTTCGATCACTGTTCATGCAGCAGGAGCTGGGCGAGAGACGAGGGAACTGGGTTGCATGTATGCAAGAGTATGACTTAGAGTTTAAGCTAGCACGCACAGTTAAAGGGCAAGGTCTATGCCAAATGGCTGCAGAAGCCGCAAATTCCCACCAGGTTGAAGAAGATAATTGGGAGCAAGAAATTGATATGTACCAAACTGACGTCGTGCCTCAGACAAGGAACCCTTCTTGGTACTCGGATATTTCAGGATATTTAGCACACGGTGTATTGGACCCCGCTCTAAATGCCCGGCAGAAACGTGCAATCAGACTCAAAGCTGCGTCTTACTAGATAATCCAAGGGAAGCTTTTCAAGAAACATTCCGATGGGGTCATGTTACACTGCCTGGAACATGATGAAGCTCAGAAAATCTTAACCGAGCTGCATGATGGACCAGCAGGAGGTCATTTTGCCGGGGATACTACGGCCCATAAAATAATGCGAGCAGGTTATTATTGGCCAACTCTTTTCAGAGATGCCCACGCATATGTTCGGAAGTGCATTCAATGCCAGAAATTCGCAAACCGAGAAGCGCGTCCCGCCGCCCCTTTGTTGTCAGTAGCAGTGGAAGAACCTTTTCAACAATGGGGTCTGGACGTCATTGGTGAGATCTTACCCCACTCTTCTAAGCAACACCGGTACATTCTGACGGCCACTGATTATTTCACCAGGTGGGTTGAAGCAGTACCATTACGCCAAATCAACGATCAGGAGGTAATGCAATTTGTCACTCATTCCATCATTACCAGGTTTGGCGTTCCAACTTCCTTGGTTTTTGATAATGCAACGTATTTTTCATCTTTTAAATTATATGATTTTGCTTTGGAAAATGGCATTGTTCTTAAACACTCTGCAAAGTACTATCCCCAAGGAAATGGTCTAGCGGAATCAACAAATAAAAATCTGATTCGCATCATTAAAAAGACCCTTCTGTCTCACCAACGCAACTGGCATAATGCTCTCCAAAATGCACTTTGGGCTGATTGCGTCACCCCTAAGTCCTCAATAGGCACCTCACCATATTTTCTCGTGTATGGGAAAGAAGCTGTCCTCCCACCCAATTTGTCTCTTCCCGCTCTACAGTTGTCTCAAGAGTGCCACGGTACCCCTTGCCCCGCCTTGCAAACCCGCATTGACACCCTGCTAAAACTAGAAGAGGAAAGGCAGAAAACCCGGGAGAAATTCGCCATCCACCAGAGTCGGATCAAGAAATGGTTCGATAAAAAGTCTGCAGGAGATAAAAAATTTGAAGTAGGAGATCTTTTCCTAAAGTGGGATAAAGCTCACGAAGAAAAAGGAAAGCATGCCAAGTTTCAAGCACTATGGATAGGTCCCTATCAGGTTAAAGAAAAGGTGGGTCCCCATACATTCCAATTGCAAACTCTGGAAGGAAAAGTCGAGGTCCTCCCGGTAAACAGGCATGACCTCAAACACTATTTTACTTGAGTAGCTCTCAAAGGGCTGTTTCTGCCCATGTACTATAAAAGTCGTGTTTTGTTCTACTTGTCAAAAAAAAAAAAAAAAAAAAAAAATCTTTCTCTAAATCTACAAGGAGGACCTTGTCTAAGCTACCACAATTGGCTCACTCTTTGATAGGTTCTATGCTGATGAAAGGCCCTTCCCGCAAAACACGGAGCAGTCAAAACTCGCTTGTAATGGGCACCAAGGGATAGTACACGGCCTTACTGGAGTCTTCAAGCATAAGGAACCACCTAGCGGCTTTGAAGGGTGCAAGCAGAAAAGGTCTTATATAGCAGCAACCGGATCGTGAGGGAACAGGGCTAACTCAAGAGAATTGCAGGTCATCCGGGAAAAACCCAAGTCCTCATATTAAGACCAGGAGCAACCTCTCTGCAAGCAAAATAAGTCGGGATCCCTCATCCGCCTAGGCAAAATATGCCCATCTAAATAAGTGCCACAGGCACATTCTCAAATAAGTGCAATCGCACACAAATAAAGGGTAAAGGATTGAGAAAGGCTTCCTGTGCAGAGAGGTGATGTAACGACTCCGCCGGGGTACTGACCAGGCTCGCTGGCAGCGGAGCAACGTCCATGACTCCTTAGGCAGTGACTCCGCCGGAGCCGAGAGGTTCGCTGGCAGCGGAGCAACACCATGAGGACGAAATAATTGTACCGGATCCTGCAGTTGTCCTAGGTTTCTCCGACCCTCCCGGTCCCGAAGCGCAAAGAATTAAAATCCGGTTGATCTGCACCCAATAAGCCAAAAAGGCCAGGCAACTATGCGGGGTGGCAAAGGAAGGAAGGTGTAAACTCTGAGGTAAAAGAACAAGCTAGTATTAGACCCCTCCCTCCTCCCTCATCGACCCTTCATCGGCAGAGACTCTAAATTCATCCAGTGAATCGCCATTTGTTGTAGCCCCTACAACACCCCTCCAAAAATACAAAAAATAATAGCACACACTTCAAAATTTTTGGAGCCCCTTTGAAACTAGAAAGAAAAAACTAAGTAAAAGTTTTCAAGGGCAAGTCGCTAAGTCGCGAAACCATACTTTAAAACAGTTGCGACCCCTGCGACCTATGTGACCCCGCGACCTTAAAGGTCGCCAGGTCGCCAGGTCGCGGTTTTCGGAATTAAAGAAATTTGCGACTCGTGCGACCTTGCGACCCAGCGACCTAGAGGTCGCCAGGTCGCAAGATCGCAAGGAGAGGTAATTAAAAAAAATTGCGACTCAGCGACCTTGCGACCCAGCGACCCTAAGGTCGCAAGGTCGCAATTTTCCTAAACTCAACCAACTTGCGACCTCATTAAGTGCTCGCACGTGCGACCCTTTTTAAAAGGGCAGGTCGCTAGGTCGCATTTGTCACTTGCAGCGAAAAGTTAGGAATTTCTCTGACAGGTCGACTGGCGCGTTTTCTTCCGGGTAAGTTTCTATTTCCTCTCTGTGTTTCCTTCATGAGCATTTCTTGCCCAAATCTAGCCTCCCCATTGTCTTAATTACCTGCTGGGGAGGCTGTGGGGTTTTTCTGTGAGGTTTTCATATGGTTTTGTTCTCCTGTCATCACCATTAAACCCCAGGGTCACATTTTCTTGTCCAGCCCCTCATGGCTTCGTCCTACCCGCAGCCTGGGCCCCTTCCAGCCTTGTACGCTTCCCGTTAGGAGAGAAATGAACCCCAAGCCTCGCGCGCTCGAAACCCCCGGCAGGCCCAAGTGCGACCTGCGACCCAGCGACCTGGTCGCAAGGTCGCAAAGTCGCGCGATCTTCTGTTAGAGACTCTGCGACCCTGCGACCTAGTCGCAAGGTCGCGAGGTCGCATGTGAGTTCGTTTGTTAATCAGCGACCCTGCGAGAACAGTTAATTAAATTCTGCATGTGTAGACTGTATTTAGCCCGTTATCATCATGTCTTTCTCATCCTGGGATTCTTTCCTGAATGCAACAGGTGAATTTGGAGCAGACACGATACCGGTCCTCTCTGACTCTAGCAACATGGCACCCCGGGTGTCCCGAAAGAAAGGTAAGCAGGTGGTGGAAGAAGAGTCAGACACAGACATACAAACATCTCCTCCACCAATATACAGAGACACCCTTTGCACCTTCGCAAAGGGGGACAACCTTAGGTGGTATGAAGTATACCACGAGTTCGCCATACCAGAAGATGAGTTTCCAGAAGATCTCCCGGACCGGGAAGTATACCTAAAGGTCAAGAGATCCAAATTGCATCTAGCAGGGGCACATCCCGCCATCTTTCCGTGCCCAGAAATATTAGACTGGATCATACAGAAGACGGATCCCAAGAGGTTCGTAATCCGAGATAGTGGAGGTAAAGCTTTTGCAACGTTGGAGGGCCCAAAAGCCCAGGTCTTCTACTCGATGCCCCAACCAGAGGAAAATTTTACCCCGAGATGGTTTTCTACAAATGAAGTACCGGTGGTTGATACAATCAGGAAATGGTGGGCGGAACCAGATAAATTTAAAGTCAAGAAAGACCAGGAGTACCCGGTGGCTAGTCTGAGGAAAGTGTATAAATTAGTGGCTGCAATGCTTTGCAGATTGTACGGACGTCCGGACGCCACCACTTTCAACGGCGCATGGGAAACTATAATGGAACACGTAACGGTGCACGGCACTCGATTCAATTGGGCTGGTATATTAATGGGCTCAATGCAAACAAATTTGGCTTCGGCTTTAGCCCCAGATGAGGGAACGCCGTCAGAATTTTATATGGCTTCATATTTATTAGATGCTGTCTGTACCCAGCTGCATGTCGAGGGATGGCCACATAACTGGGACTCTGAACAGACCTGAGCAATCCATTTGCAGACCAAGGTATTCTGGGAATCCAGGTACAATTCAGATATTGAGCAAATCTCTCAGATATTCATTCCCGCCCTTTACGGGAAACTATTTGGTCAAGACACCCCCTGCATGTCTTGGCGAGAAATGGAGACACTAGGTCAGGTGGCGCACTGGTTTCCATTCGCTGAATATACAATCATCCGAGTATTTGGCACATTCAAAGCACCACATGCTCTGCCTAAGTTTATTACCGATAAGGTGCTCATGCAAGAGGTATGTTTCCAGATGACCTCGGGCTTCTCCAATGTCCTTTCCAAAGGGAAGAAGAAACCTTGGCCCGCTCTACCCCTCACCATTGGTGCTTATACAGTCAAGGACTCCAGAGAAGTAGGGCGTGAAGGGGAAGAGATAAAAGGTTATCACTTTAGAAATCTGGATTGCCGAACTTATGACCCAGTCAAGATAGTTCCTGAGCATTGTAAAAAGGCCAATTTTAAATGGAGTTATCAGCATGTGGAACGCGCGGCAGAGGACGAAAAAAGAAACTGGTACAACGCAGATAGGCAACAAGCCCCGGGGATTGACTCTGACCGAGAAGAAGAGGATCACCGAAATTTAGAAGACAAGAGCTATAAACTAGGAGGCTCTTCTTCCTCTCGGGATAAGAAAACCCGGACCAATACAAAGACTGACACCTCGGATCAGCTAAGAGGAGCAGAGGCCCAGGCCAAGAAGGAAGAAGAAAATAAAATGAAGGAGGATGAAGAGAAACGTAGAAAAGATGCAAAGACAGAGCGGAAAAGGAAACAGGCCGAGGAAAAGGAAAGACAGGAAAAGGAAGTACAGGCGGCGGCAGAACAAGCACTTAAGGAAGAACTTGACAAAGTCGATCGTCAAAAGAAGGCAGACCAAGCTGCCGCGGCAGAGCGAAAGAGAAAAGCTGAAAAAGAAGCAGAGGCAGAGACAGAACGCAGGAAGAAGGAGGAACACGACAAGGCGGAAGCCGAGCGCCGGCAAAAAGAGGAAGAAAAAGGACAAAGGCAGGATGAGGAGGACGAGCTAATAGACGACATCGACATATCTCCCCTGGAGATTCCTCCGGGTGGCGCGAAAAGTATCCTCAATGATGATGATTTTCCCGGGGAACAAGAAGAAGACGTCTTCGACCTGACTAGATTGACATTTGACCAATTCTCCTTCAAAATACGGCAAGAGAAAAGAAAATCCTTGGCGCAAAGCCATCCCGCCATATCTACGGTCGCCACTGGAAAGGACATAGTCCTGGATACAAGGACTAACCCTGTAATGATAGCATCAGCAGGCACCGCTTTTGCCGCGGCCACGGAGGAGAATGTCACTAGAATGAGCAGGGAGATTATTTCCCTACAAAACAGGCTAAAAACAGCGGAACAGGAGAAATCAGTGCTGGAGAGTGAAGTGCGACAGCTCCAAAGTAAGCCTTCCCAAGTCAATGAGGTCCCACTGGCAGTCATTAAAGAATGTGATGTATTGGAAATGACCATGAGGCAAGTATATAGAGAAATTCTCACCCTAAAACAAACAGTGGCCCCATTAGCAGAGGCACGAGCGGAAACCAAAGAGAAGCATGAGCAGCTCAAGGAGGCCTCGATAGCTTTGGACAGAATGATAAACTGGACAGCGCAGTACCATCAAGCTCCCGAAAACGTGCCTAGGAAGGATTGGAGTCACACACAAGACGCCAAAGTACAAATCCGGATGAGGATGCAGTCCAAAGACAAGTTGGCCAAAGATTTGGACAAAGTGGTGTCTGCATATAATCATCTGATCAGTGGTATAGACTCCATGAACGCTCTTCATCACATTCCTTCGTTAGGAGCACTGGACGAAAATAAAGACTGGGAGCAAGTAGATCAAGAAATCCAGTCGTTTCTGCAACCCGTGAGACAAGCTGCTGTTGCGCCAGAATTAGAGGCATCACAAGAGAACCTGAGTCGATTACTTGTCACTCCAGTACAAATCTATACCAAGCTGGCCTCCCTCTCAATCCAGATCTCCCAGAAGAAAGAAACTCTGATACCGAATGCTTTGGAATGTATGCATCGATTAAAAGAGGAAATCCCTCTAATCTCCCCTATAGCAGCGGACTACCAGACCTGGCGAGATTTCCTCAAGGGGAAGAAGATTGACGCTCCAGATCTCTCAATCACACGAACACCTCCATAGCTAAGTTCCTTCGGTCGCAGGTCGCAATCGTCTTCGGGTCGCAGGTCGCGCATACGCCTGGGTCGCAGGTCGCACCTACACCTGAGTCGCAAGTCGCAATCTCTTCCGCAGGTCGCAGGTCGCATGTTCTTCCAAGGTCGCAGGGCAGCTGAACCGTCAGGAAGTCGAAGCGTCGAAAGGCCCAAAGGGCGTTTCTTGAATCTATAAATACCCCTACAGGGTACATAGTTAGGGGCTTCTCTTTTGGTGGACTGAAGAGCAATATAGCATTGCAATTGAAGGGTTATACCCTTGCATATGTAATACAGATACTTGTTTAAAACCCCTTTGTTGGATGATGTGTTTAGCTGTGACAATACTGTGTGTATTCTGCGTATATTTTCAGAATATCGTATGATTAATGAATGCTGTGTTATTCATGCTCCATGGTTATCTGTGGTTGTGTTTGACGATGCTCAATTTTACCATGTGTTATTACAATGAATGTTGATGAACTATTTTATTAGCATTTCGTTGCATCTTTTGGAAAGTTAAGGGATACTCTCGCCGTAAAGAACTGTTTCTTTGGTGGTCAGATTATCTTGCATGCATTACCCCATAGATGTGTTGCTAACGACATTTCCTGGGCGTATGCATTTTTGTTTATTACCTTGCTACACGCAGTGTTATATATCAGTTTGATACATCAGTCATGTATTCTGTATCATGTGAATAAGTGTATGTCTGCAGATTCAATCAGGTTCTTCGAGACCGAAGAGAAAGTCATTTAAGCGGTAGCCGGACCCACACCCCGGACGGGATCCCTATTCCAAACGGTTCTAAGTCTAATTGGGACTTTCTACCGTGGAGATCCCCTACTGTTGGCCGGACATATTTTCCCGTCAACAAGTCCTTAATTATATGACAAAAAAGTGATCTTCCATTGCCATGAGAACAAACCATTTATTCAAATATGGCACGGAGTTCATTGTTAGAGCACAACGCAAGAAGACAAATATTGCAATGGTAAATGCTGGATAGGTAAAGAGGCTGGTGAATTTAAGTAATAATTTTTTTCTTCTAATGATTAAGCCTAAAGCTGATGTTAATCATGAATCATTTGAATATTGTGATCCTAAGTTGAAGTCAGATTTATATGATGTAGTTGATGCACATCATGGGATGTGTTAGTCTCATGTATTCTATAGTATCACTAGATGACTATGGATTTTTTACAATCTGATAAAAATAACATTCTCTAACTATCATTTATTTTCAGAAATCTCACTACCTTCATTATCTTTATTTTACCTATCCACTATCTCTCATTTTGCCTCTTTCAATACCCTCATGTTCTAAAAACTCCATGTTTGATCCTAAATCCCACATTTTTACCCTTTTCCCCTTCCTAAAACCCCATATTCCTCACAAAAACCTCTCCCCTTCATTCAGTTCCCCTTCTACCATCAAAACAATGTAAAAATCCATTTTTTACATTGTTTTAAAAGAAATTAATATTATTCAAGACCCACTCATTTTTTTAAAAAACCCTATTTATTTAAAGCATCCAACCCCTTATATGTTTTTAGCCCCCCACTTTAAAAACCTTTATCCCTGCTCCCATATAACCTTTGCCCCCACCTTGATAATAAGCACCTATGCTTATTATGTATCCCTGGGCCCCCAATACATTAAAAACCCCTGCACTATTGATTAAAACCCCCATTTCATTTGAAATCCTGGGCCCCACCATATATTAAACCCTTCGCTTCGTATACCTCCGGGCCCCACCTTCTAACCCTACCCATAGTCCACCCAAACCCGACCACCATCGGATCTTCATCACTCGATCCAATGGTCCCCAGCACATATCGCACATCCAAAATATCGGGGTTAAAACCTTTGAACCTTGCGATATGGGTTGTTTTACCACCATCACATTCGCCATGTGTCACCTCCTCTATATTATCGCATCCCTACGATATAAACCACCATACCACTCATGCACCATGTGAAAACCACTCACGGCCTTCGCGCCATAAACCCAAAACCTTTGACCCCCGTTCGAACATGTCGAAGCCCTTAATCTCTGCTACAAGCCCCCGATCCTCTGTGTTAAACCCCTATAACACATCCAAAAGACCCGAAAGGTCATAGTCCACATGAAAAGACCAAAAAAGCCACTAAATACCCAGACTCTATCCATATTTTTTCCGCTGCCTCCAGGTCATATCATTTCCCTGTAGAAGTCCACAGCGCAGGTTTTTAATTATCAAATTTGATTTTACTGTTAGGTGATCGATGTAGAAAATGCCTAATTTTTTTTTCTAAGTCCTAAAAACGTTCAAAATAGGCTCTCTAGGTGACGATATAGCAGTTTTGTTTATCAAAAGGGCCGAGAGCGCAATATTAAAACATAATCAACAATGGATCATGACCATTGATGATCACTCATTCACTCCAGAGGCAGCAAGTTGTATTCAAAAGGAAGAGTAAGGAAGAAAGGAAAGTTTCACCGTGACTGTACAGGAGAAGATGGAAACACAGTTAAAGGGACAGTCACAGTCAAAGAGTTCACCATGACAGTGAAAGAAAAAAGGGATTAAAGGTTTAAATTAAAGGTTAAAGGCAAAAGAAAAGGTTAAGAGACAGAGTCAAAAAATGAAGGAAAGATAAGGGAGCAGATCAAACAGTGGGTTAAAGAAGATATTTCGATAAACAACAAATGCATTAAAGGATTATAGAAAAACAAATCAGAGTTTAAAGGACAAATTAAAAGTTAAAGGAAAAATCAAAAGCAAATTAACAAAGGAAGACAGATCTGAATGACAAAGAAAATCACCATTTATTTCTTCACAATCAGATTGGCCACCTACAACCAAATTTTGGTTTAATCAGCTACCATAGTTAATGAGGCAGTCAGAGATATTTTAAATAGCTCAAAAGTTATTGTAAAAGTGAATGAAAAGCAAAAAAGTCAAAAATATCCTAAAAAGTTAGCTCATCAGTTAAGTTAAAAGTTATTATTACAGTGAGTCAATCAGTGATATTTTGCCTTGGGCCTTGCATGGTCTCAAAGGTCAAGATTACATTTACTCTATAATAACTACATCTTGAAACCCTAGATTAGGATCACCTCCACATCTGCAGATAAATACTGCATGTATTGTTCTTATTAGTGTTGGTTGGTTGTTTGGCGATTTAATGAGCTGCTAGCCTGGATTTTGATCAAACTTTGAGCTGCAAAGACTATTGTACTGGAGTATTGTAACTATTTTGGACATCAGTAATACAAGAATGTTCACAGGATTCTTGAGCTATGTTAATGGTGATGTTATCCCTCTTTTTCATTATTTCTCTTTTGTTTACCATATTGTTCATCAATTTCTCTGATAATAGAACAGAAATTTTAGATTGAGATATGTTGTTTAGGCACCTTAATTCTTCCTGTTTCTCTTAACTTTATGTTTTCTTCTACAAGGTCTGATTAGAGAATTCAGGGGTGTCCTGCTCTTTAGTTCCACCTAGCTTGTTGCCTTGAAGTTTACTTAGTAGAGTTTAGCTAAAGAATTTATGGTTTTCCCTGCTCTTTAGTTTTTCTTAAACTATTATTTTAAAGGCCTTATTTGAAGTTTGATTAAAGAATTCAGGGGTGTCCTTCTCTTTAATTTCACTGAACTGTCATCTTGCATGTTTTCTTTGTCTGGAAGTAATAGCTAGAGAACTTAGGGGTGTCCTGCTCTCTAGGATTATTGGATTATTGTCTTAAAGGTTTTCTTAGTGGAGTTTTCACTAAATAATTCAGGGGTGTCCTACTCTTTAGTTTCTCTTAAACAATTATCTTAAAGGATTTTCTTATTGAAATATAGTTAAAGGATTCTTAATTGCCCTTTAGTTTTACTGAATTCACAACTTCTTGTCATTTCATATTCATCTAAACTAAAAGGATCCACTTGATATAGTTAGCTTGCCCTATGAAAACCCTTGCAGAGCTGATGTACAATTAAAATCATTTATTACTCCATAGCCCAATGGATTAATGCTTCCTAAAGTCTATATGTTCAACCTACAATCAATCAAGCAAACAAAACAAACAAACCCAAGCTTTATAACTAGCCTAAAATCAGAAAACATAAGCATGAAGATAAATCATTTAAATCATAAACATAGAGAGAACCCTCTCTGAGCCCAGGAATGCTAGGTCCTTGGACTCCAAAGTGGTCTGGTGTGGTTTCCTGCAGATTTTTTTTTCCAATATTGCAAATCACGAGGCACCAACATAGTGGCGACAATATTGGGGAACTGAGTTATTAAAACAACTTAATATTTCCTCAAGAACTCAGAAAACCCCTTTTCAAAACTTATATGACTCAAGTGTTATCCAAGACTGGTATCTAGTTGCTGATGGTGGACAACAGCCAGCCTCAAAACAATTAAAATCATCCACCTGGTGACTTCAGTAGGCCTGCTGACTCCACTGGTTTTTTTACTGACTCCACTGGGAAAATTATTGAGAAATCCTGATAACATTAAACCTCAAATAGAACCCAGTCAAAATAATTTATGAATTAATCATTTTCTTTCACAAATTGGTTTTTTTTTCAAACTATTATAAAACTTTCAACCTCACCTTGGGTCTAAGTTCTGGCTTCTAGAAGAATCTGTACAAGATCCCATCCAGGCCCAAATGACAATCTAGAGCACATCCTAAGGAAATCTCCTAGATCTAAGAACCCAACTATTAGTAGACCTATTCACAAAGCAAGTTCCCTACCTGAAAACCTTAAAGACTTGCAAGGTATCCTACCTGGCTCACCCCTAGAACAAAGCTTATCTAGGACTAGATCCCAAAGTTGGATAACCCAGATAAATTTAGACTCATCCACCTTACAACAAAATCATGTTGTACTAACTTCAAATCTCATTCATGCACCCACTATTCACCTTCCTCCATTTAACCCTCCACCTCCTCTTATAAACCCTCCACTTGTTAACCCTCCTTTGTTTCCCCAACCACCAGCCATGGCAGCCTAGTATGCCCCATTAGTCCTACCATTGCCTTTAGTATTTCTACCACATGACTATCATTCCAAGATTCCCTTATATGATGCAAGTAGTTCTACAACTACTCAACAACATGTGGATAGAATGAATGACTATTTTGATAGACAAAAAATAGATGATGAAACTGTTAAACTAAAAATGTTTGCTCAAATCTTAGGGGGAGAAGTAATAAAATGGTTTAAAGGCCTAACTCCTAATAGTATACATGACCTCCCTGCTTTTCATAAGTTGTCCTTAAATAAATTGGAATTCAAGAAGAACCCTCTCCAAATATTATCAAAGTATGAAAACATTAAAAGGAACATTGGAGAAGGTGTCCAAGGGTACTACACTAGGTTCAATAATGTATATAATTCGCTCCCTACCCACATGAAACCTCCACAAGGCCTAGCCTTAATGAAATATCCAGATGACTTTGACCCAGAAATGGCTTACCAACTAAGAGAGAGAGAACCTCTTACATTAGAAGATATACATAGGGGTGCAATAAGTGTGGAGGAAAATATGATTGCCAAAAGAGCTAGAACGAAAAATGAAAAAAGAGTCACATATAGGGAAGAGGTTGTATCCTCCACATATGATACTAAAATTGATAATATTTTTAGAAATATGGAGAGGATGATGGAAAGAATAAACATGAATGAGAGAGCTTACCCCAGAGAAAACCAAACAGCTCCTCAAAATAGAAATCAAAATCAGGACCAAAACCAAAACTTTAGAAGAAACTCCCCTCAAATAAGACAAAGAGGGCCTGATCAGCAAATCAGGCCTCCTTTCCAAGAAAACTATGTTGATGAGGATGAGGGGTTAATTGAAGAGCCAGAGGAAAGTCATATAAATCTAATGGGAGTTAACAATGAGGATATTGTTTTCCTCACTAAAGAAGAACAAGGCATATTTGCCCAAAATGAAGAAGAATGCCTAGAATCTGAGGATTATAAACAAGGATTTGAAAACACCATCATGGAAGTGCACAGGTAGTATGACCTCAAAAGCAAGAAAACCCAAGATACTCCCAAGAGAAACAACCCAAAAATTTATGCTAGGAAGACCCCTGAAAATGATCCTAAAAATATAGCAGAAAATTCAAACATAGTAGTTAAAAGTTATGACAAAAATAAATAAAAAAATTGTCCAGAATCCCCAAAACAAACCTGATTTAACTAAGATCCCCAAAAAAAATCAACAACCTAAAATTGCTGCAAAAACAGTATCTAATAAAAGTGATTTAAATCTGCCAAAAACATAGGCACCCTTCAGTATTGAGAATGAAATTGCCAAGATAAAAATCTCCATACCCCTTGCTGAATTAGTTGGCCAAGATGTATATAGATCCGAAATTTTGAAAGCTTTAAACATAGGAGAAAATGCAGATTCTGTAAATTTAAATGATGACAAACCAGAGCTCCTATTTGGAGCTAAAGTAGAAGGAAAATTCCAAGAAGTAGGTGTTCCTCCATTCTGAACATTCATGATAAAATCCTCCAAAAATGCCATGTTAGATTCAAGAGCTTTACATAACCTCATGCCAAAGGTAGTCATGGAGAGATTAGGCCTTGAGATAACAAGACCGTACAAAGATTTATATTCTTTTGATTCCAATAGAGTTAAATGTCTAGGCCTAATCAAAGATCTATGTGTTAATCTAGCACAAAAACCAAACAAAAGCCTAGTAATGGATATTATAGTGGATGACATTCCCCCTAAACATGGCATGCTCTTATCATGCTCATGGGGAGCTAAACTTCAAGGTACCCTCCAAATGGACATGACCTATGGAACCATACTTGTCTTCAATCAACCAAGAAGACTATATAGGGAAACCCATATGAAATACATGGTCAGTAGTCAAGAAAAGCCTAATAACTCCCCTCTCTATTCTGTCCACACAGACCTTGATTCATTTATCCTTTAAAATGATGAAAACATTAATGAAGAAGTAGCACTTAATGAAAAATTAGTGGAAGAAGAAGAAGAAGAACAGTCAGAACAGTTAGACTAGGCAGACCAAATAAAAATTGAACAACATAATAACCAACAAGGTGGAAACCACAATGACCAACATAATGGTAAATCTAAAATTGAACCTCTTTGGAGCATGAGCTTTGATGGTTCTTGTGGTAAAATTGGTTCAGGAGTAGGTGTTTGGGTACACAACACTGAGAACAATCATGCAGAAGGTCATTCATATAAAATGAACTTCCAATGTATAAATAACATCGAAAAATATGATGTAGTCCTCCTAGGGCTACAAGTACTCAAGAAATTAGGAGCCAAAAGGATATCTGTCCATGGGGATTCGGAGCTAGTCATTAGGCAGATTAAGAGAGAATATTCAACTAAGCATCCTAGATTAAGAGCATATAGGAACGATGCCCTTGACCTCCTTAAAACATTCAAAGAATATGATCTTGCCTTTGTCCCAAGAAATCAAATATCCTTGCCAATGGTCTAGCCTTTGCAACCATTACTTTTCAAAAACCTTTTCGTAACAAAAAATACACAGTACAAGTCAAATACAGACCAGCAGTCCTTGATAATATAAAATATTGGCAAGTTTTAAAAGGTGACAAATAGATTGAAGATTTCCTGCAGTCCATAAATGAGTTTGAAATGCCAAATTCAGACTCAGATCATGGAAAGGATTGCTCTGCTAAGGAACAAACTTACAAAAATGAGCCCCCTGATGAGGCTGATATAAATCTGTTAGAAAAAGATGACCCAAATGAGATACAGCTGTGTGCAGATCCAGAAAAAGAAGACTTTGAAGTGTTGCAGTTCAGAGATAACACCTTGCCAAGAGGACTGGTCCCTCTTGAAGAACTTTTTGATTTTAATGATGTTGCTAAGAAGCCAAAAATGGAATCCATTGAAGCAAATGTAGGAGAGTGCAATATAGGCAGTGAACAAGAAACCAAAATGATAAAACTATCAAAAACACTGCCAGCACATGTAAAACATAAATATATTGAGTTGTTCAAATAATTCAGTGATGTTTTTGCTTGGATATATGAAGACTTGAAGTCCTATGATACAGATATCATTTAGCACAAGATTCCTCTCAAAGAAAACCAGAAGCCCTTTAAACAAAAATTACACAGAATAAACCTTGTCCAACTACCTCTAGTTGAGAAAGAAATAAAGAAAATGTATGAATTTGGAATAATAGTCCCACTCAGGTACTCAAAATGGGTTTCAAATCTTGTATCTATAAGGAAGAAGACAAGATAAATTAGGCTTTGCATAGACTTTAGAAATTTAAACAAAGCATCCCTAAAAGGCAATTACCCTTTATCAAAGATGGATCACATAATGCAAAGGGTAGTAGGCTCCAAAAGAATATCTCTTCTTGATGGATTTTCAGTGTACAATCAGGTGCTGGTACATCTAGATGATCAACACAATACAACTTTCACCACACCTTAGGGCACTTTCGTGTATGTTAAAATTTCTTTTGGGTTAATGAATGCAGGAGCTACTTTCCAAAGAGCAATGGATAATATTTTCTCAGAAGAAATAGGTTACTTCATTTTGATATACCTTGATGACATCACAGTCTATTTCAAAACTGATGAAGAACACCTATCTCACTTAAGAAAGTTCTTTGAGAAGTGCAGAAAGTATGGTCTGTCTTTGAGTCCCAAGAAAAATTTGTTTGGCCTTCAAGAAGGGAAGCTTTTAGGCCATATCATATCTGAAGAAGGGATCAAGATTAACCCAAAGATGATTGAAGGAATATTGCAAATCAATCACCCAAAAAACATCAAAGAGTTGCAGTCTTTTATTGGAAAGATAAATTTCTTAAGAAGGTTCATACCAAACCTTGCATAACTCCTAAGAAACATCACTAACATGCTAAAAAAAGAAATAGGAGTCAAATGGACCATAGAAGAAAATCAATATTTTGATTTGGTGAAGCAAGCTCTTACCCAAACACCTATTCTAATCAGCCTTGACTTCACCAAAGATTTCTTCATTTTCTCCTTTGCATCAGAGCACACAGTTGTTGTTGTCTTATTACTGAAAAATATAGAAGGAAAAGAGCAGCCCATATCATTCTTCAGCCAAGCTCTAAAAGATGCACCTCTGAAATATAATATAATGGAGAAGCAGGGTTTTGCCTTGATCAAAGCCCTAAAATATTTCAGAGTCTACATTTTGCATTCACACATCATTGCATTTGTGCCTCACATAGTGGTTAAAGACATACTTACACAATATCCTGATGGAAAAAGAGGTAAATGGATTGTTTTCATACTAGAATATGATCTGGAAATCAAGCCCACCAAGCTAATCAAAGGACAAGGACTTGCTAAACTCATGGTTGAAATAAATTTTCAAGCACTGGACATAAATATGATTCACTCATTGGATGAACAAGAGGAGCTGGCGACTCCACCTATTGAGGAACCATTTATGAACTCACCCTGGTATGTTGATATATTATATGTGCTTTTTAATATAAATGTTCCTCTTGGTTTGTCCAAAACAAAGGATAGATTCTTGAAGTTAAAAGCTGTGAATTTCTGCATTCTAGACAAAGTTTTATATTGGAAAAATTCTGGTGGTGTATTGCTTAAATGTTTGCCTGAAGAAGATGTAGATAGGATCATGCATGAATTTCATGAAGGAAAATGTGGAGGCCACCTCTATTGGAAAGGCATTGTTAATAAGATCCCTAGAGCTGATTACTATTGGCCTACCCTCTTCCAAGACATCCACAAAATGTTAATTTCCTGCCATAAATGCCAAATCTTTGAGGGTAAAAGAAATTTTTTTCCTTTGCCATTACAGACTATATCTGCTGAAGCTCCTCTTCAATAGCGGGGTTTTGATTTTATTGGATAAATTCACCATGCCTCCTCTGCCCAACATAAATGGATCCTTACTGCAACTGATTATTTTACAAAGTGGATAGAAGCCATTCCTTCTAGGACTGCCACAGACTCAGTAATTATCATATTTCTTGAAAATAACATTATGTTTAGGTTTGGTTGTCATAGGAAAATCATTACTGACAATGTTGTTTCTTTTAGATCCAAGAAAATGGTGAATTTTTTCCACAAATATCACATTACTTTGGGTCATTCTATAGCTTATTACCCTCAAGGTAATGGGTTGGTTGAATCCTCAAACAAAAGCTTGGTAAACATCATTAAAAAAATGTTGGAGGAAAACAAGAAATCATGGCACAGCAAATTGGTTCATGCACTATGGGCAGATAGACTAACAAACAAGAAGTCAATTTACATGTCTCCCTATCAACTAGTCTATGGAACAAATGCAATCTTCCCTACAAGATTGGGAGTGCCAGTAATGAAGCTCATTCAAGAGGTGCAGTCTGAAGAAAATGACATACAAAGAAGAATAACCCATACTGTTCAGTTGCAGTAAATCAGAGAATGAGTATACAACAGAACACAACTATTACAAGAAAAAATCAAGAAGATTTTTGACAAAAGGACCAAGGCAAATGATTTCAGCATTGGAGGCAAAGTGCTAAAGTGGGATTAAAGAAGAGAGGACAAAGGAAAGCATGGAAAATTGATAACTTAAGGAAAGGTCCATACATCATTTGTTCTGCAAGAGGCAATAATGCATTTTTCCTACAAGAAATGGATGGAACAGAACTATTTGGAGGTTCTATCAATGGTAGGATTCTCAAGCATTATTTCAGCTAAGAATCTCAGTTTAAAGTTTCCTTCATTGTACATAAACATTTCTTAAACAAAAAATTTAGAAAAATTTATACAAAAAGAAAGAAAAGAAGAAAAGAGGACAGATGAAAAGAAAAATGTAAAGCCCCATACCCAAAAAAAAAAATCTCAAAGTGTGCAAGTCCAAATGCCACTACTTTGAAAAATAAGTCTTATTCAATCATACAGCCTAATCACGATTGAACAAATTTTGAATTTTTGTTGATAAGTTAGAAATGAAGAATTTCCAAACTTCTTAAACTTGGCTTATTAGTTATTATATGGAAAAAGACATTGGTTCCAAAGTCTAAATCTGAACCAAATAGAAAAGTAAGGGATGAATGATAAATGAAAGATTCAGGATCAAAGCCCTTAGTTTTTAGTTTACTTTTTGCAAATAAATATTGTGTGCAGCTTGTCCAAATTTCCACAATTCATGATGATCAAACTGCTTAATCTTGATTCATTCATGCTTTAAATTTCATGTTGATAGATAGTGAATGAAAATCTATCAAACTGTTTAATCTTGACAGACAAGTAGATTAGGTAGAGAATAAAAGAGCTCATTAGTCTAATCTGAGCCTTTGGAAGTTATAAGGGTATAAATAGATATTTTTTCCTTTCAAAATAAAAATGATGTCAAGGGCTTGCAAGTCTAAATGCACCCCCTAAATGAAGAAAAAATAAAATCTATCAAACTGTTTAATCTTGACAGACAAGTAGATTAGGTAGAGAATAAAAGAGCTCATTAGTCTAATCTGAGCCTTTGGAAGTTATAAGGGTATAAATAGATATTTTTTCCTTTCAAAATAAAAATGATGTCAAGGGCTTGCAAGTCTAAATGCACCCCCTAAATGAAGAAAAAATGTTAGATTAGGTGATGGGTAGGCAGAATTTGTTTGCAAGAAGCATGATTTTCAATGTTTAAATTCTGAAGGCAGAAGTCACAAAAGTTGCAGCAGATCAACAATGACAGAATTTAAATCAGCCAAAACCAAGCAAGCTACTAATCTACGAAAGCCAGAGATATGAAGTTCTTGACACCTCCTAAAGGAGCTGCCCTCCCTAGCTGGAGCCACTGTTAGTCTCCTGTATTCTACAGTATCACTAGATGACTATGGATTTTCTACAATCTGCTGAAAATAACATTCCCTAACTATCATTTATTTTCAGAAATCTCACTGCCTTCATTATATTTAGTTTACCTATCCACTATCTCTCATTTTTCCTCTTTTAGTACCCTCATGTTCTAAAAATTCCATGTTTGATCCTAAATCCCACATTTTTACCCTTTTTCCCTTCCTAAAACCCCATTTTCCTCACAAAAACCTCTCCCCTTCATTCATTTCCCCTTCTACCATCAAAACAATGTAAAAATTCATTTTTTACATTGTTTTAAAAGAAATTAATATTATTCGAGACCCACTCCTTTTTAAATAAACCATGTTTATTTAAAGCATCTGACCCCTTATATGTTTTTATCCCCCCGCTTTAAAAACATTTATCCCCACTCCCATATAACTTTTTCCCCCACCATGATAATAATTACCTCCACTTATTATGTATCTTTGGGCCCCTAATACATTAAAAACCCTCGTGCTATTGATTAAAACCCCCGTTTCATTTGAAATCTCAGGCCTCGCCATATATTAAACCCTTTTCTCTGTATACCTCTAGGCCCCACCTTCTAACCCTAACCATAGCCCACCCAATCCCGACCACCGTCGGATCTTCATCACTCGATCCAACGGTCCCCAATGCATATCACACATCCAAAAGCTCAAGGGATAAAACCTTTGAAACTTACGATATGGGTGGTTTTACCACTGTCACATCTGCCATGCGTTGCCTCCTATATATTTGATCCAGGTGGATATTGGTGGCCACCCGCCTATTCCACTTGGGGCCCCACCATTGTCTCTTTCAGTTTTTCAGTTTCGACATGACTTACTATTTTTAACAGTTTTTCGGGTCCTAAAATTCTGGATTCGTTTTGAGGCCCTGAATGACATTTTTTGGGAAAACCAGGAGCAACGTAGGTTGCTGGACCAACATTACTCACATAAAAAGTTTTATTCCTCGGATAGATATTTCTAACGAGGTATTAAGCGCGTCAAACAGAGATCGTATGCCAAAGTTACGTCCCCAGGAAGTTGAAACACCAATTTACCCAAACGAGGCCCATAGTTTTGGCACTTCATCTCCTAGGGTTAGGGTTTTGGATGTTTAGGGTTTTCCATTGTTTCTAAATAATAAATAGGCCCTCATGCCTCATTATAACATAGTTCAGAGGCCTGTAGCCACCACATCTCTTCTCATAGATAAGCTACCAGCGCCCTAGCTAGTTTATTTCCATTCTCTCTGTAAGCAAATTTTAGTTCTTTGATATTAATGAAATGAAGTGTTATTTCTGCTGCATCTTTGTATTTATGGTTATATGTATATTCTATTGTGTTCCTACATAAATCCGGATAAGTGGTATCTGAGCGGTCTGCTTTTTCTCGATCCTTCTTTGCATGCCCCCAATCAGGTTGGGGTATAAGGAGTTAGGGCTCGATCTGGTGGAACCTTTGTAATATCAGCCTCACAAACCTCAACGGCCGCCCATGGGGGAAAAAAAGAAAGATGAGGGAGCAGGAGATCCTATCAAAATATTTCTCAAGGAGGGCCTCGAAAAACAAAGGAATGCGATGATGGATAACTTTGCCCAGATCCTTCAACGACTGCCCACCAGTGGTGCATTTGCATCCAGCAGCCACTCTGGAGGTGCGACTCCCTTCAAGGGATAGGTAAATTTTTGCATTCCCATATTTGAGGTTCAAATAATTGCATATGTCATAGATATATGGTTGAATCTATTAGAAGGATATTTCTCGATTCATGACTTTTCCGACCGGGAGAAGATTATTTTTTCACTCCTCAAAGCTACCCCCCATGTCAAGGACTGGTGGGAAACCTACTGTGAGAAAAAGGATGAGACAGAACCCTCTCTGTTCTCAAATGTACCCACTTGAAATTCTTTCAGAGACACCATTAAGGAACAATACTATCCTGTGGGGAGCTATGAGGACAAGTACATACAACGGATCATGCTGCGGAAATAAAGGGATCAAGATGTGCATGAGCTGATGAATATGCTCCATACCCTGCACACAAAGTTGGGTATCAAATATTCAGAGAAACATCTAGTGCTAAAGTATCGTAGTTTTCTAAACAGATACATCCAGGAGGAAATGGAGTTCCTCAACATCTCCTTGCTTGTTATAGTATACCGGTATGCTGCCAAGATTAAGCAGAAATTCAAATAGAAGAAGTGAGACTTTGGATCTGTGAATCAAAATCAGGGGAAAGCTGCTCCCAAACCAAAGAACAAAGGAAAAATCCAAGGCATGGTAGCCCAAGACAACTTGTCAAAGCCACAAGCAAAGAAAAACACCGCAAAGCTAAAGAAGGACACGGGAAAGTGGCGTGAGTTCCATAAGAGCTTCGTTCACAACACAAGTGAGTGTCGGGCCAAGCAGTCGCTGGTGGCCGAGATGAGGGATTCTGAGCCAGATGCATGCTCTGACTCTAAATCAGAACATGACAAGGGGATTGACAAAGGGAAACAAAATATTGATGCGAAGCCAAATGCCACTGTTTCCACTGCGAAGATCCAGAGGAGGAGGAACATCTCTTCCACTCCCAGATGTGGGTAAAGGGCTCCCTGGTACAGTTCATTGTCAACAATGGGAGCCAAAAGAACCTCATTTCAGCAGACTTCGTGAAGCGGTTGGGCTTTCCGACCACAGCCCACCCTTATCCATACACCATCGGGTGGCTTCACCAAGGACGGGATCTCCGCGTCATCCAGCAGTGTCGCCTTCCCTATAGCATCAAGCCCTTCATGGATGTGGTATTATGTGACATTTCTCCTCTTGATGTTTCTGATGTATAATTAGGCCAACCATACTTGTGGAAGCGACATACTATGTATGAGTCCCGGCCTCACGCTAGTGTTGTTACTTTGGGAAATAAGTTGTACAGGATACCAGAGGTACCACCGCCTATCGCTATCTCTTTGGTTACTGCAAAACAATGTAGTAAGCTCATTTCCCAAACCAAGAAATTCATTTTCTTGATGATCCACCCCCAGGGCAAGAAGAAGATTATGGCCATGACCTCCAGACAAGGATCCTCTGCACGACAACAAAAAATGGACATGGTTGTGGAGGAGTACGGGGACATCTGCACCTCACCCATAGTGGTTCCTCTGCACTGTCAGGTCAAGCACCCCATTTATCTGACCCCAGGTGCACTGCTACCCAATGGACCGATCTATTAGCACTCTATTCTAGAGAACAGTGAAATCAAGAGGCAAATTCAGGAGCTATTGTAGAAAGGTCACATACGGCCAAGTTCATCACCCTGTGGGAGCTCGATTGTGTTGGTACAGAAGAAGGATGGGACATGGAGACTCTATATTGACTATCGGGCGCTGAACAAGATCATTGTCCAGAATAGCACTAGTAAATTTTGCCCAATTTCCGACGGCCACTTCGTTGCTATTCTGACACATAGTTGTCACAAGAGTGACAGTCTGAGGCCGGAAAAAATGTGGTTAGCCATTACGTCGCAATTCTGACACTTCAATAAAGCGTCGGAAGAGCGACACTTTTTCCGACGTTTTGCAAAGTGTCACAATACACCGACGCTTACAAAGTGTCGCAATACTAACGCTTGTGAAGTGTCACAATACCGATGCTTTGCAAAAGTGTTACAATACCAACGCTTTTCAGAAGTGTTGCAATACTGACACTTTTCAAAAGTGTCGCAATACCAACACATTGCCGAAGTGTCGTAATACCGACGCTTTTCAAAAGTGTCGCAATACCGACACATTGCCGAAGTGTCGCAATACTGACGCTTTCCCGAATTGTCGCAATATTGACGCTTTTCATTAGTGTCGCAATACTGATGCTTTGAATAAGTGTCGTAATACTGACGCTCTGAAATGTCAAAGTTCCGATGAAAAAGTAAAAAAAAAATTAAAAAAATATTCGTCCCTCTTCCGACACCAATTTATTCCGACAGTTATAGGACGTCGCTATTCCGACGGTGAAAGCATCGATATTCCGATGTCTAAAGCGTCAGTCTTCCGACGCTTTGTTAAAATATTTAAAAAAAAATCAAATATACCCTCGATCGATGATGCAAATTTTTCTGAATGTTTGGCCTACCGTGGTATCTAAGACCTGTTTTCTGAAGACATAACGTAGTCATCATCAGGATATGTTTTCCTGGATATGGTGTGAAATGCTATGAATGTTGAGAGCCGAGTTGCAATTAGTATGTCTTCCATCGATGATGCTAATCTAGATATTTCTAGCAGGAAACTACTCAGAGACAATTCTAGGATTACATAACAGTTGTCTTATGACGCTTTGTTAACAGAGATTGTGTAGTGGGGATTGATTGTATCACCCCTAAATTCCATTGATTATTCAAAACCATACACCAGACATGGGAATTCTTACTCAGGCCGCAGCTGCTAGCATCCTTCCATTCTGTCATTTCTCGTTCTACAACCGAAACATTAGAACGAAAATCCTGGCCTTCAACTTTTAATTTGGAATCAACATTTTTATAAGCGAATCGAGAGAAATATAATACTGAAGCTCACTGAAATCAGATTTTTCCATCAAGCTCTCTACCCTAATTAGGGGCATGGAGAAAAAAATGATTTGAAGGAAGAAAAAGGTATGAAAATCAGTCCTTAGGGGTAGAACAAGCAATCTTTATCTGTGAACTTGAGAGAGGACCAATGTTTGATGAAGAAGAGGTGGATGAGAGACAAGATAAGAGTCTCATGGAAAACTTAAGAAGTTCAATCCAGCATAGAGGATAGATGTCAATCCTAGAGGCATCAACAAGGGCAAATGAGCATCAAGTTTTTCAGTCTAACTATTTATATGACTGTTTGTTTGCAGGACTTGAAGAATATGAAGATGAACGAGTACAAGAAGCTGTCATAAAGGAGAAAGACAAAAAGTGGTCTCTTGAAAACAAATGCAATGCAAATAAAATGTCATGGACCTCAAATAAATAGGGTAGAGGACCAACCGAAGGAAAGCTCCAAGATTTCACAAGATGGAATAGATGGCAATCAAAAAGGAAACCTCATATCAGGTCCTATAGAGGTCCAAAACAATCTACGAGTTGAAAGGAAAGAAATTTCAAATGAAGTACCTTTTTCATGGTAGCATCTCAAAAAAATAGGGTTGTGGATCTTGAAACAGCAGAGATTCAAGAGAAAATCATGTATTCCAAGAAAAGGTATGATCTTCATAAAGATTGTAGGCAGGATGATTCAATAAATCAATCTTCTACAAGGAATCAAGAAAGAAAAACAATGATGGAGGACCAATATGGAGCATTAATGGAGATGGTGAAGAGTCCACTCAATGAAAAATCAGGTGGAGAACGAAAGAAGAGACCATGAACAGGTTACAAGCTATACCGAGAAGGAATATTGGAGAGAAAGACAAAGAAAAGGTGAACATTTAATTATTAGGGTAGCATATAACAAGTTTTGAACAATATGGAGGTATGGTGATCCATCTAAAACCTATGTCTCGGCTTGAAGGACCTTTGAAAAACCATAAGGGAGAAGAACATCGACCCATGTATGAAGAAAACTTGGACAAAGAAGATGGAGTTATAGGATGGAGTCTAGACTATGCAGGTATGGAGCTTGAAGACCAAGAATACCATATTAAGTACTAGAAGAGAGTATGAAGAATGTCATCTCAGTTCAAACTAGAAGGAAAATAGAGTAATGAAGACTTTCAATATCTCATAAAGTATGACAACAAATCTAAAGCAATGATGGCAAAGGAGAAAAGTTTAGTTTATTGTCGTTCCATGATCACAATCTTGAAGATGAATCTACAAGAATTTAAGTAATTAGCTTGAAGGTATGAGATGTTTATCATACATTTTCTTATTCAATATCAATGAGAAAATAATAGCCTATGAGGGGGAAAGACTCCTAAAAAAATGTTTGTTCAAGGTATTTGACAAGTTTTTAAGTTGGTAAAAGAAGTTGCATTTGTGGGTCTTACAAATTCATGAAAAGAGGTATAGTGAAACTTGAAAGTGGAGGGGTCTTAACATTCCTCAATGTCAAAATTTTGTTATGGCAATGTCAAATGTATAGAGATCCAGCCTAGTACAAGTCTTTTATGAAATATGGATGCATGTACAAAGAGCAATTGAAGAAGCATCTCTGATTTGTAATAATGATCTCAGGTTTCAATATGAAGATGAGATAAAGCAAATGAATGACAAGTCTGATATGAAAAGGTGTATAACATACTTGGAAAAGAAACATACAAGAAAACATCAATATGGACAAAAAATCTACTTAAGAACAATAATATACAAGGATTTCAAAGAAATGAAGGCCAAAACAGGGGACATGGAGCCGAATTCCAAAGAATTTTTTGAATTTTCATAAGCTGCAGGTCAAGAACAGGGTAAAAGGCTCATTGATAAGCTTCAAGAAGGATCTAGGAACTATAAGACAAAGCAAGGGAAAAGGAAGTTGCTTGAGGATGTTCTTAGAGACAAGATGCTTGAAGAAAAAAAATAGTATCTTGGAATCAAGAAAAGATGAAGAGGAAGGAGTAAGTGGCAAGCCAAGAAAAGGTTAAGAATGGGCATCTTGAATTCCATTATAATAATATAGATTGTGAGAACACTCAAGAATGTAGCAATGAAAATGAATGGCGTAAAGAGAGTGATGAAGAAATGTTTTCTTTGAAGTGTTTATTGCATGTGTAAGTACAGGTAAAGAAGGTTTATATCAATAAGGATGGAAATTGCTCACTTAAAGAGCATGTTAACACAAAAAAATCCTTAACACTCCTAGGAAGACCATGATATTCAAAGTTGGGAACAAATCTCAATTGCAATTCAGATGGAGAAACTAAGGTGGTCAATAAAAGCCTCAATAACAACCTAAGAAGTCTAGTGAGTGAACATCCCAAACAGTGGGATCAGGTACTTTATCAAATAGAGTTTTCCTACAACGATTCACCAAATGGAAGCATAGATCTTATCCCATTTTAGATTGTGTATGGCATCCATCTAAGGGGTGTTTATGAGCTGAGACAGTTGGGTAAGCAAGAGATGAGGAGTGTTGATGGAGAAGAGATTGCAACATCCATGCAAGAGATGCATGAGAAAGTCAAACAACAGCTTGAAGTTAATACAAGCAAGTACACAAAAAGAGAAAATGTAAAGAAGAAAGAGGTCATTTGTGAGGTTGAAGACTTGGTGTTTGCACATTTGCTAAAGGAAAGGTTTCCCAAAAGGGACTATAACAAACAAAAATAGAAGAAAATTGGACCTTGTAAAGTCTTGAGGAAATTTTCTTCAAATGTCCATGAGATAGAGCTTCCAAGCGATGTTGGAATCTCTCCTATATTTCAAATTTGAGACTTGTATCCTTTCAAACAAGGAGAAAACTCAGCAAATGTACTTGAACCTAATGTTGTTCAGACTATAAAATGACAATTACAACTGCTTAAAGCACGATTAAAGGGATTTTAATCAATCTTGGACAAGAATATAGTGAAGAAGACTAGGGGAAAGGAATATTTTCAATACTTGATCAAAAAGAAAATCCACTTGAAGATGCTACATGGATGAAAATATTTCAGATATATCCAAGCATGGTAGTAGCATTGAAGAACTCATGGATAGCAGCCCATGAAGTATTTTTGTTCCCTGATAGTCTGATGCAGTTGCATCACTTTTTGTACAAGTTTTTCATGTGTATTATTATATAGGAGTAATTTTTTTGGTTTACACACGTGTGGATGGATTTTCTAAGCCTTCTGTAACATCCTCCAACTCTCATTATGAGTCAAAGATGAGGATCTACTTGTTTTAGTATTATGAGCATATATTTAGATTTGTTAAGAGTTAGTTTATGAATTGATATTGACTTCCTAATATTGGAAGATCAGAAGAAAGATTGAATCACCTCTTCATGGTGTAATTTAAGCCTACAGAATCTAGTGTAAACAGTGAATGAGGGGCCGATACTATGAGCCTGTACTGTGTGAGAGAGAAGTAGAGTGATATTAATGTTTGCAGGTCTATATGTTTTGGGGGAAGGAATGAATACAAGTTGAAGTGTTTAAGGATTTGAAGAGTTTTATACATAATCTTATACTTGTTCCAAAACTTGTGGTACTTGGTCGTTATTGTGTATGATTAGTTTTATCAAGTACTATGTGTTCTCATCCAAAACACGTGTAAACCCTTGCAGAAAGAATATTTTTCGAGTGCTCTATTTTACATCAAGAGTTACAATCATGTAGAGTTATGTCTCAGATGACAGAGGATTTTTTTGAGCTGTTGGCTACTTGGATTAGACAAAGGACAGTTTGAGGAATATTTTACAATTATTTTCAAGGTGTGAAACACTCTGAAACTTATGTACTTATGGGATTTTATGATCTTAATTCTAGTAAACTGTGTAAAGCCAAATCTAGGTTTCACACATGGCTTGTCATCTTTAAGCGATACACTTTTCTCATAATTAGAGGGTGAGTGTGCGTGATTTTCGTCTCCAATATTTGATAGCAATGACCTATATAGAGTACAAAACCAAGACTATGCAACCTATAACTAGCCCTTAAAAAGGGTATTTATTGTGGTTGTATTTTCTTCAACCAGAATGTTTCTTGAGCTTGTGATAGAGGGATTGAGTGCATTTGAGGTTATTAAAGATGCCTAAACTGTTGTATCCTCTTTCATGACTGCATAACCCCTAAGAACTGCAATCAAAGGCCTAGTTCAAGTCTGAACAGTGAAAATAGAGCAGTAAAGGATTGTCTTATGCTTTCTTCAAAGTGGATGGTTCCTTAAGTTTGTGATAGGGTGGATGAGTGTATCTGATAAAATTTTTACCAATTCTAGTATAAGTGCTATCAAATTCTAAAGAAAAAAGACTACTCATGCATCCTCTGTCATGACTGGTCACTGCATAACACTTAAGAGATGCAATCAGAGGCCTAGTTCAAGTCTGAAAACAGAGCAATAAAGGATTGTGTTATGTTTCCTTCAAAGTGGATAGTTCCTCAAGTTTCTTATAGGGTGGATGTGTGTCTGATAACCATTTTACCAATTCCAGTACAAGTGCTATCAAACTCTAAAGAAAAAGGAATACCGTTGCATCATTTATCCCTCCCTCTCTTGTGGAATCATAGACCCTTTATTACTTTGTCATTGTCCATCTGCTGCCAGTGATGTATTTTTATTATTGATATTCAAGCTATTGCATTGCCAAGATTTCCAGCCTTTCATCAAGTACAAACATACCTTATTAATCCAGAGATCAAAACTTGTGTATTATGTTCCCTTCCCCCTTATTTTGGCACTGTCCTCAATGCACATCACAATCAAGCTATACATACATATAGAATTTTCATCAAAAATTCGAAACTAACAATGGGTATGCCTCCCACAATGCGTCTTCCAGCTCCCATGTTGCTTCTTCAGGTCTCTAGCATGTCCACTAGATCTTTAAGAATAAGATAATTAGGTAAAACAAAGATTGTGATAGTTTAGAACTCTAAGCAATCTCAAATTTTACTTCAATATTTCTTCATTGATCCAAACCTCAATTAGTTTAGGAACAATTTTTGGAAGACATTGTGATAGCTGTTGAGGTGCACAGTAAGCCATTGCTCCTAATAGCTAGACACTCCCCTGTTTAGTCCTCCAAGCTTTATCCTCCAAACCTTGGTGACAAATAGAATATCATATTAATCAATTTGTGAAATAAAGTAGTGAACTACCATATCTATCTACTTAGAGGTAATTTAAAAACAAAAAATTCTACTTGCAACAATTATAGATATTTCATTCATGTTTGTCTACAGCAAAACAAAGTCATTGCACCAATGCTACATAGACGAACATGGTAAATTATCATAGATGTTTCATGCTACAACTATAACATGCAAGGCATTGCAGATAAGGGAGCATTATCACACATGTTTATGTATAATGTTTCATTAACAATAAAATATAAATGTCGCAAAATATAGCATGAGAGAAATATAAATGATCAAGAGGAAATTTTGTATGCATGTGTACAAGGGAGTCCAAAGGACATGTTGAGGAAAATGCATGCTAGTAGAAGCGGGAAGGTCATGCTGCATAAGAGGAATCATTGTGAAGATATGAATTCCAAGATGGAAAGGAACGACAGAAGTTGAAAATGAAAAGGCATGAGCAGTGGTAGTTGAAGCAGCATGAGAAGACCATTTGGAAGTGGAAGGCAGATAGTTCACTAAAGATAAATAAATACAACATCAAGGAGGCAAGAATGGTAGCTTGCAAAAAAAATATATGTTGGCTTGAAGAAGAAAGGAGATATCGAGAGTGATAGAAGGTAATGGTTGAGCTAGCCATGGCCTTGTGCTTGACAACCCAACGATCTTTGTAAGATGCTAACAGATCCAAAACAAAAGGGTTCAAAGTAATAACAAACTGACTTTAATTAGAGTGGATGTACTAGACCGAGAGTAGAATCCTACCATGTAATTTATTGTATCGATGCATCTCTATCCATAGGAATATGGTTGAGTCATGCAAACTTGTAGCAACCTTCCGCTACTGGAAATCTTGGTGCAGCCATCGGGATTCAATGTCCTTTGAACCATGGAAACAAGGTTTGGCCCTTGTATATATTCATAAATATAAAATAGTTGTAAATGGAAGAATTGTGAAGGAAGTCCCTATCAGCCTTTTAGTCTTATAACCTACAAGAATGACCTCCAATAGGGCCTATGAACGACAACCCATTCTGATTTTACTTTTTGTATGGTAAAGAATTTGTGTAGGCCCTTTATGGAATACAATTCCAGTTGATTAGCTTGAGATCATCTCTGCTTCCTTGGTTACTCTGCCAAGCCCATTGTTAATTACAAAAATTCATAGATTGAGTTTTGAAACTCCAGCCATTGGATAAGGTGGTAGACAGTACATTCATATTCAATAATACAATGTTTCCAGGACCAAAAATTAGCCTTATAAATAATTTAGTTTCTTCCAGAGGTATATTTTTCCCAAGAACAAAAGAGATTGTATATATGGTTGTAGAGGGCTTGGTTAGTTTATATGATCAATTTTATTGTATATCAGTACCAAGGCCCAAGAGGCAGATTAGGAGGCTACCATAGCCCCAATGTCATTGAAATTTCAAGACTGGGCAAGGTCCCGAATTGTTGCGCAACACAAAAGCATCTCTAACCATTCCATTCTACTCACCATGGACTATCATGGCTAGGATGATAATTCCAAGTCTAAACCTTATTCCTTGGGGAAAAGTAGGTCCATGTTAGGTCTGCTCATTTTCATTTACAAATATAAATCCACTATTTTCCTGTAGCAAGGCCATTATAGGTACTTACAAGCCACAATAAGGCCACAACTGTCTCCAACAAGAACACATAAACAAGAAGGCTTACAGGTGGGAGGAAGGGTGGATTTGAGCAGGGATAGATGCCCTAACAAGGGCCGAGTTCTTCAAAAAATACAAATCACAATTTAAGGAATTAGAAGAGAATTTTGTGGAGAACAGATGTAGGATTGGGTTTGAGTCTTGTGATAGCATTATGTGCTTGATGGTGTGAAGGTCACATTTTTCTAAAAGACCAAAAAGGGAGGTTGATACAAAAATAGTTAGAGGGATTGTTTGGAGGGTCGTTAGGCATAGTGTAGGAGTGTTCCTTAGCAAGTAGCTCCTGGAATTGAATGTGCAGTAGCATAGGGGGTGTTTCCATAAGTAAGGGAAACGTTCATATTTCTGGTTGGTCCATAAGTGTGGTAGGGATAGTTGAGGAGCAACCTCACCCTAGGGTAGTGTTTTCTTCCTTTAAATGGAAAAAAAATAGAAGCAGCCTATGGGAGAAGTTGATACAATGATGAAGCAATGGGATAAGGGCTAGAAGAGTGCCCTAACTGGTATTCTAGAAGCGCATAATTCAAGGGCAAGAGGGCAACAACAGAGAGTTGTAGATTGCCTCTTGGATGATGGCTTGAAGGGTGTCCTAGGAAATGACTCCAGGGAAATGGGAAATCCCCATCTATTGCAAAAGGGATTTCCCATCCTGAAGAAAAAAATCATAATAGAAAAAATCATGAAAAGAAAAGGCTCAAATTACTCTTCCAAACTGGTGACATGGCATAAGGCCACATGGACCACTGTGATTGGTTGACATAACACATTAGAAGCATGATGTTAGCATCTAAAATATCTAGGACATGTGGCACTCCATGATAAAGACACATGGTGTGTGGATTTGAGTTTTTCAGGTGGTCAAGTGGGTCGAAAATAGGTGAAATGTGGCACCACTCAGAGATTGACATGTGCCAATTGGTACAAGTGGTAGAAAATTGGCATGCTCAAACAACGAGGTGATGTAGGAATGACATGAGGGAGAAAATATCAGAAAAGCCCCAAATCTGGAGAACTAAAGCTCATCACCAACCTGAGATTGACAACTTTACATGACGTAACCTATGAAATCGTAAATGGAGAAATCATAGTAACAATAAAGTAACCTATGTAACAATAAAGTCGGATTCATCCTGGGAGTGGTAAATGGAGAAATCATAGTGAACAACAGGAAACATGCAGAGTTTCTTACAATCAAATAGATGAAAAAACACATACAAAAAACCTAGATAATAATCATGAACAAGCTTAATATTGAATTATGAACTATAAAGGAACTTACAAAATGTGACATTACGAACTTGGTCAAGCGCACAAGCAAAAATATCCTGGACATGACCCTGGTTGACAAGTTGTATTGCTCATGATGCAAGAGGATTTGTACCTGCACTTCCAAGTCAATCAAAATCCATCATTATCTATATAATAAATACAAGTAATTGATGTAGTATTTTTTACTCTAAGATGCATTCTTATGATAATGTTAGAACATATGTTGAAAATGTCAAAACATACCTAAATAAGCTCCTCTTCGTTTCAAGAACAATTTATTGGAGTTGCATGAACTTGGAACAAGCCTCCCACGATCTGAAAGAGTAGCAACTAAGTCAACAGTGACTTTTTTGTTGCTACATTGGATCGAGGGAGGTTTGCTCCAAGATTAAATCGCTCCAATAAATTATTCTCTACTAAACAGGGCCAACCACGTGAAGGTGGAAGCTCTTATGGCCCCTTCCCCCCCCCCCTCACATCACTCTCAATTCCCCAATACCCAATCTATATTTCATTTTTTACTTTCATGAGCATAAAAAAAAATATTCAATAACTAATAAAAAAACAATTCAACAAAAAGTACGCAAGGAAACATTGAAATTAGTGCTTGACATAAAAATAGTATGATAAATGAGTTTTTATATAACGCAAAAAACGTTCCAAGTATGGTAACGTTTGTCTTATAATAATACAATATTTTACATTGTCAAATTTTCTTTTTCTTCTTCCTATTTTTAAAGCTCCTAATTACATCATCAATATCATCGTGCTCTACTCTTGTTTCGTGCCTTTCAACCCGCACTGCTGACCTAGTTGCGTATTCACGATGTCTGGGCTCATCCAGTGACGGGGCATCGCCTACAAAAACAGATAATATTAAATTTTAATTGTCAGTTTTAAATATCATTGAACTAGTTCGGTAATATTAATAAAAAAAATTGCAATGAGATTATTTACCTGGTGCACCAGTTGTCGCCGTTGGGACTGTTGCCCTGTCTTCCTCTCTGGTGGTAAGATCCTCAAGGGAAACATTCTCTGTCATTTAAACAAAAAAACGTTATAAGGACAACCATCAAGGTATAATTAGAAAAAATTATAAGTGGAAATTAATTACCGTCACGGCCCTCACTGATAGTAGCATTTTCGGCCTGGTCCCCACTACAATGATCAGGTTGCACGTGAGGATCATCTACATCTGGCTCTAAAACTAGGTTATTTGCCTTGTCGGTAGTGCTGCTCCCCTGATTTAAACAAAGTTGTTAGACATTAAATTTATGGATGAAAACAAACATATTGAAAGGTTAATGTTTTACCTTATCAGGCATTCTGGATCTTGGGACCTGCCCCAAGCTTCTACGACATTCAACTATGGCTTGATAGCGGAAATGGAAAGCGATATTTTTATCTTCCTCTGTAGTTTCTGTTCCGAAGTCATCACCCTACATTACATATGATTGTGTATTTTTAATCATATTTTATAGGATTACAAAAACGTTGGAAGGCGATACAATTAATTATAAGATGTTTAGCTACTTAATTACAATTCTTGCAGCTAATTTCAAGTAGCCGCCCTAGCCTAGCTTGTGATGGCCCTTTTTCTCAATCCTAGCTTTGGTTGCCTTTGAGGTGTCAGGCAACCTAGCATCAAAATATTGAAGTTAGATATGACGTAGCACACTTTTATTTTAGACATAAAGAAAATTAAAGCTATTGAATTAAAGTTGTAATTTACCTTGCAGGTCCAGTTGGCATTTTTCCTTCTTTCTTTGCCCTTTTCTCTTTTCCGTCATGGATGAGTGCTCTCCACTCACTCTATGGAACTGTGAGAGGATGCTCATATCTAGGGTTAAATTGCAATTGCGTCCTATAGGTGTCCCTGGTATATTTCAAATATTTGCCGGCTACCCGAGCCACCGCTGTTCTGTCAAATGTGCCGACCCCAAAAAGGGCTTCTAGATAATCTAGAAGTTATTTTTTCAGGTTGGAATTCTGGGAATTCCACCCTGTGCGTATGGTTGGGCCAAAAATTACCAACGCATGGCTCTCCAAAAACCTGTAGAACTCATTGTTTCCTACACAGGAAAAAAAGATATTATCATTAATTTAAAAATAAAAATCATGATAAATATGTTTTAGATAAAGTACATGAAATAGTTAAAATATTAAAATTTACCTGGGAGTTGTACATTCTTTATAGGGACACCTTCAAAACGTTGGAAGGCGATACAATTAATTATAAGATGTTTAGCTACTTACAATTCTTGCGGCTAATTTCAAGTAGCCGCCCTGGCCTAGCTTGTGATGGCCCTTTTTTTCAATCCTAGCTTTGGTTGCCTTCGAGGTTTCAGGCAACCTATCATCAAAATATTGAAGTCAGATATGACGTAGCACACTTTTATTTTAGAAATAGAGAAAATTAAAGCTATTGAATTAAAGTTGTAATTTACCTTGCGGGTCTAGTTAGCATTTTTCCTTCTTTCTTTGCCCTTTTCTCCTTTCCGTCATCGATGAGTGCTCTCCACTCACTCTCTGGAACTATGAGAGGACGCTCGTATCTATGGTTAAATTTCAAGTGTGTCATATAGGTGTCCTTGGTGTATTTCAAATATTTTTCAACCACCCTAGCCACCGTTGTTCTGTCAAATGTGCCCACCCCAAAAAGGCCTTCTAGATAATCTAGAAGTTATTTTTTCAGGTTGGAATTTTGGGAATTCCACCTTGTGCGTATGGTTGGGCCAAAAATATACAACACCTTGCGCTCCAAAAACTGGTAGAACTCATTGTTTCCTATACAGAAAAAAGATATTATCATTAATTTAAAAATAAAAATCATGATAAAATATAGTTTACATAGAGTACATGAAATAGTTAAAATATTAAAACTTACCTGGGAGTTGTACGTGCTTTATAGGGACATCTTCATCGTTCACCAAAAACGTGCCATGAATGGTGCCCATGGAGCTGACACGTGTAGCTCTAGGAAACGTAATAATATAGTTGGCCATATCAGCCTCATCACTGCCAACACGTTCGGTGGTTGGATGGGTGTCTGCTTGGGCAGGGTGTGTTTCTTGGCTGGCACCTAAAGGCGTAGAAGGTGTACAAGAGGGTTGCTCGACAATCTCTTGCCCTTGTGTCCCACTACCACCAACACCGGGTTCAGCAAGTGTCAGATAATGCTACATGAAAAAGAACTTTTTGTTAGTTTAGTTAATGTAAAAATTAAAAATCAAACTATCACAATTTATCTCATGTAGAACAAAAAAAATATCCTTTTGATTTTTTATTATTACCTGATATGTTGCTAGCTGGGTCATAAGTTGTTTTATCCTTTCTTCTGTTTCAGGTGTTTGAGGCATGTCTACCAAACTATCAAATTCCAACGTTGATTTTCGCGCATTTTTTCGCAACAAGAGCAATGGACATGGGGATGAAGAAATCTCTTCCTCATATAGGGAATCATCAGGCGTACCATGGCCAGGTGTCTGCATATTTGAACAAAATTAATATTATTTCAATTATGTAAATAACTAAAATACTTGAAGATAGAGCAATGTTGGCACTTTACATGTTCTTCCGTTGGCCCCTTTCCGCGATCACCCTGTCTCGGGGTTGTTCCTGTACTGCCCTGATCAGTCTTCCACATTGCAATAAAATTATAAATGTAAAAAATTGAAAACAATATCTAACTTGAAAACACAAAATGAAAATTTAAATAATTTCTAATAAGACACCGGAAAACAGAGTTAGAGTTTCAAATATGCCTTGCATTGAATTCAATCCTGGAAACATGTCATTGCACATTAAGGCACCCAAACAAGAGACGAGTTGACAATGAGACTAAACTGGGTTATTTGTAGTGAAATTTTAAAATCTCAAAAGGTATATTAATTATCGAAACAAATCAACTTCATAACTTCAGTATTATTGAGTCTGTTGTGTATAAATCACAAAAAAATTGAAACAAAACACTAGAAACTCAAATTTTGGGCACGACAGAGGCATGGACGACTTGGAGCTTACTGCGGCCTCGATGTTAGTTGGGAAGGTCAGGGGGCGTAAATATTCCACTGCAAGACTCAAGCAATGGACTATGGATATTTGGGGAGGGGTGCTGGAGACTCTCCCGGATGTATCTATCCTCACCAGTAGTTTAAAACACCTTCGCTATTTCGACTCCAAGTTCATGGGTACTTAACCAATATTGGCACATTGGATGCACCCGATTATCGTAAGCATTGGTCTCTGGCACTGACCCAAACAAAGAGAGTGCTGGGGCTGGACCCATTTGGATAAGGCTTCTTGGATTACCAGTTCAATTCTGGAATGAGACTGCTCTGCAGAACAAGAGAATCTTATGTTGAGGCTTGTTATGGTGTGTAAGTGACTGTTGTAAAGGCATTGTTTGAAGTAGTTTTCCATTCTAAAATATGGGGTAAGCTAGCATATGTATTTTTTGGTATATTCTTCTGGTCTCTCGTTGCAGGTTTACTGCACATGAAAGGAATCTATATGAAGTTATAACATATAATAACTCACCAATTAGAGTGTATATGTGACTCAATATTGTAAAGATGACATTGTCAGAATTGTTATGAGTCTTTTAAGGATATTGGATTGTATACAACTCCTTTCAAAATGAATTAGAACGGGTTGAAAAGGTGGTAAATTTTTTTAAATTGTATAAAATTGGGTAAATGTAGTTTAGTCTAGTCCCCTCTCAAATGGACATTAATGGAGTTCTTCATGTGTATTACCTTTAAGAAACTTATGATGCTACTTTCTGTAGGCATCATTTTCTGTTGTATAAGTGTGAAGTTTATGTGGTTTAACATGCATTAATTGCCTTTATTATGTTGGGTACCTAAAATATGATTTTTGCAGTTCAGTCAATGCAAAATATCAGGAAGCGGGTAGAATGATGGATTGTATCTTGTGACTGAAAGATGATTATTTATGTCTCTACTTATGTAAATCTGAAATCTCAAAGCAACAGTCCTTGATTTTGAAGTGGTGGTAAGATAAATTTAGAACGTTGAGTATGTAGAGAAAAACATAAAATTAAAAAAATTTAGCAACCATCAATTCAGTCTTAATTATCTTTGAGCCTGAAGCTTGTCTCTGTAATTGATAAAAGTCTCCAATTGCCTAAAAACTTCAACGATTTGTTCATTACCCGGTTCTTGGAGTGCCTTTCAACTGTGCTTGGGTTCCTTTTAAAGCCATTTCTCTCCAAGAATATTTAAATTCACCTCATTTATGGGTTCGATATTTCCACTAAACGGGCTCTTACATTTTTACAGATATCTTTCAGAAAAAATCTCGTAGCAAAATTCTTTGCTATGTGATTTTTTCCGAAAGATATATGTATAAAAACTATGGATCATATAAGCCATATTTCAAATTATGAATCTCTTATATGTTGTTGACCCCCCCTGTTATTGGATCCTTCTTCCATTTGCAAGTGCCACCAGAATACACAACAAAGAAAATTGAATGAATAGAAGATTGCAAAGTGGATTGTCCTCCTTGAATATGAAGGGGAGATGTCACTAATTTTCATTGAAGATGAGAAAGGATTCCTCATAGACTGTACCTTTTACTTGTGCAGGAGTGTCCCCTCCAGATCTTTGCCACAAGAGAAAATGAGTTGGAGGAGGCTTTGAATTTATAATGTGGGAATGATGAGTTAATGTGAGGCCTCCACCTTGGGTCCTAGTAGTGAGATGTTGGGCCCAGATTAGATATTTGAAATGGTAGCCTTGTGCACCCATGTTTCATGAATGTAATTCACCATATCACCCTGAATGTGCTAATCTGTTGTTTGAGTTTCATTGTATCACACTTGCACATGTTGACATGTAAAAATGTTTATCGTAAAAGGATGAAAATTTGAAAGTCATGCACTAGGGTGTGGGCCAACTTGTGGACCCCAAGTAGCATAGCTTGTGTATTTAGTTAGCTATATCTTCCCAATTTAGAGGAGATCCCTTTGTACCCAACTCAATCGAAAGTTCTTTATCAACTATTTGACAACCAATAAATATCTATGTTCATTGTGTCATTGCTCTCTCTATTCATGTTCAACACACTAGCTAGAATAACTGATGTATGGGTAAATGTTACATTCTCTATTCTAGTGCATACCCCTATCAGCTTCTTGTGATAAGGAAAAAGAAAATGTTGTTATCTACCTGTGCACCATAACCAACAAGGGTTTGTTATTGTAAGAAGGCATGCCGATTGAGTCTTTTATGTTGCCACTATGTACCGCCATAATTCAATTAGCATTGGTTTTGTTGCAAAACGCATGTTGTTTCCAGCAGTGTATGGATCTGCATGTTGCCTTGCTGTGGTAAATTAGCAACTCACTTTCTTCTCCTTCTACTCCCAAATCACAGCCGCATTTCTTGCATTGCAATTAATAAAGGGAACTTGTTGAACAATTCCTTTTGCAGGTATGGCAACCTTACTTGGAACTTTATGACAGTCTTTGTGAAGGTGAGCAATTTTATGATTTTACCTTTATGCATCATGTGAAATCTATGTGCTCGCATCCCATAGATGAGCTACTTGTAGAAGATGATTTGGGAGTAGTTGTTGAGAAGTTGATTGTTGGCTTATTAGATTACTTGCATCCTTTGGAAGATGGTACTTCCTCGGGGTCAAAGAATCCCTTCCCCACTCATGTGCACTTTTGTGGCCTTCTCCTTACCCACCACAGATAAGAAAGGAACTAATTTGGTACCCTGTCAACTATTTGTTCAACCTCTTGCTACTAGTAGCATGACAAGCATTCTTAGTCATGGTGCAATGCATTGTTGATGTGAGTCACATTCTCTTGCTTAGGCCACTTTGTATCATGGCCTAATCAATTAACACTTGGATGTGGTTTTAATTGAAAATTTACTAACTTAAAAATGAAATTTGGGAAATTTAACATTTTTCCAACTTGAAAAGGACTTTTAATTAGTCATTCAATTAAAAAGTGAAAATATTAATTAAGGGGAAAGGGTGAAAAGTGACTAAAATAAATTAAAAAGTCACTTAAGACAAAGTTAAGGAGGAGCTTCTAGAATAATAATAAAATAAGATGCTTCTAGAGGCTTGGACATATATCTACAGAGTCTTTAAAAGGAGGGGGGGATAATTTGGGATATCTTGGTTTTGAGTATTTGTCTTTGATGTGGATTGGAGAATTTAGTTCTCCACCTTAGTAGCCCTAGGACGAAAGCCCTTGGGTGATTCAGTGAGATTGAGTGAGAACCCATCTCTTCTCTTGGTGAATTCACTCAGAATTCATAAGTGCAGTCATCAGATCTATGTATATGAAGGCCAGTTGCAACACTATTGTAGATCCTTTTAAAGCCATCACCTCTGTCATTTCCAGTTTCTTTTATCAAAATACTTGTATTAATAAAATAAGGTTGAGATTCTTTGCATGTTTATCCTGTTTATTTTTCAGTTGTTGATTATATTTCCAGTTTTTTCGTTAAATTTGTGGTTTAATTTGTGTATATTGTTTATGGAGTTGATAGCTAAATTTCTGAAGAAATTTTCTACTAATTTTTTATTTGGAACATTAAACCATACATCATATGTATCATACTACCACAAGGAAAAATGTGACATATTACTAACATATAAATACTCCCAAGTCATATCACTATGAGATTAACAAGTCATACCATTATCATATAAAGACTATCTTTCATATCATATTCATCGTTCTCACATGGATACTTCCATAAAAGCAAATATCACAGCCTTATAAGATTTTCATCATTACTATCATCATAAATATCTTTGTCATGCATGATTTTCATAAAGGACACTAGTATGCATTGATAAAATAACCTCTCTGCAACTCATCGAATAAGGGATTGACAATTAGCCCTCTAGGAAACTTGTATGCATCCTTACACTAACTATCCTTTTGTTCAATTCACTGTCCTCGTTGATCTAAAATTAGGGCCCTTCTTGCAACCCCCCATACAATATACAAATTTCCATACAATCTATTCGACCAAGACCTACTTCACTTTACAAATCTCTCAAACAAGAAAGACAACATACCTTGGTTTGGGAGAATAATTTTTCTACCTTTAAACATAATGGTCATGCACACACATATTTCAGATATTTAGGCCCTGATTAGGGCTTCATGTGGCCACTGTGTTAGCCCTTATTTGGGCCTCAAACCTTTCTCAAACAATTGTGTTATCTTGGAGATAATCTCCGCTATGCTTCAACTATCCATTAGCCATACAATCGTCCCAAAATATATCTTTACAACCCTCTCATCTAGTATTTTTGGGCTCAACCCTCCTCCTAACATATAGTAGAAACCAAAGAAAAATCGTAAAAGAAGGTCGCACTCAACACAGGAGATAGGCCGCATAAATGAATGATAATAGTCCGCAACGACCACTGTAATAGACAACATCATTAGGTTGCAAAGATCATTGTAATAGGACACACCATTAGACTACAGAGACTAATGTAATAGGTTGCATGAATTGTCACCATTAGGACACAAAGACTACTATAATAGGTCGTGTCATTAGGTTGTAGAGACCATTGTAATAGGCCGCACCATAGGCTGGAATATCATCGCACGTGGAATAAAATGCACCTATCTACAAATCATTTGCAATCAGAGAAAATATTCAGGACATTACAGCTAAAGGATTGGTGTCTGCTTACCATTTTGGTGGTCGAACCAACGGGTCCCCTGCTAAACCCCTAAACCTGCTAAACCCTCGAACCAACGAACAGCTGACCGGTTGAACAAACAGTCAAACTCTTAACACCATTGCAAAGATAATGAAATCGATTAAGTGAGAATCGAACTCTCAGCACCGTTGCAGAGATAATGAAATCGATTCGGTAAGAATTTTTGGAAAAAGGGCGTGTGGGTAATGAAATCGATTGGTAAGAATTTTTGGAAAAAGGGCGCATGGGTAAGGTTATTAGGTTAGTTTTTTGGAATTTAAAAAAATAGGCTAAGCTAGGGATCTTTAATCATGTATTAATGCTATCAATTGATTAATTATGATTAATCATGTATTAATGATATCAATTGATTAATTAGGGGTCTTTAATCATGTATCAATTGATTAATTATGAATTAGTAAATTTAATTAAAATTACTAATTAGTCTACAAACACATGGTAATAATGGAATTACCCACAAACACATGATACCCTCATAACCTAGTATATCCATACCTTCTCTATCCATACCGAGAAACTATCCTTATCCATACCAAGCAACCGATTAGACAAGTCAAGATAATTAAAAGTGATATAGTTAGCAAGTTTAAAAGGACCTTTTTTTTGCAATTTCAATAGTTGGACAGTCGGAGTCCACCTATCCAGCTTCTGATTGATCTGAAAATTCCTTTTCGGCCAGCTCTCAGGACTAACATCTGAACATAATGGATTCCTTTTCCCTAACCAGAGAGGAATGAGACTTTCCTACCAGATATGCTCACCCTTTTCACTTTGATGGGGGAAATTATGAATTTGAGGTTGTAACATGCACTGCTCATTATGTCCTTTGGGCTGTGGTCTAGTCTAGTAGTTGAGACAGTGCACCACCATGATAATGACACAAGTTCAAACCACAGTCGGCATAGATATCAATTGATTAATTATGGGTCTTTAATCATGTATCAATTGATTAATTATGAATTAGTAAATTTAATTAAAATTTACTAATTAGTCTACAAACATATGGTAATAATGGCATTACCCACAAACACATGATACCCTCATAACCTAGTATTGTGTGCTAGGAAGGCTTTCCAAAGAAGTTGTCTGGCATCACTATGACACTATTACAGAATTAGAAGGGAAGAGAAAAGCAAAGGCTCAGGTATCATATTAGAGAAGGAAGCAATTGGAAAAAATGAGATACCCTCATAACCTAGTATTGTGTGCTAGGAAGGCTTTCCAAAGAAGTTGGTTGGCATCACTATGACACTATTACGGAATTAGAAGGGAAGAGAAAGGCAAAGGCTCAGGTATCATATGAGAGAAGGAAGCAATTGGCAAAATTGAGATCAAAAGCAGTGGAGTTAGCTGAAAAGCAGCTTACCCCAGAGATGGATAAGATAAAACTTGACAACATATTGGTCAATTTCCTTGACCCTTTATTGGTTATTCAGAAGGAGTATGAATACACCACCGTTACTATCAAGGTAATCGGCCCCTAGCAGATCAAGGGGTTAAGGGGTTAAGGGTTTAAGGGGTAACTCTAGTTGAAGATCAGGATGTCATCCAAATACACCACCAAGAATCATGAATTGGTGAAAGGTCGCAAAATGTCATCCATCAGTCTCATGAAGGTTGAGGGAGCATTCGTCAACTTGAAAGGCATGACCAACCATCAAAAATGCCCTCCTTGGACTTTAAGGTAGTCTCCATAACAGAACGTCGATATATAGATCCATTGGGTAGGAATGCGCTCGGGGTGAGATTGATGGAGTGATTAACCTAACAATGTAGAGGTACCCCTGCAGGAGAGGTAAATATTCCTTGTACTCCTTCGCGACCTTCTCTATCCATACCGAGCAACTATCCTTATCCATACCGAGCAACTGATTAGACAAGTCAAGATGATTAAAAGTGATATAGTTAGCAAGTTTAAAAGGACCTGGCATGGGAAGGAAGGAAATAATACAGAGCCTTCGTGTGTTTTAAATATTCGTGAATATTGTTGGGTTGATAGTAAAAATTTTGTGGAAGACATTTGATTTAGGACACAAATTCTTATTAAAGATGCCCTTAGTCTCCATTCTCAGTGAAGAAAATATGAATGCATGTTCAAAGCAATCATTTCTCAAATAGGAAGACTATATTCATTTCTTTGGACTAGAATGGACAGATGCAAAGATGAAATAGTTTCCCATTTCAGAATGAATCCTTCTATTTTTGTGCCACTCATGGATGAATCAAATCAGAAATCAGTTACCCCAGGAACGTTTCTATTACTTGATCAAGTTTATTAGAGAGATCCAACTAGCTGTCATGATCTATTAGCAAAGGGAGTACTATCTTCTGCTAAGATTCATGTCATTTATCAGATGGGCTTTCAGCCTTGTGCCAGATCTATCCAAATCGTCATAGCTTTTTTGTAAATGAATGATGTGTACAAACAAGCCCTCATTTTGATGGTTATCTTAGAATATTGAAGCACTTGGCAAGTATTGTGTTACCATCAAAATTTTATGATGAGGTTATGAAAGTATTTTACCTGTGGGTCGAGGATATTGAATCTAAGAGGGTGTACTACAATTTTGTTGTAATATGATATACACACAGTGCTTGATTCTGTAGCTTTTTGGTGATTTCATGTGCAACACTTGCACTTTTAATTCATCCAATAGCATCCAATAATATTGTAAACAAGATACTTTGGACCTTTTGTGTTTATCTTGGAGCAGTTACAGTCAGCCAGTGGGAAATTTATTTCCAGGAAAAGTAGCTACCCGAGCGGTCACAACTTAGCAAAACTGATACGGGCGCCCTCGAACGAAATGACCCGAATCGAACGTGCTCGGTCGGGCAACCTCGCATGGCGCGACACGGCGTGCCAGATCAAACGAATATGCCACAAGGGAGCAAATAGAAAATGGGCCGCTCGAACGTACTGCACAAAGCACCTGATCTGTCACAACTTAGAAAAACTGATACGGGCACCCTCGAACAAAACGGCCCGAACCGAACGCACCCGGTCGGGCGACCTCGCATGGCGCGACACCGCGTACCCAACCAAACAATGCCATAAGGGAGAAAATATCAAACGGGCCGCTCGAATGTGCACAAGGCACTCGGGTGGTCACAAATTAGCAAAACTGATACGGGTGCCCTCGAACGAAATGGCCCGATCCAAACGTGCCCGGTCGGGTGACCTCACAAGGCGCGACACGATGCACTTAACCGAACGAATATGCCACAAGGGAGAAAACGTACAACGGGCTACCCGAATGTGCACAAGGCACCTGGGCGATCACAACTTATCAAAACTAATACGGGCGCCCTCGAACAAAACGGCCCGAACCGAACGTGCCTGGTCGGGCGACCTTGCACGGTGCAACATGGCACGCCCGACCGAACGAATATACCACTAGGGAGAAAAGTAAACGGGCCGCCTGAACATGCACATGAAGGCACCCGAGCGGTCACAAATTAGCAAAATTGATACAAGCGCCCTCGAACAAAACAGCCTGAACAGAACACGCCTGGTCGAGCGACCTCGCACGGCGCGCCCGACCGAACGAATATGCCACAAGGGAGCAAATAGAAAACGGGCTACCCAAACATGCACAAGGCACCCGAACGGTCACAACTTAGCAAAACTGATACGGGCACCCTCGAACAAAATGGCCAGAACCGACACGCCCAGTCGGGCGACCTCGCACGGCGCGACACCGCACGCCAAACTGAACGATGCCACAAGGGAGAAAATGAAAAATGGGCCGCCCGAACGTGCACAAGGCACTCGAGTTTTCACGACTTAGCAAAACTAATACAGGTGCCCTCGAACGAAACAGCCCGACCCGAACGCGCCCGGTCGGGCGACCTCACATAGCACGACATGACACGCCTGACTGAACGAATATGCCACAAGGGAGCAAAAATAAAATGGGCCACCCGAATGTGCACAAGGCACCCGGGCGGTCACAACTTAGAAAAATTGATACGGGCGCCCTCGAACAAAACGGCCCGAACCGAATGCACCCGGTCGGGCGACCTCGCACGACACGACACGGTGCACCCAACCGAATGAATATGCCACAAGGGAGCAAACAAAAAATAGGTTGCCTGAATGTGCACAAGGCACCCGGGTGGTCACAACTTAGCAAAACTGATACAGGTGCCCTCGAACAAAACGGCCTGAACCGAATGCGCCCGATCGGGCGACCTCGCACGGCGTGACACGGCGCGCCCGACCGAAAAAATATGCCACAAGGGAGAAAACAGAAAACAGGCCGCCTAAATGTGCACAAGGTACCTGGGCGGTCACAACTTAGCAAAATTGATACGGGCTCCCTCGAACAAAACGGCTCGAACCAAACGCGCCCGATAGGGCAACCTCGCACAGCGCGACACCGCGCGCCCAACCGAACGAATATGCCACAAGGGCGCAAACAGAAAATGGGCCACTCGAATGTGCTGCACAAGGCACCCGATCTGTCACAACTTAGCAAAACTGATACGGGCGCCCTCGAACAAAACGGCCCGACCAGAATGCGCCCGGTCGAGCGACCTCACACGGCGCGACACGACGCGCCTGACCGAACGAATATGCCACAAGGGAGAAAATAGCAAATGGGCCGCTCGAATGTGCACAAGGCACCCAAGCAGTCATAACTTAGCAAAACTGATACAGGTGCCCTCGAACGAAACAGCCCAACCCGAACGCGCCCGGTCGAGCAACCTCACATGGCGCGACATGGTGCGCCCGACGAATGATGCCATAAGAGAGAAAATGGAAAATAGACCGCTCGAACGTGTACATGAAGGCACCCGAGCGGTCACAACTTAGAAAAATTGATACGGGCGCCCTTGAACAAAACTGCCCAAACCGAACGTGCCCGTTCAGGAAACCTCGCACGGCGCGACATGACACACCCGACCGAATGAATATGCCACAAGGGAGCAAACATTAAATAGGTTGCCCAAACGTTCACATGAAGGCACCCGGGCGGTCACAACTAAGAAAAACTGATACGGGCGCCCTCGAACAAAACGGCCCGAACTGAACGCGCCCGGTCAGGTGACCTCGCACGGTGCAACACGGCTTGCATGACTAAATGAATATTCCACAAGCGAGAAAACAGAAAACAGGCCACCCGAACGTGCACAAGGCACCTGGGTGGTCACAACTTAGCAAAACTGATACGGGCACCGTTGAACAAAACGGCCCGAACTGAATGCGCCCGGTCAGGTGACCTCGCATGGCGCGACACCGCGTGCCCAACCGAATGATGCCACAAGGGAGAAAATGGAAAACAGGCTGTCCGAATGTGCACAAGGCACCCAAGTTGTCACAACTTAGCAAAATTTATACGAGTGCCCTCGAACGAAACGGCTCGACCAGAACGCGCCCGGTCGAGCGACCTCACATGGCGCGACACGACGCGCCTAACCAAACGAATATTCCACAAGGGAGAAAACAGCAAACGAGCTGCCCGAACGTGCACAAGGCACCCGAGAAGTCACAACTTAGAAAAACTGATACAGGCGCCCTCGAACAAAACGGCCCGAACCGAACGCGCCCGGGCAGGCGACCTTGCACAGCGCGCCCGACCAAATAAATATGCCATAAGGGAGCAAACAGAAAATGGGCCGCCTGAACGTGCACAAGTGTCAGGCCCACGAGTTGGACGCCCACGACTCGGGTGAGTCGGGCGCCCCTCACGGGCGCTCATGAACGATTCGGTAGACGGGCGCGCACCATGGCGATGGGCGCGCCCACACGGCGTCTCGGCCGTATTAAACGAGGGCGGTTGGAACGGTTATAGCGACGGCGACACGACCAATTCTAGACACAGTGAGTGAAGCGGCACGACACCAACGATGAGCCGACGGGTGTTAATACAAACGAAGGGCGTGTGGTTAGCCAAACGAGGGGGTCGGCCGAGACCACTGACGCCCCACCACGACGAACGTTGTGGTATAAAAACAAATGGTGAACGAAGGTTTGAACCAACGAACGGCGAGCAATCTAAGTGTCTCCGCAGAAAGGACTTGCGAGCGACCAAGGGATGTGCCCACCGGGCGGGCAGCCAACGGAAGAAACGAGCCAACAGACTTGAGCGAGCGACCGTGGTGGCGCACGACAGCACGAGCGCTGCGGTGAACTGAGCGGCAGCAAGACGGGCACGTTGGCACGACGCACTACGCGTACTAGACGGAAGTCAGAGTCACGGTGGGCGCGCGGGCACGAGTGTAACAGCGGGTGGCCGCGACACGGGTGCGGGTCGAGTTAGGTGACTCACGACCCGCCCGAAACGTCACGGGTCGAGTCGTGCACGACTCTATTGTAAAAACAGGCTCTCGACCTGTATAATCCAGCGAGACAATTTTATCATATTTAATAAATAAAATTGCGTTTCTTCAATCTGTTTTGGTGCATTTCTGAATTGTGGCTGTTGTTTTATATTTCTGCTATAAAACTTAATTAACAAGTGAAGACTAACACTTAAAAAAATAAGTAAGGCGTAGTCCGGAAGATGGCGAAAATGAAAAGGGGCCGTTTAGCCGGTGCCGCACGACCCGCCAGTGAGGGCACACAAGATGGGGGCATGACAGATGGTATCAGAGCCAGCAAGAAATGCTACCGTAAGTAGGTATGTATGCAGTCAGAGGTTTCTCATGAAGCTTGGTGGCATAGCTTGGGGTTCCTTGACCTAGAGCTTCTAGGCAAGAATTTGCAAGCACTGGTGGACACAGGGGCCACACACAACTTCATGGCGGCACATGTAGCGAAGGAATTTGGGCTGCAACTTCTTCCCAATGATGCGGAAGTAAAGGTAGTGAACTCCAGGACTAAGGTGTCGGGGTTGGCAAACGAAGTGCCGGTTCGTATTGGTGATCGGCAAGGTTGTCTGGACTTCACCATGATGGAGATGAGTGACTTTGACATGATATTGGGGCAGGAATTTTTGAAGGGAAACCATGTGGTTGTTTCACCTTCTAGCGGTGAGATAGTTATATGGAAGGACTCACGATGGTGGACTATACCTACTCATGCACAGCGTAGGGAAGTGAGTGTGTAGTACATTTCTGCACCAAGTATGAATAAAGCTATGAAGGACCCAGGGATCGAGACATTTGCGACAGTCATCCGAGGAGTTGAGGATGATGGAGTGGGGACGCCTATTCCTGCCGAGATTTTCGATGTGCTAGAGCGATATGCAGATCTTATGCCTGATGAGCTTCCGAAAGTACTACCACCAAGGCGTGCAGTGGACCATACCATTGAGCTAGAGCCGGGGAAGGAACCTCCAGCCAAAGCTCCGTATCGACTGTCAGGGCCGGAATTGGAAGAGTTCAAGAAGCAGCTGAAGGACTTAGCCGAAGCAGGTTTCATTCGACCTTCAAGGTCCCTGTATGGTGCTCCAGTATTGTTCCAACGAAAGAAGGATACAAATGAACTACGGATGTGCTGTGATTATCGTGCGTTGAACAAGCAAACGATAAGGAACAGATATCCTCTACCGCTAGCAGCGGATTGTTTCGATAAGCTTGCGAAATCCCGAGTGTTTTCCAAGCTGGACTTGAGACAGGGGTATTATCAAGTGCGGATAGCTGAAGGAGACGAGAAGAAGACCGCGATAGTGACGAGATATGGAAGCTTCGAATTCCTAGTCATGCCATTCGGGTTGTGCAACGCTCCAGCCACGTTCTGCACTTTGATGAACGACGTACTACGTCCACACCTTGACACCTTTGTGGTGGTGTACTTGGATGACATCGTTATTTTCAGTGATAACATGGAGGATCATAAGAAGCATTTGGCATTAGTCTTCGAAGCGCTGAAGAAACATCAGCTATACTTGAAGAAATCCAAGTGTATGTTCGCTCAGACCGAGATTCTGTTCCTTGGACACATTGTTGGGCCGGGTTATATACGGATGGAGCCGAGTAGAATCAAGGCAATAGAGGATTGGGCAGAACCAAAGAATGTCCATGATATGAGGGTTTTCTTGGGAATGACTAACTACCAACGAAAGTTCGTAGAGGGGTATTCCAAGATAACTGCACCACTGACGGACCTTTTGAAGAAGGGGAAACGATGGAGTTGGACCGAGAAGTGTCATGAAGCTTTTGAAGAGTTGAAGAGAAGGATGGTGACAGCACCGATACTGAGGCTACCTGATTTCGAGAGACCGTTTGAGGTTCACACTGATGCTTTAGACTTTGCAATCGGAGGGGTTCTATTGCAGGATGGACATCCAGTGGCTTATGAAAGTCAAAAGTTGCAGGATAGAGAGCGCAAATATCCGGTTCACGAAAAGGAGATGACTGCCATCATTCATTGTCTGCATGTCTGGAGACATTACTTGGTTGGGAAACCATTCGTTGTCAAGACTGACAACGTTGCTGCAAGTTACTTTGCATCACAACCGAAGCTGTCAGCGAAGCAAGCACGTTGGCAAGACTTCTTGGCTGAGTTTGACATGACTCTTGAGTACAGACCGGGGAAGCTCAATGCTATGGCAGATGCCCTCAGTCGAAAGGCACAGCTAGCAGCATTGGAAGCCAAAGACCGAGCTGATAGGACAAGAAGCAGGGTCAATATGCCTGCGGAGATGCAAGAGAGACTTAGAGCTAGCGTGGAAACAGATACACAAGCAAAGTTGATCATGAAGCAGGTTAAGGAAGGGAAGACACGTAAGTTCTACTTACGGGATGGCTTCTTGTTCTATGGAGACCGACTTTACATTCCAAAGTCATCGAGACTTAGGAGGCACCTTTTGAAGGAATGCCACGACTCAACTTGGGCTGGCCACCCAGGTCAACGTCGGACTATGGCGTTGTTGGAGAGGGGGTACTTCTGGGAGAAGATGAGGCAGGAAGTAGAGGAGTATGTACATACGTGCATCATTTTTCAACAGGACAAATCGGACACTCATAGACAGGGAGGATTGTTGCAGCCTTTGCCGATTCCGGAGAGACCATGGGCAAGTGTCTCTATGGACTTCATTTCTCACTTACCAATGGTTCAAGGGTATAACGGGATCATGGTCATTGTTGACCGTTTTTCCAAGTATGCTACATTCGTTCCGACGAAGCTACCATGTGGGGCAGAGATGACAGCTGAGCTTTTCTTCAAATACGTTGTGAAGTATTGGGGGATACCGATGAGTATCGTATCTGATAGAGATTCACGTTTTACAGGGAAGTTTTGGAACGCCCTGTTCAAGCTAGTTGGGACAGAATTGCTGCAAAGTTCGAGTTACCATCCGCAGACAGATGGGCAGACCGAACGGATAAACGCATTGCTGGAGGACTACTTGAGACATTATGTTACGGCTGATCAGCAGAATTGGCCAGGACTCCTGGATATTGCTCAGTTTAGCTACAATATGCAGAAGAGTTCCACAATGGGGTATTCTCCATTCGAGTTGGTCAATGGACAGATGCCGCTTGCACCGCATACGGTGTTACCAAGAGGATTTGGCAGGAGCCCCCATGCCAAGAGGTTCTTGACAGCATGGGAAGAAAACTTGGAGATAGCACGGATGCATTTGCACGATGCTGCAGAAAGGATGAAGAAACAGGCAGATAGAGATCGAAAGGATGCACACTTCGATGTTGGAGATAAGGTTTATCTGAGGATCACCGGAGATCAGTTTCAGCCACCTAAAGGGACTGCTAGATCTTTGACGAGACGATATGATGGGCCTTTCCACATAAAGAAGAGGATTGGTGAAGTTGCATACGAATTGGAACTTCCAGACCATATGCATGCCAGGCACCCTGTCTTCCACATAAGTCAACTAAAAAGAGGCAGACTTGATGCTGATGATCCAGATCGAGCAGCACCACCGAGAGGACCAACGATGATCATTGAAAAACCAGAATTAGTTTTGGAGAAGATCCTTGATCTTCGAACAACAGGAGTTGCGGGCAATGCACGGAGAGAATTTCTCATTCAGTGGAAAGATCGACCGGAGGATTCAAGCTGGGAACCGGAGGAAACGCTGTGGAGATGGAAGAAAGAAATAGCAGAGTTTGACGAACAGTTGATGAGGTCTATCGGATTTCCGAGGACGGCAATTACTCAAGGTGGGGGAGTATGTCAGGCCCACGAGTTGGACGCCCACGACTCAGGTGAGTCGGGCGCCCCTCACGGGCGCTCATGAACGATTCGGTAGATGGGCGCGCGCCACGGCGACGGGCGCGCCCACACGGCGTCTCGGCCGTATTAAACGAAGGCAATTGGAACGGTTATAGCGACAATGACACGACCAATTCTAGACACGGTGAGTGAAGCGGCGCGACACCAACGACGAGCCGACGGGTGTTAATACGAACGAAGGGCGCGTGGTTAGCCAAACGAGGGGGTCAGCCGAGACCACCGACGCCCCACCACGATGAACGTTGTGGTATAAAAATAAATGGTGAACGAAGGTTTGAACCAACGAACGGCGAGCAATCTAAGTGTCTCCGCAGCAAAGGACTTGCGAGCGACCAAGGGATGCGCCCGCCGGGCGGGCAGCCAACTGAAGAAACGAGCCAACAGACTTGAGCGAGCGACGGTGGTGGCGCACGACAACACGAGCGCTGCGGTGAACCGAGTGGTAGCAAGACGGGTGCGTTGGCACGACGCACTACGCGTACTAGACGGAAGTCAAAGTCACGGTGGGCGCGCGGGCACGAGTGTAACGGTGGGCGGCCGCGACACGGGCGCGGGTCGATTCGGGTGACTCACGACCCGCCCGAAACGTCACGGGTCGAGTCGTGCACGACTCTATTGTAAAAATAGGCTCTCGACTTGTATAATCCAGCGAGACAATTTTATCATATTTAATATATAAAATTACGTTTCTTCAATCTGTTTTGGTGCATTTCTGAATTGTGGCTGTTGTTTTATATTTCCACTATAAAACGTAATTAACAAGTGAAGACTAACACTTAAAAAAATAAGTAAGGCGTAGTTCGGAAGATGGCAAAAACGAAAAGGGGTCGTTTAGCTGGTGCCGCACGACCCGCCAGCAAGGGCGCACAAGATGGGAGCGTGACAACAAGGCACCCGAGCGGTCACAACTTAGCAAAACTGATACGGGCGCCCTCGAACAAAACGGCCTGAATCGAACATGCCCGATCGAGCGACCTCACACGGCGTGACACGGCACGCTCGACCGGACGAATATGCCACAAGGGAGCAAACAGCAAACGGGCCACCCGAACGTGCACAAGGCACCCGGGCGGTCACAACTTAGCAAAATTGATACGGGTGCCCTCGAACAAAACGACCCATACCAAACGCGCCCGGTCGGGTGACCTCGTACGGCGCGACACGGCGTGCCCAACTGAACAAATATGCCACAAGGGAGAAAACATAAAATAGGTCGTCCGAACGTACTGCACAAGGCACCTGATCTGTCACAACTTAGCAAAACTGATACAAGCGGCCTCGAATGAAACGACCCGACCTGAACGCGCCCGGTCAGGCGACCTCACACGGCGCGACACGTCGCACCTAACTGAACGAATATGCCACAAGGGAGAAAATAGCAAACAGGTTGCATGAACGTGCATAAGGAACCCGGGTGGTCATAACTTAGCAAAACTGATACGAGCGCCCTCGAACGAAACGGTCGAACCCAAATGCGCCCGGTCGAGCGACCTCACATGGCGCGACATAGTGCGCCTGACCGAATGATTCCATAAGGGAGAAAACGAAAAACAGGCTGCCCAAACGTGCACATGAAGGCACCCGGGTGATCACAACTTAGCAAAATTTATACGGGCGCCCTCGAACAAAACGGCCCGAACTGAACTTGCTCGGTCGGGCAACCTCGCACGGCGCGACACCGCGCACCCAACCGAATGATGCCACAAGGAAGAAAACAGCAAACGGGCCACCCGAACATGCACAAGGCATCCGGGTGGTCACAACTTAGCAAAACGGGCCGCTTGAACGTGCACAAGACACCCGAGTTGTCACAACTTAGCAAAACTGATACGGGTGCCCTCGAACGAAACTGCCCGACCCGAACGTGCCGAGTCAGGCGACCTCACACAATGTGACACGACATTCCTGACCGAAAAAATATGCCACAAGGGAGAAAACAGCAAACGGGCCGCCCGAACATGCACAAGGCACCCGGGCGATCACAACTTAGCGAAACTGATACGAGCGCCCTTGAACAAAACGGGCCGAATCGAATGCGCTCGGTCGGGCGACCTTGCACAGCACGACACGGTGCACCCGACCGAACGAATATGCCACAAGGAAGTAAACAGAAAATGGGCCACCCAAACATGCACATGAAGGCACCCGGGCAGTCACAACTTAGCAAAACTGATACGGGCGCCCTAGAACAAAACGGCTTGAACCAAACACACTCAATGGAGAAAATGGAAAATGGGGCACCCGAATGTGCACAAGGCACCCGAGTTGTCACAACTTAAAAAAACTGCAACAAGTGCCCTCTAACGAAACGGCCGGACCCGAACGCGCCCAGTCGGGGACCTCGCACGGCGCGACATGACGTGCCTGACCGAACGTATATGCCACAAGGGAGAAAATAGCAAACGGGCTACCCGAACGTGCACAAGGCACCCGAGTGGTCACAACTTAGCAAAACTGATACGGGCACCCTCGAACAAAACAGCCCAAATCGAACGTGCCCGATCTGGCGACCTTGCGCAGCGCGACATGGCACACCCAACTGAACGAATATGCCACAAGGGAGCAAACAGCAAATGGGCCGCCCGAAAGTGCACAAGGCACCCGGGCAGTCACAACTTAGCAAAACTGATACGGGCGCCCTCGAACAAAATGGCCCAAACCAAACGTGCCCGGTCGGGCGACCTCGCATAGTGTGACATGGTGCACCCGACCGAATGAATATGCCACAAGGGAGCAAACAGCGAACGGGCCGCTCGAACATGCACAAGGCACCCGGGCGGTCACAGCTTAGCAAAATTGATACGGGCGCCCTCGAACAAAACGGCCCGAACCGAATGCGCCCGGTCAGGCGACCTCACACAACGCGACACCACACACCCAACCGAACGAATATGCCACAAGGGAGCAAATGGAAAATGGGTCACCCGAACGTACTGCACAAGGCACCCGATCTGTCACAACTTAGCAAAACTGATACAGGCGCACTCAAACGAAACGGCCCAACCCGAACACGCTCAGTTGGGCGACCTCACACGGCTCGACACGACGCACCTGACCGAATGAATATGTCACAAGGGAGCAAATAGCAAACGAGCTGCCTGAACGTGCACAAGGCACCCGGGCGGTCACAACTTAGCAAAACTGATACGGGCGCACTCGAACGAAACGGCTCGACACAAACACGCCCGGTCGAGCAGCCTCTCATGTCGCGACATGGTGCGCCCGACTGAATGATACCATAAGGGAGAAAATGGAAAACGGGTCGCCCGAACATGCACATGAAAGCACCCGGGCGGTCACAACTTAGAAAAACTGATACGGGAGCCCTCGAACAAAATAGCCCAAACCAAACGCGCCTGGTCAGGTGACCTCGCACGGCACGACACGGCGTGCCCGACCGAACGAATATGCCACAAGGGAGAAAACAACAAACAGGCTGCCCGAACATACACATGAAGGCACCCAGGTGGTCACAACTAGAAAAACTGAAACGGGCACCCTCGAACAAAACAGCCTGAACCCAACGCGCCCGGTCGGGAAACCTCGCATGGTGCGCCCAACCGAATGAATATGCCACAAGGGACCAGACAGAAAATGGGCCGCCCGAACATGCACAAGGCACCCGGGTGGTCACAACTTAGCAAAACTGATACGGGCACCCTTGAACAAAACTGCCCGAACTAAACGCGCCCGGTCGGGCGACCTCGCATGGCGCGACACCGCGCCCCCAACCAAACGATGCCATAAGGGATAAAATAGAAAACTGGTTGCCTGAACGTGCACAAGGCACCCGGGTTGTCACAACTTAGCAAAACTAATATGGGCGCCCTAGAACAAAACGGCCCGAACCGAATGCGCCCGGTTGGGAAATATGGCACGCCCGACCGAACAAATATGCCACAAGGGAGCAAACAGAAAACGGGTCGCTCGAACGTGCACAAGGCACCCTGGCCGTCACAACTTAGCAAAACTGATACGGGTGCCCTCGAACAAAATCACCCAAACCGAATGCGCCCGGTCGGGTGACCTCGCATGGCGCGACACCACGTGCCCAACTGAACGAATATGCCACAAGGGAGCAAACAGAAAATGAGCCGCCCGAACGTACTGCACAAGGCATCCGATTTGTCACAACTTAGCAAAATTGATACATGCGCCCTCAAACGAAACGGCTCAACCCGAACGCGCCCGGTCGGGCGACCTCACACGGCATGACACGTCGCGCCTGACCGAATGAATATGCCACAAGGGAGAAAATAGAAAACAGGCCGCCTGAACGTGCATAAGGCACCCAGGCGGTCACAACTTAGTGAAACTGATACAGGCACCCTCAAACGAAACGGCCCGACCTAAATGCACCCGGTCGAGCGACCTCACATGGTCCGACACGGCACGCTCGACCGAACGATTCCATAAGGGAGAAAACAGCAAACGGGCCACCCAAACGTGCACATGAAGGCACCCGGGCGGTCACAACTTAGCAAAATTGATACGGGCGCCCTCGAACAAAACGGCCCGAACCGAATGCACCAGGTCGGGCAACCTCGCACGGCGCGACATGGCTCGCCCGACCGAACGAATATGCCACAAGGGAGAAAAAAGCAAACGGGCCACCCAAACGTGCACATGAAGGCACCCGAGCGGTCACAACTTCGCAAAACTTATACGGGCGCCCTCGAACAAAATGCCCTGAACCGAACGCGCCCGGTCGGGCGACCTTGCACAGCGCGACACGGCTCGCCCGACCGAACAAATATGCCACAAGGGAGCAAATAGAAAATGGGCCGCCTGAACATGCATAAGGCACCCGGGCGGTCACAACTTAGCAAAACTGATACGGGCACCGTCGAACAAAATAGCCCGAACCGAACGCGCCCAGTCGGTCGACCTCGCACGACACGACACCGCGCACCCAACCGAATGATGCCACAAGGGAGCAAATAGAAAACGGGTCACCTGAACGTGCACAAGGCACCCGGGCTGTCACAACTTAGCAAAACTGATACGGGTGCCCTCGAATGAAATGGCCCGACTCGAATGCGCCCGGTCGGGCAACCTCACACGGTGCGACACGACACGCCTAACCGAACGAATATGCCACAAGGGATCAAACAGAAAACAGGCCGCCCGAATGTACACAAGGCACATGGGCGGTCACAACTTAGCAAAACTGATACGGGCACCCTCGAACAAAACGGCCCGAACCAAATGCGCCCAGTCGAGCAACCTCGCACGGCGTGACACGGCGCGCCCGATCGAATGAATATGCCACAAGGGAGCAAACAGAAAACGGACCGCCCGAACGTGCACAAGGCACCTGGGCGGTCACAACTTAGCAAAATTGATACGGGCACCCTCGAACAAAACGGCCCGAACAGAACGCACCCGGTTGGGTGACCTTGCACAGCGCGACACCGCGCGCCCAACTGAATGAATATGCCACAAGGGAGAAAACGAAAAATGGGCCACCTGAACGTACTACACAAGGCACTCGATCTGTCACAACTTATAAAACCTGATACGGGCGCCCTCGAACGAAACGGCCCAACCTAAACGCGCCCGGTCGAGCGACCTCACACGACGCGACACGACACGCCTGAACAAACGAATATGCCACAAGGGAGAAAATAGCAAATAGGCTGCCTGAACGTGCACAAGGCACTTGGGCGGTCACAACTTAGCAAAACTGATACGGGCACCCTCAAACAAAACGGCCCCACCCGAACGCGCCCGGTCGAGCGACCTCACATAGCGCGACACGGCGCGCCCGACCGAACGATACCACAAGGGAGCAAACGGAAAACGGGCTGCCCAAATGTGCACATGAAGGCACCCGGGAGGTCACAACTTAGCAAAACTGATACGGGTGCCCTCGAACAAAACGGCCCAAGCCGAACACGCCTGGTCGGGCGACCTCGCACGGCGTGACACAGCGCGCCTGACTGAACGAATATGCCACAAGGGAGAAAATAGCAAACAGGCCGCCTGAACGTGCACAAGGCACCCGGGCGGTCACAACTTAGCAAAACTGATATGGGCACCCTCGAATAAAACGGCCCGAACCGAACGCGCCCGGTCGAGCGACCTCGCACGGCATGAAACCGCACGCCCAACCAAACAATGCCACAAGGGAGAAAATGGCAAACAGGCCACCTGAACGTGCACATGAAGGCACCCAGGTGGTCACAACTTAGCAAAACTGATACAGGCGCCCTCGAACAAAACGGCCTGACCCGAACGTGCCCGGTCGGGTGACCTCGCACGGCGCGGCACAGCGCGCCCAACCGAACGAATATGCCACAAGGGAGAAAACAACAAACGGGCCGCCCAAACATGCACAAGGCACCCGGGTGGTCACAACTTAGTAAAACTAATACGGGCACCCTCGAAAAAAATGGCCCGAACCGAATGTGCCCGGTCGGGATACCTCGCACGGCACGACACTGCACGCCCAACCAAACGATGCCACAAGGGAGAAAACGGAAAAGGGGCCGCCCAAATGTGCACAAGGCACTCGGGTTGTCACAAATTAGCAAAACTAATACGGGTGCCCTCGAACAAAACAGCCCGACCCGAACGCACCTGGTCGGGCGACCTCACACGGCACGACACGACGCGCCTGACCGAACGAATTATATGCCACAATGGAGAAAACAGCAAACAGGTCACCCGAACATACACAAGGCACCCGGTCGGTCACAACTTATCAAAACTAATACGGGTGCCCTCGATTTAAACAGCCCAAACCGAACGTGCCCGGTCGAGCGACCTCGCACGGAGCGACACGGCGCGCCCGACCGAACGATGCCACAAGGGAGCAAATGGAAAACGGGGCACATGAACCTGCACAAGGCACCCGGGTGGCCACAACTTAGCAAAACTAATACGGGCGCCCTCGAACGAAATGGCCCGACCCGAACACGCCTGGTCGGGCAACCTCACATGGTTCGACATGACGCGACTGACCAAACGAACTTGCCACAAGGGAGCAAACAGCAAATGGGCTGCCCGAACGTGCACAAGGCACTCAGGTGGTCACAACTTAGCAAAACTGATACGGGCGCCCTCGAACAAAACGGCCCGAACTGAACGCGCCTGACCGAACAATGCCACAAGGGAGCAAACAGCAAACAAGCCGCTCGAATGTGCCAACACATTGTTCCTAAACATTATTCACACAACCCGATCACATGACCTGAAACATTGTTCCTAAACCATAAAACCGATCACATGACTCATCACATTGTTCCTAAATCCTAAAATATAACTCCCAAACCCTAAACCCTAAGATTGTTCCTAAACACTAACTACACTTGCCTCCTAAACACTTTGTCTCTGTAACGTTGCAATAGCGACACATTGACCCAAATCGTCGCTATTGCGATGCTTTCCTCCAGTTGTCGTAATAGCGACACTTTGGCTCTGTAACTTCGCTATAGTGACACTTGGCCCCAAGCCGTCGCAATAGCGACGCTTTCCTCGCAACATCACAATAGCAACAGTTTGTCTAAATGTCGCAATACCGACATATTTCTGCATTTCGTCGCAATTTCGACGCTTTTCTAAAAACGTCCCAAGACCGACACTTACCTCTATGTGTCGCAGTACCGACACTTGTTTCCAAATGTTGGTATAGCGATATTTTGGGGCAGGATTTGAAAAATTGATAAAATTTGGGGAAATTTCCGACATTTGGTCAAAAGTGTCGGAACTAAAGTGTCGGAATTTCCGCCAAATGTACTAGTGTAGGTACCCGATCCCATGGATTGATGACCTTCTGGACCAATGCAAAGGGGCGAAATATTTTAGCAAGATCGACTTGAAGTCTGGGTATCACCAGGTAGCAATCGAACCCTCCAATGTGTGGAAGACTGCCTTCACAGCCAAGGAGGGCCTTTTCGAATGGATGGTCATGCCTTTCAGGTTGACAAATGCTCCCGCAACCTTCATGAGGTTGATCGACGACATCTTGTGGCCATTCACCAACTCATTTTTAGTGGTGTACTTGGATGACATTCTGATCTTCAGCCAGACTGGGGAAGAGCACCTCTACCACATCCGACAAATCCTCCAAACACTGCGGCAACACAAGTTGTGTGCCAATTTGCAGAAGTGCACTTTTGGCATGACCTAGGTTCAATATCTGGGATACATTATTGATGAAATGGGGGTGCATGTGGATCCAACCAAGATCCAAGTCATTCGGGATTGGCCAGCCCCAACCACTATAACAGAGCTTCGTAGCTTTCTGGGTCTTGCTAATTTCTACCATAGGTTTGTGTTGGGATTCTCTCATATCACTTGGCCCTTGATTCAAGTCACCAAGGGAGGAGCGAGAGAAAAATTCTTTTGGTCGAAATCTCAACAGAAGGCGTTCACAGAATTGAAAAATCTCCTCTATTCTGCCCCAGTGCTCACATTACCAGACTTGCAACAACCATTTGAGATCGAGACAGATGCCTCTGACTATGCTATCGGGGTAGTTCTTACTCAACAGGGACATCGAGTGGCATATCACAGTGAGACATTGTCTGACACAGTTCACAAGTATCCCACTTATGACAAAGAAATGTATTCCATTGTGCAATCTTGTCGACAATGGAAGCATTACATTTTGGGGAAGGAAACAATCATCGACCCCTGCAGTTCATACAGACACAAGGGAAGTTGCAAAATGATCGCCATTAGAAGTGGTCCACATATATGCAATAGTTTCATTTCAACATCAAGTACAAGAAGGGTAGCACCAATAATGTTGCAGACTGCCTCAACTGACCACCGATCATGGCGCTCACCACCGTTCTCAACTCTTGTGGGCACGAGACTTCTGATTGGCTGCTTCTCTACGAGGGCGACCCAGAATTCGGCCACACATACAAGGCACTCTTGGGGGGTACGCAAGTTCCAAAATTTCACCTCCAAGATGCACTTTTATGTCACCTGGGACACCTTTGTGTTCCTTCAAACGAGCGTGCCAAGATGATATGGGAAGCACACTATAGTCGAGTAGCTGGGCATTTTTGGGTCAAGAAAATAGTGGTAGTATTGCAGAAGTATTTCTATTGGCCGAACCTTCGACAGGATGTCGGGAAGTACATCAGATCCTACACTGCTTGCGCCATTGCCAAACCGACCATCAAGAATCAAGGCCTCTATACTCTGCTACCTACCCCTAGTCGACCTTGGGAATCCATCTCCATGGATTACATGCTGGGCCTTCCTTCTACTAAGCATGGAAACAACTATGTTTTCATGGTCATCGATAGATTCTCGAAAATGACAATTATGGTGGACTACAAGAAGAATATCAAAGCAAAAGCCACTACTAAACTCTTCTTTGAACGGGTGTGGTTGCACTTTGGGATCCCACAGTCTATCATATCAGATCGGGATAGCAGGTTCCTTAGCACATTTTGGTCCAACCTCTGGTCAATGCTGGACACCAAGCTCACCAAGTCCACAGCTTTCCATCCCCAAACTGATAGCCAGATAAAGGTCATCAACAGAATAATTGTACACATTCTACACATGTACAATTCAAAGAATCCACGCACATGGGATGAGAGCCTCCCCTATGTACAACACAGTTATAACCAGGCTCTCCACAGCTCAACCGGCCACAACCCCTTTTAGGTGGGCTTGGGATTCCAACCACTATGTCCCATTGACATACCCATGCCATTTGCAGCTACTCAGGTCGATTCAGCTCATGTCCAGTCTGAAACTGACAAAGAAAACAGCTTCATCAAGCGTATTCAACACATTCTCCAACAGGTTCATGACATATTGGACAAAGCCAATGCTAAGTACAAGCAACGACATGATCAACATCGGGTGCCACACAACTTCCAGGTGGGCGAAAAAGTGTGGCTACACTTGCAGAAGGAGAGCCTCACTGGACCCCACCGCAAGCTTGACCCGCTCCAATATGGGCCTTACACCATCACCAAGGCTGTAAGGAAAAATTCCTTCGAGCTTAGTATTCCACCATTCCTTCGCCTGCACCAAATTTTCAATGTGGACCGCCTACGTCCCTACTTCCCACCTCTACTGGACACCTATGACATTGCATAACAACTCACACCAATAGATTTGAACCCAAACTGCATGGAACAGGCCACCACAGATTGTATTATGGACATGCAAATCAAGAACACTCGCCAATGGAAGATCCAACTGTATCGGGTTGTCAAAGTTGGCCAACTCCTGCACTAAGGCAAGTGGTTCACCAAGGACCAAGTTCAGCATAAGTTTCCTCATCTCATGGAGGAACTCAACGCAATCGGGACCATTACTTCCTAAGGGGGGAGGAATGATCTAGGTGGATATTCATGGCCACTCACCTATTCCACTTGGGGCCCCACCATTGTCTCTTTCAGTTTTTCAGTTTCAGCATGACTTACTATTTTTAGCAATTTTTCGGGTCCTGAACTTTCGGAGCCGTTTTGAGGCCCTAAATGACGTTTTTGGGGAAAACTGGAAGCAACATGGCTTTTTGGACCGATGTTGCTCATATCAAAAGTTGTAGTCCTCGGATAGATCTTTCTAATGAGGTATTATGCGTGTCAAACGAATATCGTATGCCAAAGTTACGTCCCTGGGAAGTTGAAACGCCAATTTACCCAAACGGGGCCCATAGTTTTGGCGCTTCATCTCCTAGGGTTAGGGTTTTGGATTTTTAGGGTTTTCCATTGTTTCTAAATAATAAATAGGCCCTCGTGCCTCATTGTAACACAGTTCAAAGACATATAACTACCACATCTCTTTTCAGAGATAAGCTACTAGTGCCCTAGCTAGTTTATTTCCATTCTCTTTGTAAGCAAATTTCAGTTCTTTGATATTAATGAAATGAAGTGTTATTTCCACTACATATTTGTATTTATGGTTATATGTTTATTCTATTTCATTCCTTCATAAATCCAGGTCAATATTATTTCATCCCCGTGATATAAACCACCATATCACCCATGCACCATGCGAAAACCACTCACCGCCTTCGCGCCATAAACCCAAAACCGCTGACCCCCGTTCGAACATGCTGAAGCCCCGAATCTCCGCTACAAGCCCCCAATCCTCTATGTTAAACCCCTATAAAACACATCCAAAAGACCCAAAAGGTCATAGTCCACACGCAAAGACCGAAAAATCCTCTAAATACCCGGACTTTGTCCATATTTTTTCCGCTGCCTCCAGGTCATATAATTTCCCTGAAGAAGTCCACAGCATAGGTTTTTAATTAAAAAAAAATATTTTACTGTGCCAGTGATCAATGTATAAAACGCATAATTTCCTTTTCTAAAGTCCTAATAACATTCAAAATAAGCTCTCTAAGTGTCAATTAAGTAGCTTTGTTTATCAAAAGGGCCGGAAGCACAAGATTAAAACATAATCAGCAATGGTTCATAACCATTGATGATCACTCATTCACTCCAGAGGCAGCAAGTTATTTTCAAAAGGAAGAGTAAGGAAGAAAGGAGAGTTTCACCGTGACTGTACAGGAAAAGATGGAAACATAGTTAAAGGGACAGTCACAGTCAAAGAGTTCATCGCGACAGTGAAAGAAAAAGGGGATTAAAGGTTTAAATCAAAAGGAAAAATAAAAGGTTAAGAGATAGAGCCAAAAAAAGAAGGAAAGATAAGGGAGCAGATCAAAAAGTGGGCTAAAGAATAGATTTCAATAAACAGCAAAGGGAGCAAAGGATTAAAGAAAAACAAATCAGAGTTTAGAGGATAAATCAAAAGCAAATTAAAAAAGGAAGACAAATCCAAATGACAAAGAAAAACACCATTTACTTATTCACAATCAGATTGGCCACCTACAGCCAAATTTTGGTTTAATCAGCTACCATAGTTAATGAGGGAGTCATAAATATTTTAAACAGCTCAGAATTTATTCTGCCTATTTCTCTTATCTTTATGTTTTCTTATGCAAGGTCTGATTATAGAATTCAGGGGTGTCCTGCTCTTTAGTTCCACCTAGCTTGTTGCCTCGAAGTTTACTTAGTAGAGTTTAGCTAAAGAATTTATGGTTTTCCCTGCTCTTTAGTTTTTCTTAAACTGACATTTTAAAGGCCTTCTTTGAATTTTGATTAAAGAATTTAGGGGTGTCCTGCTCTTTAATTTCACTAAACTTTCATCTTGCATGTTTTCTTTGTCTGAAAGTAATAGCTAGAGAACTCAGGGGTGTCCTGCTCTAGGATTGTTGGATTTTTGCCTTAAATATTTTCTTAGTGGAGTTTTGACTAAAGAATTCAGGGGTGTCCTGCTCTTTAGTTTCTATTAAACAGATATCTTAAAGGCTTTTCTTGTTGAAGTATAGTTAAAGGATTCTTAATTTCCCTTTAGTTTTACTGAATTCACAACTTTTTGTCATTTCATATTCATCTAAACTAAAAAGATCCACTTGATATAGTTAGCTTGCCCTATGAAAACCCTTGCAGAGTTGATGTACAACTAAAACCTTTTATTACTCCATAGCCCAATGGATTAATGCTTCCTACAGTCTATCTGTTCAACTTACAATCAATCAGTTGATCAATCAATCAATCAAACAAACCCAAGCTTTATAACTAGCCTAAAATTAGAAAACATAAGCATGAATATAAACCATTTAAATCATAAACATAGAGAGAGCCCTCTCTGAGCCCAGGAAGGCTAGGTCCTTGGACTCCAAAGTGGTCTGATGTGGTTCCCTGCAAATTTGTTTTTACCAATATTGCAAATCACGGGGCACCAACAAGATGTTTCAGGAGCCAACAGGATTGCCTCCAAAAAGGGAGATTCAGCATGAGATTCAGTTGCAACAAGATTTTCCTTTTCCAAACATCGGCATGCATCGCATGTCGATAATGGAGAATGATGAAATAAAGAGGAAAATCAAGGACATGTTGGACAAGGGACTCAAAAGGCCAAGGACTTCGCCATGCGGTTCACCCATAGTCTTGATTCTGAAAAAATATGGGGCTTGGCACATGTGTGTAGACTTCGAAGCTTTGAACAAGATAACGAAAAAGAATCGATACCCACTCCCAAGGATAGATGATTTGCTAGATCAGCTGAAAGAACCAAAGTTTTTCACTAAGTTATATTTACAAAGTGGATATCATCAAGTAATAATTGCAGAAAGTGATATATGGAAGACTGCATTCAAAACCAAACAAGGACTCTTTGAGTGGTTGGTTATGTTGTTTGGTTTGTGTAATGCTCCAGCAAATTTCATGCCTGTTATGGATAGTATTTTGTGTCCATTTCTTGATGACTTTGTGATTTTTTATTTAGATGATATACTTATTTTCAGCAAAACAAGAGAAGAACATGTCTTTCATTTGAAAAGAGTGCTTGATGTTTTTAAGAAAGAGAAATTATTTCTTAAGATGTCAAAGTGTGAATTTGGAAAGATTTCTCTGGTTTATTTGGGATACATTGTAAAAGGAGGCAAGTTGAGAATTTATCCTTATAAAGTGGAAGCCATTGTGAATTGGCCCACTCCCAAAATAGTAACCGAGGTAAGAAGTTTCTTAGGCGCAGCTCAGTATTGGAGAAAGTTTATTGCTAAATTTTCTGCCATAGTAGCTCCTATGCATACAGTGACAAGTGTGAAGAAAGGCTTCCAATGGGAAGGCAAGCAACAGCAAGATTTTGAAGCTTTAAAATACAAGATCAGTTCAACTCTGGCCCTTGCATTACCAAATTTGAGACAGTCATTCGAGATACAAACCGATGCTAGTGAATATGTTATGGGCACAGTACTTTTGCAGCATGGTAAGCCTATCTCTTTTCATTCTGAAACATTCAATGGTGTTGTAACTAATTATTATACATAATACAAAGAGTTGTATGCATTGTTACAAAGCGTCAAAAAGTGGAAACACTACTTGATGGGTAAAGAGATAATTATACATATCGATCACCAACCATTATAGTACTTACAGTCACAAACAAAATTGCAGCAATCACGACATTTCAGGTGGATGGGATTTCTTCAACAATTTCACTTGGTTATAAGGTACAAGAAAGGTATTTTCAATAAATTTTTTGATATGCTTTCAAGGCCAATTATAAGTGCTTCTATTTTACTTAAAAATGATTCTATTGTACATGAGAGTTATATAGAACAATATGCACACGATGTTGATTTTCAAGATGTGTATGCTAGTTTGAGTGAAGGGAATCAAGTTGAGGAAAATAATTATCACATGCATAAAAATTTGTTGTTTCATTTGGGCAAGCTGTGTATACCACAAGGAGAGAGACTTAGTGTCATGAGAGAGGCTCATTCGTCACTTATTGTTGGAAATTTTTGGGTAAGCAAAACAGTGGCGCATCTACATAGGTATTGCTATCGGCCTCGCATGATAGATAGTGTGTCACATTTTATAAGAGTTTGTTCTACGTGTGCAACAAGAAAGCTTAGCAATAGGAAGCTTGGGTTGTACATGCCACTACCGGTACCATCAAGGCCATGGGAGAGTGTCTCCATGGACTTTGTTGGAGGTCTACCTATGTCAGGAAAACAGCATGATTATCCACTACAAGGAAAAGAGCCTCTAGTGTAGGTTATAAAGGAATTTTTTAGTGTTATAAAATTGGCCAAAATTGTGAAAAAAACTTTTGCTACAACATTAGTTTATGGTTACGGAGGTTTTGGCGAATATTTTAAGGGAAATTCAACACAACTAAAAAAAAATGGGCGGCCGGAAGTTATTATGGATTTTTTTTTCATCGGTACACTACTCTGGCTTTAACGCCCCTGTGTGTACATGTAGAAGGCGCCTCGGGGCGATCGAAGGAGAATGCACCGGGTAGTTAAGGTATAAAATTGCACCGGGCGTAGTGTTGGTGATACAACACATGGGGTTGTTTTAATTGGTCTTGGGATTTGTGCAGTGCCCATAGGTCGTATCAACGCACGAGGTTGTTCTAATTGGTCTTGGGATTTGTGTGGTGCCCATAGTTCATATCAACGCACCGGTGCGTAGACGTATAGAAACACACTGGTGTGCAGTATCACAGAAAGGCACCGAGATTTATAATTAGTATCGGTATCCGTGCGATGCCCATAGGTCATACAAATCCACCGGTGCTTATAGACACATAAACGCCCTGGTGCGCAGTATCACACAAACGCACCGAGATTTATAATTGGTATCGGTATTTGTGCGGTGCCCATAGATAGTACAATGGCACCGATGCGTATAGACACATAAACGCATCAGTGCGTCGTACTACACAAATGCACCGATATTTTTAATTGGTTTTGGTGCTTGTTCGGTGCTCATAGGTCGTAGAAATGCACCGGCGCGCTTCTTAATACAAACGCGCCGGTGTACAGTTACTGACACACATCGGTTTTCATTTTGTATTTTTTAGAAACATCGACCTGTGACAGTGCAATTATTGTGATTGTTTTAAATTCATTATTCATCAAAAGTCGACATATATTATAACAAAATTCATATTAATTAAATTTTTATTAATGCATTTGAATGTGATGTTTGGATTAATTTGTTATATCATATCATAATTATTGTGGTTTTTTAAAATTCATTATTCATAAAAAGTCGACACATATATATCTTATAACAATATTCATATGAATTAAATTTGTATTAGTGCATTTGAGAACAACAATGGAGAACGCAATAGCGACAATGGAGAACACAATAGAATAAATTAAAACATATTTTATGATATATAATATATATGAATAAGACAGTTTTTATCATACAAAATGGGATAGTTATTGGTATCCCTTGTTTTTCAATTGGGACACTATGTCCATTACATTAAACAAAATGTCTGATTTCACAGACATATTTCAAAAATAGAACGCCTTGCTTTGATATCCAAACATAGTGATCGTCATTCTTCGCTTGAAATGTTGTCACTGCTAGAGCTACTTCCATAACTTGGGTTATTTTCAGGAATGTTTTGTTCACGGTGTTGATTGTTTTCCTCTTCTTCACCTTCCATTTACAAACATAAAAATAAATTGAAATGAGTGTATATACATTGGTGAGAATAACGAAAATTGAAATATTAAATAATATTCATCAATGTAAATTGAAAAGAAAAATTATGTACCATAGCAACAATCGACTCTTAAACTATACACATTCTTTCAAAACCATGTACCATGTCATCTTTCAAAATTTCATATGTTGGCGCAGTTCCATAATTTGTTTCCTGCAAGTTTTATACCCCATAACAAATCATATATTTAACATAAAATTTGTTTTTGTTCTATTAATTATAGATGGAGCTAAGTAAAACAAGATCGATAGATGCTTACAAATTCCACAATTAATTTTTGATATGTCAACATATACTCACAACCCATATTTAACCCAATTTCAATCAATTCGTTTGATGGTTCTTATTTGTATGTTAGCACCTGTTTGAAGACATTCAATGATGATTTTTGTAAAACAACTTAAAAAATACAAAAATGAAATCTAGTTAAGTTTTTATAAGGAAGTAACAATTACTCACAAACTTAGAGATCAACCATTTTCTTCCTTGTCGTCTTGTTTTATGTGCTGAATGGGTTCCATTTTCTTTTCTTTTCTGCAAGAAAATTCTTGAAAATTAATATTTAATGCTAAATTGTTTATTTATTGTACCTAGTGATCGAAAAATTCAATGATTACATATTACATTTGAAGCACGTTGTTGTTGAGATGGCTCCTCCTGCAATGCAATTTTGTCCATTTCTTTGACCATCTCCTTGTACACCTTTTTGGACATTCCTACTGGCATATTTCTGATATCAGCTTGTTCATCTTTTAAGATTTTCATAATCTTCCCAAAATGTAACATGACAATAAAATATTTAATTTTATATTGATATATGAAAGTATATATAACAAAAGTGATATTTATAAATAATTCTAGACAAACATTTAAAGGAATATTACTTGTTCATTCCTTCATTTTTGTTGTTGTACGTTTTTGCTATTAAAAGTCTGACATATCTCATTGACCAATTCTCTGGAAACTCTTCTTGTAGTTTAAATAAAATTTGGTTCTTGGAATCATTTGATTGATTTTTGTATTGTAAGTGGAAAGAAAGTCTATACATTTGTTCCACTAGATCCCTCAAACTTTTGTAAAATTTTTCCCCCCTTTCGCTAACTTCCAGCACCACTCCAGATGAGCTAAGGAGAAATTCATTTTCATTTGCCTGTTCTATTTTTTTTCTTTTTTTAGAACAACATTCCTTTTCTGAGTTGTTGGTCCCTGTAGAACATTAAACATATGTGAATTAATAGACTATTTGACAAATGTTATCCAAAAATTGTAAGCATATTATTAATGATAATTAAAAAAAGAAACTCATATTGGATTGATAGTATTTTTTCATTCACCTGATTCATCCTTTTGCAATTTTTCCATCAAGATTTTACGCTCTTCTGGTCCTAGATCAGAAATAATCATATCGAGCTTCGTCATTTTGTGGCTTTGAATGATACACAGTAAACAATACATATTAGTTAAACTTACATATAGTTCAAAAATAATATTTTTTATAAAAAATTTACAAAGAACTTGCCTTTTTTTCTTTCCTTGATGTGTTATCAGTATTTTTGTTACTTGATCTCTTGTCGTCATTTCTTTATCAATCAAAACTGCATCATATCATTCATTAATATATTTATAAATAAATTATCAACTTTTCAGTTAGAAAATAAATTTCATTGATCAAGGTACCTTCTTCTTTGATGTATCGGCGACCACAACAGGTATTGGGTATTACCAACGCACCACAAAACAGTATAATAGACCGTATGGTGTGTGGGGTATTATAAATGCACCGCAGAAATAGTGTAATATACCGTACGATGTTATCCTCGTAACATGAAGCACCGGTGCCCTATTTCAGATATGGCACACTGATTTAAAAAATCGTTTTCAAATTTTTTATTACACAGTACTTGCGTGGTGCGCTTTATAATACAGCGCACTAATGCGCTAGGTTACGCAGGGTGCACCGATAAAGAAAAAATTCATTTTTTCCACAAAATCACGCGATAGTCGAATGGATTGGAATCTGACTATACAAGTCGTCCCTTGGGTTGGATGTCAATCTAAAATGAAAAGCCCTAATTCTGAAATCACAGAAATGGGGAGAAGAAAGGGCAAAAAAAAAATGAAGGGTTTAGGGTAAAAATGGATAAAACTGCAGAAAAAGTAAAAAAACTGCAGAAAAAAAAAGTAAAAAAATAATCAAATTTAATCATGAAATGGTTTGAAATTCTATGATACATGGTTTGAATCACCAGAGGTTTGGTTTTTTATTGTCTGAATACTTCTGTTCGAATGTATTTCGCTGCTCCACAGTGCCCTCGTGCTCTCTTGCTCCAGGTATGTCTTGGTGCAAATATCTGGCTGAAAATTTTAGCAAAAATAGTGAAATAATGAAAATTGTTTAGTATTTAAAGAATTATTTTATGAAATTAGATTTTCGAAAATATTTTTCCGCCCATTTTTCAATTTGCCACTTTTTTTCACTTAAAGAAAATAGAGTTTCACTTTTTTTATTTGTGTTTATTCGTCACCAGTGCGTCACTTAATAGCATCACACCGATGTGTCTTTTTGTAGCACCGGAACCGGTGCGATTATATGTACAGTAGCACCGATTTGAGGTAAAGGCACATAAATTACTTTTAGGTGTGTATACCAAAATTTAGTGAACTTCAACCATAGAAATTGAGAATTAGAATTTTGTTTATTCTTGAGAATTAGAATCAGAATTAAAATTGAGAATTGGAATTGGATAAATTCTTGATGGAAATAACTATTCTTCTAATGAATTTTGTTTATTACAGGAGGTCCCCACTGATTATGTGGAGAGAGTGCAATGTGGGGCGTGTGAAGATGCAATACTACAGGGCCCAAGTGGGAAATTGTGGCATGTGAACCTGTTATAATTGGCACTTAACTATTTTCAACCAATATGTTTTACAATATAATCTGCAGATAGACAGATGGCCTGCCAGCAATTAGTACATATAATCTGCAGAAGGGTAATGTTCTGGGAGCAATAACAACGAGTCCTTCATTCTACATTTGTTAGTAGAAGAAGACCGATTTTAAACTAGACGATGTAGTTATTACATGTGGAGGTAATGGTTTCCCATAGAAAATGAGTATAGGGTTTAGCAGAGGAAATACATTGCAAAATAGGCAATTATATTAGTTTTTCCAATGGAAAACCGATTTGCAGGTGGAAATATGGTAGCTGCAAGTATCTATGCTTTTCTTCCCACATAAATGGTCACTGGATTTCCATTTATAATACAAGGATATTTTTTTCTGGTTTCATCCATAGGACCACAGCTCAGATAAGTTAGAGATGCCATTCAGGTTGAATTGAAAGCCAAAGATGTGATTTTATGCGACGTCAGCTTTGCCGGTAAAATTTTATGTAAGCCAACCGAAGCTTGGACAATACTCCCAACTGCTTTTAAACAAATTCTAGAGAATCTTTCCCTTCATGGGACCTACCAGCTCGATCAACAACGTCAATTGATCTTTCTCTAATGTCCTTAAGGGAATGAGAATCCTTCCCTTCATGGTGCCTCTTGGCTTTATCAACTGCCTCGATTGATCTTTCTCTGCCATCAACTCTACTCTCCATTTCTTCATCATGGGACCTCTTAACCCTATCGCCGGCCTCAACCAAATGCTCTTTGTCGATCTCAACTTGTACTCCTTTTGTACTCTGTCAAGTTTTGTAGCCGTCTGCATCCCTGTAAGCATCTTTGTCTGTATTTCTGTTTGAATCACTAATTTTCTCTGCTATAAACTTCTCAGCCGAAATTCGAACTCTCGTCTTTTCAAACCTTCATCTCCTTAGAAAAATTATTGCCCGCGATTCGACCCTCCGCTACTCCAATACTGCACTTTGCATAATAACCTCGTTGACGGGAAAATTTGTCCGGCCAACAATAGGGGATCTCCCCGGTAGAAAGTCCCAATTAGACCTTAAACCGTTTGGAGTAGGGATCCCGTCCGGGGTGTGGGTCCGGCTACCACTTAAGATGACTTCCCTTCGGTCTCAAAAGAACATGTTTGAACCTGCGGACACACACTTATTCACATGATACAAAATACAAGGTTGATGCATTAAACATGTATATCACACTACGCATAGCAAGATAGATAATAAAGCATACACGCCGAAGGAGATGTTGTCAACAACACATCTTTGGGGTTATGCTTGTAGGAGATTCTGACCACAAAAGAAAAAGTTCTTTATGGCGAGACTCCCCTTTACTTTCTGAAAGATAAAATGAAATGCTAATAAACAAAGTCACTAACATCCATTCAGTAAGAAATTAATCCATACATCATTAACACACATACAGGTAACCATGATGCATAAATGATGCCATCAAAGAGTGCAGTCTCATTAATCAAAAGATATTCTGAAACTGTAAAGAAATACTCGTAGTGTTCACCAAACAAAACACATCAGATCCAAAAGGAGTTTCAACAGGTATTTGTATTCATATGCCAAAAGAGTGTTCCCTTCAAATACAATGCTCTGTAGCTTTTAAGTCCCAAAAAGAAAATCTTTTATATTTTCCCCGGCGGGGGTTTTATAGATCAAAATTGCCCTTTGGACTCACTGACTCTTCGCCTACCTGTCGGTTGAGTTGCCCTGCAACCTGGGAAAAATTGCGACCTGCGACCTGGCCAGTGAGTGCGACTTGCGACCTGTTTGGTAATGCGCCCTGCGACCTAGTTGGTAGTGCGACCTGCGACCTAGTGATACTGAGTCATGGAGATGGGCGTGCAATAGAGAGATCGGGAACATCAATCTGCTTTCCTTTGAGGAAGTCCCGCCAGGTCTGGTATTCTGCTGCTATGGGAGATACTAGAGGGACCTCCTCTTTCAACCGATGCATGCACTCCAGAGCATTCGGGATCAGAGTTTCCTTCTTTTGTGAGATCTAGTTTGAAAGAGAGGCGAGCTTGGTGTAAATTAGTACTGGCGCGACAAGCAGTTGACCCAGATTTTCTTGTGATGCAGCGACCTCTGGGGCGGCAGCAGCTTGCTTGATAGGCTGCAGGGATGACTGGATTTCTTGATCTACTTGCTCCCAGGTCTTACTTTCTTCCAATGCCCCTAGCGAAGGAATGTGGTGAAGAGTGTGCATTGAGTCTATGCCGCTGATCAGGTGGTCGTATGAGGACATTACTTTGTCCAAATCCTTGGATAGCTTGTCCTTGGATTGCATCTTCATCCGGATTTGGACTTTGGCATCTTGTGTATGAATCCAATCCTTCTTAGGCAAATGCTCGGGAACTTGAGGGTATTGCACTATCCAGTTCATCATTTTATCCAAGGCAACCGCGGCTTCCTTAAGCTGCTCGTGCTTCTGCTTTAAGCCGCCTCTAGCTAGCGAGTGCCATGCACCATTACATGTTCCATGATGGTAGCCCATGTCCCGCTGAAGGTGGTGGCGTCGGGGCGCCCGTACAATCTGCAAAGCATGGCGGCTACTAATTTATACACTTTTCTCAGGCTGGCCACTGGATATTCTTGTTCTTTCTTGACTTTAAATTTGTCGGGCTCCGCCCACCATCGCCTGATTGTGTCGACTACAGGGACTGCATGGGCAAGAGCCCATTCTCCTGTAAAGTTTTCTTCTGGGCGAGGCAGAGAGTAATAGACATGGGCATCCGAGCCTACGAGCGTTGCGAAAGCCTTGCCTTCGCTGTCTCGGATCACGAACTTCTTGGGATCTGTTTTTTGTATGATCCAGTCTATCATTTCGGGACATGGAAATATGGCTGGATGAGCACCTGCTAGATGCAGCTTGGATCTTTTGACTTTCAAGTATAATTCTCGATCCGGGAGGTCTTCTGGGAATTCCGCTTCCGTTATGGCGAACTCATGGTACACTTGGTACCATCGCATGCTGTCCCCTTTTGCAAAGGTGCAAAGGGTATCTCTGTATATCGGCGGTCGGGACATTTGCATGTCCGTGTCTATATCTTCTATCACCACTTGCTTGTCCTTCTTCCGGGACACTAGGGGTGCCATGTCGCTAGAATCCGATAGAACAGGTATACACTCTGCGTCTGCTTCAAGTTCACGTGTCAAATTCATGAAGGAATCCCATGATAAGAACGACATGATGATAAAAGACCAATTACAGCTTGTCAAAGCTGGGACACAAACAAAATTTGAAACAATGGTCTACTAGGTCACAGGGTCGTAGTTTGAGAGAAAAATAGTCAATATGCGACCTTGCGACTAGGTTGCAGGGTCGCAGGGTCACGAACTGTGAAAAAGTATGAAAATGCGACCTTGCGACTAGGTCGCTGGGTCGCTAGGTCGCAAATTTAGAAAAATCAGGGAAAATGCGACCTTGCGACCTTGCGACTAGGTCACTGGGTCGCGGGGTCGCAAATCTCGAAAAAAATTGGAAACCGTGACCTTGCGACCTTGCGACTAGGTCGCAGGTCGCAAGTCGCGCTAGGGCTTCCTCGAGGGTTTGGGCGCGCGCGGCGTGGAGTGTTTTATCCTTTAACTGGGAGAATACAAAACCAAAAGGGTCCAGGCAAGGTCAAGGAGTAATTCTTGGTATAGGGGAGCAGCCATGGAAGTCTGAACAAGAACAGATAATGATTTTGGTTACTTGTGGGGGGCAAAACAGGAATCAGAAAACCCTAAGCAAGCAAAACAGACAAGGGTTGAGGTGAATTAACAATTTAAAGGCTGAGGATGTCTGGGATTAGTAAGAATAACAAAAAGGGAAAGAACATGAGGAAAATGGCAACTTACCCGGGAAAAACGCGCGCCAGTCGACCTGTCAGAGCCGTTTCTTTCTATTCGCTGAATGTGAAAAGTGCGACCTAGCGACCTAGCTTATATAAAAGGGTCGCACGTGCAGGCATTTAATGAGGTCGCAAGGTCGCAATTTGAGTGATTTAGAAGATATGCGACCCTGCGACCTTGCGACCTGAGGGTCGCGGGGTTGCAAAGTCGCGGCGTCGCCGTTTTCTTTAAAAGTTGGGTTTTGCGACCTCACGACCCTGCGACCTTGCGACCCTTAGGTCGCGGGGTCGCAATTTTCTAAAAAAATAAGTTTTGCGACTTTGCGACTTAGCCTTCTAGACTCTTTACTTGGTTTTATTTAAGTTCAAGGGGCTCCAAAAATTTTGAAGAAGGGTTTTTGGAGGGTGTTGTAGAGGCTACAACAAATGGCGATTCACTGGACGAACTCAGAGTCTGTGCCGATGGTTAGTCTTGTAGGGGGGAGGGAGGGGCCTTTGCTGGCTGCTTCTTTTACCTTACAGTCGACATTGCCTAGCCTTTTGGCACCTTGCTAGGTTGCTCAGTCTGCTGGCTTGTTCAGGTGTTGTTTTAACCAAAATTCATTTCTTTAGGTCTTCGGACCGAAAGGGTTGGAGAACTCCAGGCAGCTACAGGGTCCGGTACGATTATTTTGTCCTCATCGTGTTGCTCCGCTGCCAGCGAACCTCTCGGTCCCAATAGAGTCACTGCCTAGGAATCGTGAACGTTGCTCCGCTGCCAGCGAACCTGGTCAGTACCCCGGCGGAGTCATTACATCACCTCTCTGCGCAGGAAGCCTTTCTCAATCCTTTACCCTTTATTAGTGTGCTATTGCACTTATTTTGAATGTGCCTGAGGCACTTATTTAGATGTGCTTGTGGCACTTATTTGAGATGGGAAATTTTGCCTGGGCGGATGAGGGATCTCGACTTATTTTTCTTGTAGAGAGGTTGTTCCTGGTCTGGTACGAGGACTTTGGTTTTTCCCGGATACCCTGTCGTAGCATAGAGTGCATCTTTTCCCTTCTGATCTAGTTGCCACTGCATCGTAATTTCTTTTGCAGACACCCTCTCAGACTGGCGAGGTGGGCTTCCCACTTGATGACTTTAGCTAGATCATATGTTGCCTTCGGGTGCAGAGAACAAGCAAGATTTTTCCACCTTAGAGTCTATCGGAAAAGGCCTTCCATCAACGTAGAACCTCTTGCAGTGTGCCAATTGCGTGGCTCTAACAAATCCTTCCTTTAAAAGTTTTATTTATTTATTTATTTTTTTTTTTATTTTTTTAAAAGAGGCGAGAACAGAAACTATGGTACAAGGATAGGATAGCCCTCTAAGGGCTGCTAAGTGAAATAGTGTTTGAGGTCGTGGCCGTTTACCAGGAGGACCTCAACTCTTCCCTCAAGGGTTTGTAGTCTAAACGTATGGGAACCTAATTTTTCTTTAACATGGAAAGGACCCGTCCATAGTGCTTGGAACTTAGAATGTTTTCCCTTTTCTTTGTGAGCTTTATCCCATTTTAGGACTAGGTCTCCTATCTCAAAGTTTTTATTCCCTGCAGATTTTCTATCAAACCATCTCTTGATTCGGCTTTGGTGGATGGCGAACTTTTCCCGGGTTTTTTGCTTTCCTCCTCCAACTTCAGTAGGGTTTCAATTCACGTTTGCAAGGTAGGGCATGGGGTGACATGACATTCCTGGGACAGCTGAAGGGCAGGGAGAGATAAGTGGGGAGGAAGAACAACTTATTTTCCGTACACGAGAAAATAAGGAGAGGTGCCTAGGGAGGACTTAGGCGTGACGCGATCGGCCCAAAGTGCATTGTGAAGGGCATTGTGCCAGTTGCGCTGGTGGGACAGCAGGGTATTCTTGATGATGCGGATCAGATTTTTATTATTCGACTCAGCTAAACCATTTCCTTGGGGATAGTAATTTGCTGAATGTTTAAGAACGATACCGTTTTCCAGGGAAAAATCACATAATTTAAAAGATGAAAAGTAAGTTGCATTATCAAAAACCAAGGAAGTTGGAATGCCAAACCTGGTGATGATGGAACGAGTGACGAATTCTATTACCTCCTGATCATTGATTTGGCGTAAAGGTGCTGCTTCGACCCACCTGGTAAAATAATCGGTAGCTATGAGAATGTACCAGTGTTGTTTGGAGGAGTGAGGTAGGATTTCAACAATGACGTCCAAGCCCCACTGTTGAAAAGGTTCTTCTACTACTACCGACAGAAAGGGGGCGGCTGGTCGCGCTTCTCGGTTTGTGAAATTTTGGCACTGGATGCACTTTCGGACATATGCATGCGCGTCTTTGAACAGGGTTGGCCAATAGTATCCTGCGCGCATTATCTTATGGGTGGTGGTATCCTCGGCAAAATGACCCCCAGCTGGTTCGTCGTGTAGCTCAGTCAAAATTTTTTGTGCTTCATCATGTTCTAAGCAGCGAAGCATGACCCCATCGTAATGTTTCTTGAAAAGCTTCCCATGGATCAGCTGGTAAGATGCCGCTTTGAGTCTTATCGTGCATTTCTGCCGGGCAGTTAGAGCGGGGTCCACAGTACCCTCGGCAAGGTATCCTGAAATGTCCGAGTACCAAGAAGGGTTACTCAACTGAGGCACATGGTCGCTCTGGTACATATCGATCTCTTGTTCCCAACACTCTTGCTCGACTCCATGGGAACTCGCCGCCTCCGCAGCCATTTGACATAAACCCTGTCCTTTAATGGTGTGAGTTGGCTTAAATTCTAAATCATACTCTTGCAAGCATGTCACCCAGTGGCCTCGCCTCTCGCCTAGCCCCTGTTGCACAAACAACGAGCGGACCGCTGGATGTGGCACGAAGACTGTGACATGGCTTTTCAAGATGTAGGGTCTGAAGTGCTTGACTGCTTTGTAGACCGCATAGGCTTGCTTCTCGATTTCAGGGTAGTTTAATTCAGCTCCTTGTAAACCAGTACTCATGAAGGAAATGGGCTGCTCGTCATCGTTGCCGTCTTTCTGCGTGAGGACAGCTGCAAGTGAAGAATCTGAAGCGAAAGTATATAGGATGAAATCTCTGCTAAAGTCCGGACTTTGAAGGGATGGTGCTTCAGCTATGGCCTGTTTGATTTTGGAGAACGCCTCCTTCTCTGGCAGGTTCCATTTGAACATCGCATTCTTTTTAATCATCCCCTGCAGCGGTCTAACTATCTGGGCGAATTCCAATATGAACTTGCGAACAAAATTGATTTTTCCCAGGAAAGATTGCATTGCTTTCTTACTGCTCGGAGGGGAAATCTGGGCAATAGTTTTCGCCCGCTCTAAATCTACTACAATGCCCTGCTTTGTAATAATGTGGCCCAGCAAGTTCCCTTCTGCCACAGCGAAAATGATCTTTTTCAGGTTGAGAGAAATCTCGTACCTCCTGCACCTCTCGAAGATTTGTTTGAGGTGGCGTAAATGATCGCCCTGGTGTTTTGAAAACACAGTGACATCGTCCAAATAGACTACCACGCTCTGACCTATCAAACCACGGAAAGCTATATCCATGGCTCGTTGGAAATTTGCCCCCGTGTTAATCAATCCAAAAGGCATGCGCCTGAAAGCGAATGTTCCCCATTTGGTCCGAAAGGTAGTTTTCAATCTGTCCGGTTCGGCTACCGGTACCTGGTTGTAACCGAAGAATCCATCCAATAAAGAGAACATTTCAGATCCAGACACAGCTTGCAATATTTGTTCCATAGGTGGCACTGGGTAATTATCTTTGTTCGAGGCTCGATTCAAATTCCGGAAATCTACACATAAGCGGATCTCACCAGACTTCTTCCGAACCGAGACCAAATTTGATACCCATGTGGAGTGACGAACTTTGAAAATAATGCGTGCGTCCAACAGCTTCTTTAGTTCTTTCAGGATCATTGGTTCCAAAGTAGGGTGTACTTTCCTGAGCTTCTGTTGGAATGGCTTCACACCTTCCTTCATGGGTATGACGTGCTGAATAATCCGAGTGTCGTACGTGCACAAATCATTATACGTCCAAGAAAATACGTCGCGATGCTTCCGAAAAAGTCGGGTGAATGCCTGCGTCTCTTCGTCGGTACACTCTTTCCCGAGGTTAATGAACTTCGGGTCCTCCTCTGATCCCAAATTTACTTGCCGATGTGCCAAAATATAACTTTGTACCTTGGTATTTGGGGGGCCGCGGAATCGGCTTTGCAGGTCGAAGAGATTTTCAAGTGATACTATTCCTTTAGGCATGGGGTTTTCCTTGCGTTTGTCATGCTCTTCCTGCAAGGCTTGGTCGTGGTCCGCTTCATCAATCGCCGCGTCTTTGAATACTTCAGTGTTGAGCATAAACTCTAATAGCTGTTGATCATCATCAAAAACGCGGAGATTAGTAACATTATCTGGGACGGATGGTTTATAAATAACTTCAATAGAAAAACCGTCCCTCAAAGGGGTAAATCTAGCAGCAGCATTAGCCAGAGTATCAGTTGCTGCATTGTGCATTCTAAGAAAAGATTTAATTCCAAAAGCATCAAAATCAGAAATAAGACGCCATACCTCTTGCTGATAAGCTTTGAAATGTGGAGACAAACAATGAATGGTATTGCGTACCTGCCGAGTGATAATCTCGGAATCTCCAATAACTCGTAAGCACCTTACCTTTAAATCCAATGCCCTTCTTGAGTCCGAGGATTAGAGCTTCATATTCCGCAGTATTGTTTGTGCATTGGAACTCAAGTCGGCATGATATCAAGAATTTGTTCTTTTGAGGGTCTAGCAAGATGCAGCCCGCACCAGCTCCGTCAAGAGTTTTGGAACCGTCATAGTACAGGGTCCATACATCGTTTTCTGGTTCCTTTGGGATTGCGGGTTGGGGCGGGACCTCAGTTTCAGTTTGGTGTGAGACGGGAGCAAATTGATCTTCTGCGACAAGTGTCAGTTCAGACTGGGTCTGGGGATCCACTGGAGATTGAGGAGGGTGATAACATCCAAAAATGGCTTCCAAGAAGCACATGCCGAGCTCCTCCTGAGCAAAACTGATGGGTTCATTAGTAGCATCCAAATCGGTCACAGTATGTTTCATATAAGGCTCGCTTTCGACCCGGATTTGGTTATTCCGGCGCTTGTAAGGAAGCCAAAGGTGGGACCAGTCAGTGGCGAAATATCCTTGCAGTTTGATGGACCAGTCCCTACTAAGTAATAAGTCGTAGGCTTCCGGAATGTCAACGACTACAATGTCGATGCATTGGTGGACTCTAGAATCGGACGAGAGGCGGATGATTACGTTGTTCAGTTCTCCTACGGCTGGCACTTGAGTTCTGTCAAGTTGAATGATCCTTGCGTCAGTTTTCTCTAGGCGAATGTTCAGTTTTTTGCAAACAGATAGTGGCATGACGTTTGTGGAGGCGCCAGAGTCAACCAGACAATTATGGACGTTGAAGTTGAAGATCTCAAAAGACAGGAGAAAAGGAAGAGTAGACCCCCTGGAATTTGTATTGATGGCGTTTACGATGGATTGAACACTTGGACTAGGTTGCGCGGAAGTGTTGCTCACATGCTTAGTCAGTGAGGTATTGGCGAAGGCTTTAAGCATGAGTTCTCGTTGATTTGTGATGTGAGCAAGCTCATAGAGGGATATGTTAGCTCTGGTTTTCTTCATGTCCTCTACAATGTTGTATGTGGAATCAGATTGGGGACTTGGTTCGGTGGTGGTTGTGGTGGAACTCCCGGGGAGCTTGCTTTTCGGATTCGCTCGGGTATTTTCATTTGTGGGCTTCTTAGGGGCAGCTTCTTGTTCATTTCCCGGTGGCAGAATTTTCCGTAAGAAAGCCCTTTTCTTCTCCTCAAAGAGTGGTTTAGGGACCGGTCCTTTACTCCTAAGGCTGTAGTTTCTTACAGGTGGGGTCTTAGGATTGTCTGCCATGTTGATATCAGTGATTGTAAAGTGGTTGTCCCCTCGGATAACATCAAATGCAAGGACTGAGGATGTCGGTTCTTCATCCGGGGGCAACACTTCATCGTGGTCTGAAACATCATCCTCCCTCGCGTCCCCTGGGGTTTGATCATCCAAAAGCTGGTTTACCACTGCAGTGATGCTACCAATCCACTGGGGGCATGTTTTTTCAAAGTGGGAAGCCTGGTGGAAGGAGTAGAAGTTATCTTTTCCTATGTCTTCAACGTTCAGAACAGTGTTTGGGTTGGACGGAGGTCGGCTGGTGTTGTGGTTTCTCTTTCTGAAGAAGGGCTTAGGCGCCTTGGCACTAGATGTGGACTCTATACCTTTCCTCTTCAGATCGGAGACTTCATTTGTTAATAGCTTGAGAGTCTTCGCTATACCCTCAAAGTCAAAAGCATCCTTATCCTTATCTGCGGTTTTGTTTGTGGAGGACTGACCCTTTTTCGTGATTGGCTTGTGATCATCTCTCCCTTCATGATCCATGGCTCCTATAGACAGCATGTCTCTTTCAATAGTGAGAGCAGCCGTGTAGTTGGCTGCGAGGGTGGCGCGGGCTTCACGTTTAACGAAGACGGCAATATCCCTAGGGAGAGCTTTCGTATAGTAGTCAATGGTGATAGAGTCATCCAACGCCAGGTTTGGGGGAAATTTTTGCAGTATGGTAGCGAAGCGCTGGTTGAAGTCTTTGACCTTCTCTTTTTTATGACACTTGATGGTACTCAACTCCGTGAGGAGCATGGAAGGTGTTTTATCTTACGAAAATTTCTGCAGGAACACGCGACGGAATTGATCCCATAATGTAATAGAGGAACTGGAGAGGGAGTGGTACTAAGTGGCCACTTTGTTTTCAAGAGTGTGGGGAAACAGTCGACATGCGACGTCATCAGATTGAACTCTCATGATTTGTAGAGACAAATAAAAACTGCTTATATGATCTTTGGCTAAGGTGCCTTTCTCAGGATCGAACCTGGGGAGATGCTTCTCAGGGTGCCTAGGCATATCGTGGAGGGGACCTAAAAGATCTAACGGGGATTGGGCCATCCAGGCGAGTGGTTACACCCTCTTGGCACGCTGATGGTATCGGATTTCAGACTCAGATCCGCTCCCCGTCCCGGACACCAATGCTTCCCCTTCATGACGAGAGTGTTCATCTTGATTTCTCTCATGGTTGGGCATGTTTCCAAGGTATCCCCAATTGTGGAGAGGCGGCCTATTTTGGTTTGGGCGGCGGTGGGTGGCACGTTGTTCTTGGCCCTGGCCTCTATCTCCTCTACCGCCATCCTCGCGGCCTCGGTTCCCCTCACCCTCATTTCTGCGGGCTCTATTATCTTCACCCACATTCCTGCGGGGTCTATTTTCCCCGCCCACGTTCCTGCGGGCTCGGTTTCCCTCGCCCACATTCCTGCGGGCCCTGTTTCCTTCTCCTTCTCCCAGTGGAGGGAGCACTTGGTTGTTGTTCAGTTGGATTGGGTTAGGCTGCGGGCCAGGGAAGGGTTCAGTATTGTCGAATTCTTCGCCCTCTTGGAGAATCGGGTCATTTTCCTGAACAGCAGTGGCGAGGTCTTCCAACATGAGATTCACAAGCTGGGGTATGGTGCTTACCAGAGCACCATTTCGAGTGATGTTTTCAGGAGGGGTCCTAGTGTAGGTCAGGAATTCCATGATTTGGGTATATCGTAAATCCCTAAGGAGATTGCAAGCAGCTGGGCGCAAGGTTCTCAACTGCGCTCTGGTAATTTCAAAATAACGAGTCTCCTCCCCTGGAATGTCTTCCAAAGGAGGAGGGGCAGGTTCATCATTTATGACCTCCCCGTGGGGAGTTTGTGATGGGATGTTGGTTGTATGATGGGAGGATGCCATCAGGCCCTCCTCCTAGCGCCAATTCTGTTGACAGGAAAATCTGTCCGGCCAACAGCAGGGGATCTCCCCGGTATAAAATCCCAATCAGAGCTTGAACCGTTTGGAATAGGGATCCCGTCCGAGGTGTGGGTCCGGCTACCGCTTTAGTCGCCTTCCCTTTGGTCTCAAAAGAACTTGCTCAAACCTGCGGACACACACTTATTCACATGATACAAAATACAAGGTTGATGCATTAGACATGTATATCACACTACGTGTAGCAAGATAGATAATAAAGCATACACCCCGAAGGAGATGTTGTCAACAACACATCTTTGGGGTTATGCTTGTAGGCGATTCTGACCACAAAAGAAAAAGTTCTTTATGGCGAGATTCCCCTTTACTTTCTGAAAGATAAAATGAAATGCTAATAAACAAAGTCACTAACATCCATTCAGTAAGTAATTAATCCATACATCATTAACACACATACAGGTAACCATGATGCATAAATGATGTCATTAAAGAGTGCAGTCTCATTAATCAAAAGATATTTTGAAACTGTAAATAAATACTCGTAGTGTTCACCAAGAAAAATACATCAGATCCAAAAGGAGTTTCAACAAGTATTTGTATTCATATGCCAAAAGAGTGTTCCCTTCAAATACAATGCTCTGTAGCTTTTAAGTCCCAAAAAGAAGATCTTTTATATTTTCCCCGGCGGGGGTTTTATAGATCAAAATTGCCCTTTGGGCTCCCTGACTTTTCGCCTGCCTGTTGGTTGAGTTGCCCTGCGACCTGGGAAAAATTGCGACCTGCGACCTGGCCAGTGAGTGCGACTTGCAACCTGTTTGGTAGTGCGACCTGCGACCTAGTTGGCAGTGAGACCTGCGACCTAGTGATACTGAGTCATGGAGGTGGGCGTGCAATAGAGAGATCGGGAACATCAATCTACTTTCCTTTGAGGAAGTCCTGCCAGGTCTGGTATTCTGCTGCTATGGGAGATACTAGAGGGACCTCCTCTTTCAACCGATGCATGCACTCCAGAGCATTCGGGATCAGAGTTTCCTTCTTTTGTGAGATCTAGTTTGAAAGAGAGGCGAGCTTGGTGTAAATTAGTACTGGCGCGACAAGCAGTTGACCCAGATTTTCTTGTGATGCAGCGACCTCTGGGGCGGCAGCAGCTTGCTTGATAGGCTGCAGGGATGACTGGATTTCTTGATCTACTTGCTCCCAGGTCTTACTTTCTTCCAATGCCCCTAGCGAAGGAATGTGGTGAAGAGTGTGCATTGAGTCTATGCCGCTGATCAGGTGGTCGTATGAGGACATTACTTTGTCCAAATCCTTGGATAGCTTGTCCTTGGATTGCATCTTCATCCGGATTTGGACTTTGGCATCTTGTGTATGAATCCAATCCTTCTTAGGCAAATGCTCGGGAACTTGAGGGTATTGCACTATCCAGTTCATCATTTTATCCAAGGCAACCGCGGCTTCCTTAAGCTGCTCGTGCTTCTGCTTAGTTTCTACTCGTGCTCTTACCAATGGGGCGACTGTTTGCTTTATGGTGAGCATTTCCCCGTACACCTGCCTCATGGTCGCCTCTAATACATCGCATTCTTTCATAACGGCAAGTGGAACTTCATTGACTGGGGGAGCCTTGTTTCGGAGCTGTTGCATCTCTTCTTCCAACGCCGACCTTTCCTGTTCTGCTTTCTTCTCACGCTGCTCTGCTGCTCGTAGTGTGTTTTGTAGAGAAATGATTTCTCTACTCATTCTAGTGACATTTTCTTCCGTGGTCGCGGCGAAAGCCGTGCCCGCTGATGCTATCATCACGGGGTTAGTCCTCGTATCAAGGACTATGTCTTTTTCAGTTGCAACCGTGGATGCGGCTGAAGGACTTTGTGCCTGGGACCTTCTCTTCTCTTGCCGGATTTTGAAAGAGAATTGGTCGAACGTGAGCCTGGTAAGGTCGAAGACCTCCTCCTCCTGCCCCTAGGGGGAATTAACATCGAAGAGCATGGTTCCTGTACCGCCTAGAGGTACCTCGAGGGGAGACATGTCGATGTCTTCTATCAATTCATCCTCCTCATCTTTCTTCTTCTTTTCTTCCTCTTCTTTCTTCTTCCTTTCCTCTTCTTCCCTTTGTTGGCGCTCTGCCTCCGCCTTCTCATGCTCTTCCTTCCTCCTGCGCTCTGCTTTTGCTGCTGCTTCTATTTCGGCTTTCCTCTTTTTCTCGGCTGCAGCAGCTTGGTCTGCTTTCTTTTAGCATTCAGCTTCCGCTTTGTCGAGCTCTTCCTTGAGTGCCCGTTCTGCTGCGGCCTGCGCTTCCTTTTCCTGCTTTTCCTTCCTGGCCTCCTCGACCTGCTTCTTCTTCTGATCTGTCTTTGAATTCTTCTTGCGTTTCTCCTCGTCCTCTTTTATCTTCTTTTCTCTCTCCTGCTGGGATTTGGCCTCCGCTTCTTTTTTTTGGGAAGAGGTGTCAGGCTCTGTGCAGGTCCGGGGCTTTTTAGCTAGAGAGGAAGAAGCGCCTCCTAACTTACGGCTCCTTTCCTCCAAACTTTGATCATCCGGATCCTCTTGGCCAGAGTCTGCCCCCGGAGCGAGTTGTCTATCTGCGTTATACCAGTTTATTCTCTCATCTTCTTCTGGGCGCTCTACATGCTGGTAGTTCCATTTGAATTTGGCCTTTTTGTAGTGTTCGGGAACTATCCTCTTCGGGTCATATGTTCGTTACTCTAAAGTCCTTAGGTGATAACTTTTAATCTCTTCTCCTTCAGCCCCTACCTCTCTGAAATCTTTGACTGTGTATACACCGATAGTGAGGGGCAGCGTGGGCCAGGGTTTCTTCTTACCCTTGGACAGGACACTGGAGAAACCCGAGGTCATTTGGAAGCATACCTCCTGTATGAGCATCTTTTCAGTGATGAAGCGAGGCAAAGCATGTGGCAGCTTGAATGTGCCGAAGACTCGGATGAAAGTATATTCAGCGAATGGGAACCAATGCGATACTTGGCCTAAATTCTCCCTAGCTCGCCAAGACATGCAAGGGGTGTCTTGGCCAAATAATTTTCTAAACAGAGTGGGGATGAATATCTGAGAAACTGGTTCTATATCTTGCTTATACCTGGACTCCTAGAACACCTTGGTTTGTAGATGAATTGCTCATGTCTGCGCGGAGTCCCAGTTATGTGCCCATCCCTCAAAATGCAATCTCGCACAGACGGCATCCAATAGATATGAGGCCATATAGAACTCAGAAGGCATTCCCTCGTCTGGGGCCAATGCCGAGGAAAAGTTTGTATGCATTGATGTCATTAATATACTAGCCCAGTTGAAGCGAGTGCCATGCACTGTTACATGTTCCATGATGGTAGCCCATGTCCCGCTGAAGGTGGTGGCATCGGGGCGCCCGTACAATCTGCAAAGCATGGCGGCTACTAATTTATACACAGTTCTCAGGCTGGCCACTAGATATTCTTGGTCTTTCTTGACTTTAAATTTTTCGGGCTCCGCCCACCACCGCCTGATTGTGTCGACTACAGGGACTGGATGGGCAAGAGCCCATTCTCCTGTAAAGTTTTCTTCTGGGCAAGGCAGAGAGTAATAGACATGGGCATCCAAGCCTACGAGCGTTGCAAAAGCCTTGCCTTCGCTGTCTCGGATCACGAACTTCTTGGGATCTGTTTTTTGTATGATCCAGTCTATCATTTCGAGACATGGAAATATGGCTGGATGAGCACCAGCTAGATGCAGCTTGGATCTTTTGACTTTCAAGTATACTTCTCGATCCGGGAGGTCTTCTGGGAATTCCGCTTCCGTTATGGCGAACTCATGGTACACTTGGTACCATCACATGCTTTCCCATTTTGCAAAGGTGCAAAGGGTATCTTGGTATATCGGCAGTGGGGACATTTGCATGTTCGTGTCTATATCTTCTATCACCACTTGCTTGTCCTTCTTCCGGGACACTGGGGCTGCCATGTCGCTAGAATCCGAGAGAACAGGTATACACTCTGCGTCTGTTTCAAGTTCACCTGTCAAATTCATGAAGGAATCCCATGATAAGAACGAAATGATAAAGACCAGTTACAATTTAATGGGAGAAGTAGGATATAAACGGTGAAACAATGGTCTACTAGTCGCGGGGAATTGTGATTTGAGAAAATAGCCAATATGTGACAGCACGACCTTGCGACTAAGTCGCAGTCGTGGAGTGTGGCTGTGAAAAGTATGAAAATGCGACACGCTAGGTCGGCTGGGTATTGGGTAAAGATTTAGAAAAATCGGGGAAAATGTGACCTTGCGACCTTGCGGCCCAGGTCGATAGGTCGCGAGAATTATAAATCTCGAAAAATTTGGAGACTATGACCTTGCGACCTTGCGACTAGGTCGCGGGTCGCAAGTCGCGCTAGGGCTTCCTCGAGGGTTTGGGCGGGCGCGGCGTGGAGTGTTTTATCCTTTAACTGGGAGAATACAAAACCAAAATGGTCCAGGCAAGGTCAAGGAGTAATTATTGGTACAAGGGAGCAGCCATGGAAGTCTGAACAAGAACAGATAATGATTTTGGTTACTTGTGGGGGGCAAACAAGAATCAGAAAACCCTAAGCAAGAAAAACAGACAAGGGTTGAGGAAAATTAACAATTTAAAGGTTGAGGATGTCTGGGATTAGTAACAATAACAAAAAGGGAAAGAACAGGAGGAAAAATGGCAACTTACCCGGGAAAAACGCGTGCCAGTCGACCTGTCAGAGCCGTTTCTTTCTATTCGCTGAATGTGAAAAGTGCGACTTAGCGACCTAGCTTATATAAAAGGGTCACACGTGCAGGCATTTAATGAGGTCGCAAGGTCGCAATTTGAGTGATTTAGAAGATATGCGACCCTGCGACCTGTGACCTTGCGACCTTGCGACCTGAGGGTCGCGGGGTCGCAGTTTTCCTTAAAGGTTGAGTTTTGCGACCTCGCGACCCTGCGACCTTGCGACCCTTAGGTCGCAGGGTCACAAGGTCGGGAGGTCGCAACTTTCTAAAAAAAGGATTTCTGCGACTTTGTGACTTAGCCTTCTGGACTCTTTACTTGGTTCTCTTTAAGTTCAAGGGGCTCCAAAAATTTTGAAGAGCGGTTTTTTGGAGGGTGTTGTAGAGGCTACAACATAACCACGATCGATACGCGTTGTTTTATGGCGCCTTTGGCGGTTTGTAAGATCGAGGTTTTAATTTTGGCATGATGTTTTATGACGCACCGATGCAGAAGAGTTGTGAAGCACCGATGCGTTTGAGTAATAAGACGCATCGGTGCGTGTTATGATGATAAGCGCACCAAACTGTATAATTTTTTTTTTTTTTTTGTATGTAAGATCATAATAAAATAATGATAATTCTAAAGTACATGAATTTATTTGCATTATTTTTCTAAACTTTAATTTGTTACAAAAATTCATAGTATTCTAGATTTATTATTTTACAATTATTTACAAATTTAAATATTTTAATAAAATTTTCACATTAATGCAATTAAAATTTTACAAATATTTTATATACAATTACAATTTTACAATTTCACATACAATTACAATTAGAATTACAATTACAATTTTAATTTTACATACAATTACATTTACAATTAAAATTTTACAATTACAATCATTTCACAGTAATACAATTAAAATTTTACAAATATTTTACATACAATTAGAATTAGAATTAGAATTACATTTACAATTACAATTACAATTTTACAAATATTTTACATACAATTACAATTAAAATTTTAGAATTTTACATACAATTACAATTTTACAATTTTTCATATATACAATTACAATCATTTCACAATAAATTAAATATTACAGTTACAATTAAAATTTTACATTAAATATTTTACATAATTACAGTTAAAATTATAATTTTACAATTTCACATACAATTACGATTAGAATTACAATTACAATTTTAATTTTACATACAATTGCATTTACAATTAAAATTTTACAATCATTTCACATTAATACAATTAAAATTTTACAAATATTTTACATACAATTAGAATTAGAATTAAAATTACATTTACAATTACAATTTTACAAATATTTTACATAGAATTACAATTACAATTTTAGAATTTTACATACAATTACAATTTTACAAGTTGTCATATATACAATTACAATTAAAATTACAATTACAATCATTTCATAATAAATTAAATATTACAATTACAATTAAAATTTTACATTAAATACTTTACATACAATTATAGTTAAAATTACAATTACATATACAAATACAATTTTACAATTTTACATACAATTAAAATTTAAATCTCAATTACAATCACGACATAATATTAATAAACATCAAATTAATTAATATACTTCATGGTCATTTAATATCAAATTAATTAATAAACATCATGATCATGATAACCATCGTACAAACATCCTATTCGATTAAAAAACACATTCAAGCATCAAATTAACATTATATATTAACATCATCACAACACAAACATCAAATATACATCTCATGTCAAATAACTCATGCTATCACATATACACATCTATCTGCAAGCTAAATATTAAATGAACATATCTAACATGACCTAACAATATGCACATCATTATGATCACCAACATGTAAATTAATTACAACTACAACATGAACATAAAATACATGGACCATATATATATATATATATATATATATATATATATATATATATATATATATATATATATATATATATATATATATATATAATGTTAAAAATATACAACTTTAATATAAATGTCATGGATCAGCTGGTGGTAGTACGACATCAATAGTAGTACTGATGCGATGGATGGATCAGCTGGTGGTAGTACAACATCAATATAAGTAGTACTAGTGGAGGCATGCTTAGTCAATGGTGTAGCCTCGACGCTCAATGGTCCAACCTACTAATGATCATGACTAGTACTGATGGATGCTGTAGGCTGCTGACTGGACGTGGCCGATGGTCCAACCTCATCTCCATGATGACTGCTAGATGCTAGTGGAACCTCATGCTCATCAGGCGCGGTGCAAGGTGAACGATCATGAGATAAGTCGCTACTCGCGGACTGTCCATCATGTGCTGCAGCTCGACCATGCCTATAACGTGAAATAGTCCTCCTCAGTCGCATAACAGTTGTCGTAGCTCCTACGACATGCTGCATTAGGCTGTACATGTCATGTGGCATGCCTCTCTACATCTGCATTAGCCTATCATCGGCCTGTATATCTTTGTAATGAGCGGGCCTCATGCCCGCCTCAACAATCAATACACTGAGTTGGTCGCCTAACTCCATCCTGTATCTAGTATCAGGTCGACTGCGCCTAGCAAAAGGCAGTACCGATTGTAATATTCCAAAATTTGCACACAGCAATTTGGAATATTAGATTTTTCTGCTTTCACCTAGGAGAGGAATAAATGGGTAAGGAAGCCCATGAACAATAAAAATATGAATAATTTCTACCTTAATAAGGAAGGGGATCACCTCAGGAGCTGAATTTTACACTTTCAGGTGTGAACAAGGGCAAAATAGATGTGGACATAGTAAAGTTTGACTAAGTCAACATGCATTCTTGAGGAGGAAGAGATCACCCAAGTAAACTAGCTCAATGTGAACAAGGATCAACCTAGACACACATATGAGAACTGGATTGAAGACCCCTTAGTGTGAAAAGAGGCATTGCAGGTGGATTAGTCCTAGTTGACTAAGTCAACAGCACTGCTATACGGGGGAGGGAAGCCAACAAGGACAGCACAGTTTTGAAGGAGGAATCTTCACTAGGAAGTCACCACAACAATGTTTGGGGTCCAGGGTGAGGAGGCTCACTAAAGATTAAAAGGAGGGCATATCATCAAGGAGATCATTCATTATTCAGCTATATTTGGTCTTTTGACTACTTGCATGCTTCAGCTTTAGCTTTGGTTGCAGCACTGCTTAGTGCAAAGAATTCCTGTGCGGGAATTCCATCCTATTCTTTGGATCAGCTTGCTTAAGGGATCTGAAGGGAACGTTATGAGCTTCAATTCCATCATCTGGATTAGGGCCATTCAGCCAGGAAATTATATAGCGCACTCATCTCCAGAAACTGTGTCTTTTATGCAAGTGCAGCAGCAGTAGGGTTGCACCCCTGGATTTTGTGCTAGTGTTTGAGGAGGAGGTGTTTATTTCCCTCCGATAGATCTAATAAAGAGGGCCTAGGGCCATTTTCTGTATTATTCAGCTATTTTATGTTATATTCATCCATGCTTAATACGAAGTTGCAGTAAACTACGAAGTTGCAGTAAACTATTTTATTTTCTGCAGTGCTGCTTTTTATACATGTATAATGTCAAAAACCCTTGCCGAGTGTCTTATTCTTTGTGTAAAAGAGGTTAAACCTCCATTTCTCTGCTATTTGATTAATGTAATCTCCAGATCAATATTATTTCATCATATTCTATAGAAACCCTCATGGGATTTACGCTCTCACAGTCTTTAGAAATTATGTTGTAGAAAAGTCATGGGATCGGGGTGTTTTTAAGCTATCTTGAGCTGGGGAGGTCTGTTTATGGTGGCTAGATTCATTTGTTTCACATCCAATTCTACAAGTGGGTTGTATACTGTTTGAAATAAGGGATCCAAGTCCTATTATCCACTGTTATTGCATTATTTGCTAAAGACATCTGTTTTATGCCCTATATCATTACATTTCCCCACTTGGGAAGGAGGATATAGGCCATATTCTTGTTGAGGTTCTTACATCTGTTGGTGAGATGTTATTTTACATCCAATGATCTGTTCCACATTTCCATTCTCATGATTTTCCGAAGCTCAAACTTTGGAATATCTTAAGATATTCCATTTGTTGTAGAAAATCTCAATTTTGGGATATTACACTGACGCACCAGTAGGAGCATGTCTCTCTGCACCGGCCTCCTGATCATGATCCTTGGCATCTGCCATGTCCTGGTCATCATCAGGATCCCCACCTGGATCATGTGATGGTTCTGGCATCTCCTCGCCATCAAAAGAGCCAATGTCTACAAAAAATATATACAAGTACACAACAATAATTAGAAAATTTCATTACACAAATTAATAAAAACAATTGAAAGAACATGTTAGAACACATATACATAAAACAGTAATATTACCTCTATCATCTGGCGGATCATCATTTGTGAAGAGGATGTTGGAACACCCTTGCCAATCCAATCCAGCATAAGGACAGGGGACCATAATGAAGGGATGCAGCTCGTCAACACTAGCTAGTAAGTCCAGTGCATCATGCGATATCCTAGCTGGAAACATAGTCTCTCCCCTCTTCGGCGTCATCTTCCCCCACATGTGCATCTGGGCCTCCAACATCGGCCTACGAGGCTGTCGAACAAAGGCAGGCCTCATCTCTGGAAACCTCTCAAAAAATACACAAAAAATATCTGAAGCAAAAGGGAAGTTGACCCTCCCTTGTGCATGAGCACGACATCTATCTAAGGCTGTACAAAACTGCCACAAAAAAATGGCAAACCACCTGACAAGGTGGCTCCTGTACTAAGGAATCAACATAATATAGAAGCGGGCAACTAATGCATTGCCCATCACGGGTGTTTTGTGAAATGTTCGAAATGAGAAGTGAGAGGCATTGTACGTCCTGTCTACCAAATGCACTAATATGTAGTTGACCTCCAGGGACCTGAAACTCTGAAAAAGACAGTACATCTGCTCCAATGTATCTCTGGGAGTAAACTAACTCACTCCCTGCTACACAACCAGTTGGAACCTCTGGAAATGAGGGAAAATCCACCCCTCTCCTCGATAGCCCTGTGAACATTGGAAAATCGTACAGCAGAAGACGACATCAATTAATGTTGAGCCTAAGGATTTGCAGGACAAGAACACATTATGGAATCAAGAATTATTTAAAATCTCTAAGGTTTTGAGAAATTCAGATTTGAACTAGTCATAAATGCTAAATTGCGCGCTTTACCCTTCGAGAAGAGCGCCTTCTGTGTGCCTTTTTGCCCAATAAGCATGCATTCCTGGAAATGGAAAAAATTCGCTTTCCGGGACCACACCAAGCAAAGGAAAATTACTCCTTATGTGAAAGCCACCTAAGGACAACCACCAGCACCTCCTTAGACACTATGTGAGCACACAAAAGAATCACACCTTCCCTTGGGTCACCATCCATCATGTACTGTGGGAGGGAAGGAGGATTTGAAACTCACCTATATAAAGCCACCAAGAGATGAAGAAATGGTGATCACACCGCAGTGGCCGGCTAAATTTTCTCTGGGCAACACCAAAGATTGTGTGACTCAGAGCTAGAGTTAAAGAGGACTCGATAGTTGGCCACCCAACATCTTAGTCCACCATAGCAGAGAGAGAGAGGGAGATTGCATCAGAGGCAGAGCTTGGAAGGCAACATCCTCGCATCGGGACCTAGATCCATTTCCTAGGGGACCTATGGCAAGTGGGTAAAATTTCTTCTCCATTTCAAACATTTAATAAGAAGAGGCCATCGAGCCATCGTTTGCATTATTATCGTTTTGACTCTCTTTATAACTTCTGTATATTTGTGTTTTAGTTTTTAGTTTAACTAGACCATACTTTAGCATACTATTTCCACTAATTTTTATGCTTTTGAGCTCCCCCACTTTCTGCCTGTTACCAATAGTTTAAAGAGTAGACCACACTCTTTAAGCTGGTGCGATTTATACACCCAAATCCACCATAACAATTTTAATACTCCACCGACGTATTCCAAGCCTATGTGGTTAAAGCAACTTCGCAGAGACCCTTTGTCTATCCCGGGAGTGAGCCGACAAATTCTCCGACCCATCTTGTACTTCCCACCCTCACTAAGTGACAGATCGAGGAAGGAAACTCTAATATTTTTCTGCAGGATTTTTGTGCGTATTTTTCTCACAGAGGCGCATCAAGGCTGCTCAAGACTGACCACACGCTGTATATGACTGTCAAGGATTTTTGCATGCAAATTGCAAACTGAGATTTTTTTCTCCCTATATTTTGCATTTTTTTTCTTGTAAGTGTGCTGGGCAACCCCTAATGTACCTTCCAGCACCTGTGTTGATACCCCACAGCTTCTGAGAACTCACTTTTTGCTGCTTTTTGTAGGCATTTAGTTATTTTTCATTTAAGTTGGTTTTTGCAAAAAGTGTTCACATAGTTTAAGTAGGGGGTGAATTAACCATTTCTTTCCGAACAATTTATGTTTTTGAAAATTCTGGTATGCACACTTAGTTTAACTAGTCGAAATAAGTGGCTCAAGACCACACATACATAAGCTATTGTAGAAATTGTTTAGCTTAAATTCAATTTTTGCATTTAGGAAATTGCGGGACTAGGATTGAATCGCCAATTATAGCAAGTAATCTCTGTTGTATTTGCACCATTTGGTGACCCTAGACAAGCATATGAATGCTCTACATTTGTGATTCGTCATATCCCTTTAGTTACTCACATAGATTAACTAGGAAGATTTGGAAGCGGCCCCTCATCCGCAAATGTTTTCCATTTGAACAAGGAACAACGTCACATAGTTTAACTAGGGGACTTTTGTAAAGGATCACCGATATCCATATGTTGAAATAATGAGATAGTTCACCATACGCTCACACGCTTACCCACTAATCAAAGGAAGCCACCTAAAAATAACTTAAACCAACTCACTAAATTCTCCCCACAGGGGCCACAAAAGAATTTATAGATTAAGTTAGGATCAAGGGGGTAGGCATCCAATAAGCTGCCTTGATCACACTTCACATTGAAACATAGAATTTGTGTATTTAGGGAGCTTTAAAATCCACCTATCAGCCCACGGAAAATAAAACCCAAGCACGGCAGAGACCCGATTCAGAGGGGGTTAGGCTTAGGCGTAATGCATGCGGTATCAGTTGGGGCTACCTGACCCGGCTGAAACTCGGTATTGTTAGCTGACCCAAGAAGCCCAAGACTCGAACGCTCATGTGGGACAGTGGTTCTTAGTGGCCAAAAACTAGGGCATCCTTTACCCTATAGGTGACGGTGCAGGCAAGCGCCGGACCCTCTACCCTTACCTTGGTGGATTCTCTTCGGCTGACTGGGGGCGTCACCATCTCTTACGAGATGTTGTGCCAACACTCGCAATAAATCTTCTCAAGGCCCAATTACTTTTGAGAGTGTGAGGACGTAACAGGTCTTCTAGGATTTTGAGTATCACATGCAAACAAATTCATTTCATTTTCGCTTTGTTTTATGTATGTGGCCATAAATTTGTCGTGATCATAGACTCGATCCCCTCAAAAAATTTCCAAAACCTACCCTAGTCGACACCCAAGCGGTTCCAACAAAGCCTCGTCAGTCCAGGCGTCTTTTGGACCTCCCCCCATTATCGAGATGGGTTCTAGGTCTTTCGCTATTTAGGCGTCAAAGACCGAACATTTCCATAATTGTTGGTTCATCCTTTCTTGGAGCAACCTTAGTGGGGAACCCTAGTCAGTCTCCCAACACCACACCGCACACCACTCCCCCCTCGTCCCCTCGGGGGCATAGGAGCGCATCCCATATGGGAAGCCGCCTCCGATTCACAATGGTACGTCGCGTACCAACTGCTCCAAACAAAGCTCCCTTCGTACATACCAAAGTTTGAAGGCAAGCAAGCGGAAGACCCAGGTAATCATATAATGACCTTTCACCTGTGGTGCTCATCGAATAGCATCATTGACGATACTATTTGGTTGAGGCTATTTCAACGCACTCTTAAGAGAGTGACCGCGAAATGGTATGTGGAGCAACCTCCTGCTTCACATGGAACCTTTAGCACCCTTGCTACCACGTTCCTCACATACTTTCAGTTTCCCATTCACCACGATTCGGGAATGGAATTACTAACTCATTTCAAAAAATCCCCCTCCATCCATATCTCAGAGAATCTCCATGAATGGAGGCGGCGTTGCAGTTTATGCAAAGCTAAACTCGACGAATCGGTCCTTTTAGATTTATTTTTGAAAACTCTGATGTCGAAGATTTCAAAGGATGTGGCGCAGTGCAACCCCAAATCTGAAGAGGATGCAATTAGTAAAGCCCTGTAGCTTGAACTGATCTATATGCAGTCAGGATACATCTACAACATCCTGCCTAATGCCCCACCCCTGCAATCTTATCAAGAATTGTCAGGCGCATCTAACTCTGTAGACACACTTATTGGGTCAATGACCCAAGGGTACCTAGGCAGCAGCAGTCAAAATCCCAGTTACACACATGGTTGTACCCATAACATGTCTCAACCCAGATTCCAAAGTCATCATATGCCGCAGCAAAATTTGACTAATAGGGCGCAAACGTATCACCAAGGAGGATCGTATCCTTCAGCTGAAGGGACCCAGTACACAGGAAGAAAGACTGACGGAAGAGCTCCCCCCCAACAGCCAAGTGCAAACACAAGACAAAATTACACTTAGTCCCATGCACACAACCCACCTACGCAAAGCAATGCACAGGTGAACTTTGTGCAGCCATCCCAAAGTCAACCACACCAATATGATCAGGAGAACTACCCGCCTAATGTGGTTAAGAAAAGGACAAAAAACAAGCCCAAAGGTAACCCTAGATAGGGGGGCAACAACCAACAACGCCCACTGCGATCCCAGGTTGGAGGTAACTCCAACTGGAATCAGAACCAGGAGCCAAGCAATGCCCAAAGGCAAGGCAAAAGGCCACCTCTACGAACAAACCATTCTTGTTCAATATGTGGTAAGTACGAGCACTATACTCACCACTTTCCCGAACTCCCTGAGCTTAAAAAGCTACAGAGTAACCAGGGACAAGGAGGATCTTCCCAACAAACTACGGTGATGCAAGAACCTTTCCCCCGTCAAGGAACGGTCAGCACTCAGCAGCAAAACCCAGAAGATTCCGGGAAAAGCAACCATGAAATTTACATGGCTAGGGAAGAAATGTTTTTCCAAACTCGGAATCACAGTTACGACACCCCACCAGACACCAATACGTCAGGGGCTAGTACAAGCACGCTGACTTCACCTTTAACCATTCCAAAGATTCCTGCGGGACTATTGCCAAAAATGGTAAAAGGGCCTAATAGGCGAGCAGGTAACTACTCCAAAGCGGCCCACAATTATAGCATCGTAGAAAATTTAGCTGAGTCACCTACTGCTATGTCCACATTGGAAGTACTGCAGTCATGCCCAAAGCAACGGAAAGCCCTACTTTCCGCATTAAGTGTTGTCGACCCTGCCGATACGCGCATGATGGCTTTTGACTTAGACAAAGCCACCCTACGCTTCCCTCCATGGTTGCCTTCCAAATACCAATATCGGTACAGAATATCACTATTCACCAATGTGTCATTGACGAGGGTGCATCCACATGCATCATGTCAAAAAATGTGTGGCGGAAGTTAGGATCCCCCGAACTCAAACCTTCCGTCATCACACTCAGAGCATACGATGGTCATCCCTCAACCTTCGTCGGCCTCTTCCAAAATTTACTGGTCTGCTTAGCTGACAAGACAGTCCACATAGACATCGAATTCTTGGACGCTCACTTGGATTACAATATACTCTTTGGGCGAAGTTACATGTACGCCATGTCTTCCATAGCATCCTCTGTCTTCTGCATCATGATGTTCCCCCACGAGGATCGAATCATTATGGTAGACCAGCTAACGCATAGTGAAAAGCGTCCCCTAACCAAAACGGATGTAATTCTACCTTACGTAGATATAGCCGCAGATGGACTTTCACAGTATCAAGAATATGGTCCTGGCCAATTCAAACCGTCGTCCGTCCTAGGGTCATTCCTAGGAGTTCCTCCCATTATCCCTGAGGTATCGCCCCGATGCCACAAGGGCCCCGGTGTGCATGATGTCCACATTAAGCACTGAGGTTAGTCAGGACATAGACTCAAGCAGTAACGACACCGAGGCATCGGCCACGACAGCCTCTCTAGCCTACGCCGCCTCCCAAACCCCTTTCCTCTACCCACCTCCTTGCTTCGTCTCCCAGCAGGTTTTGGCAACACCGGTGTTACCCAACATATCATTGGAATTCCCAATTTGGTACCTCATTCCCCCTTCAGGAACAGGAGCCACCAATGTTACTGCAGTTGGGTTAAAGCCCCTCAGTCCCGAGGAGCCCCAGCCTACCAAAGAAACGGTCGAAACCGCCCCCACAAGGGAAGTTTCCATTGCGAAACCGGTTACCACGGCCAAGAAAATTTCCAAGAGGGGAAAGAAATCAGTGACCGCCACCATGCAAAGGGAGCCATCAGCCTGCGCTATATGTGATGTCATAGTCCATCCTACCCACGTATGTCTGGAGTTGGACGAGTTAAAACCACTCCTTGGCTCCAAAGCAGGCTCCTCGACGCTGCGTTCCCATAAAAAGGAACCTGCCACAAGAAATAAATCAAGCCTCTGTGTACCAATCACGCATGCACTCTCTGTGACACCTATGGGCATTATACCCACCATTGTCCAGAAATACCACGATATAGGGACGCCTTACATGCGGTTGAGCGATCCTATTAAGAGGATCCCACCATCTAGTCTGTCAATGACGAGCCGCGTACCATCCTATACTTACAAGAGGAGCATAGATTTGTAGAGCGACCCCCATTAATGCCCATTATACGTTGTACACTATGCGATGAACACAGCCACTATCTCAAAGAGTGTGCCGCATTGGAACTCATTCACAGATGGTATCCAACGAAAGGGTTTACTAGGTGGGGCTACGGGCAGCGCAATTCACATGCCCGGTATGCGCCGACAATCACCTGTTGGAAGATTGTCACTACATACCTCACTTCCGACTAGTCCTTGCTAGCCTCTGCTCAACCATAGTTCGCCTTTCCCAAGAAGACGATATGGATGCCAATTCCATAGGCAGCTCAATTACCCAAGTAGAGGAGATGAGCGGGTCTAGCATGCTCTTCTCTGCCGAAGAAAGGCCTAGCATGGAACCCATAGTTACCACCAACGACACTGCACAGCAATAGCCAGTATGTACGTTATGCAAAAAGAAAAACCATATAGTCATCCATTGCCCTGATTTAGCAGCCTTCCAGCGTTGGTTCCCCATCAGACCTCGAACTGAACCAGATGGAACCTTCATATCAAAGATATTTTGCCTGATATGTCAAGGTAATCATTACGAGCGACATTGTACTTATGCCTCACAGATTCGTCCCACTATCGACATTATTAATGTCGTAGAAAAGAGACAGGATGATCTCCAGAAATGGCATAAAAGATACATCACCAGCTCAATGTCCCCACCACTGCAATGGTGTTTCAAGCTTGATAATACTTCACACCAACCACGTGTACCCCATGCAAAACCTAGGATAACATGTGGCTTATGTGATCTAAACAATCATCGAGTCAACCAATGCAGAGAACTCAAGCCTGTTGCAAACAATCTCCGCACAGTCTCTTCTCTCCCTCATAAACTTCTCTCCAATCAAGAGAAGATCACATGCACTTATTGGCGAATTTTCTCACACTTTCATCATACATTTAAGTGTGCACATCTCCCCAAGATAAGAGCAGCTAGAGCGGCATTAATTCAACCATGCACCAAAGAGGAAGACAACTCTAAACCAACGACGTAGAAATGGAAGCAGAAGACGACCTCCTCTACAACCGACCCTTTCCAAGCGTCCACATCAAGGACAATGAGTAGCGTAGAATCTCACACTATCTACTATGGCAGCGTTGTGGTACCGTGCACCATTTTCACTGGTCAAGATCACGTGCTAGAGGTATGCCCATTGCTAAAAGCATTCAGGAAACTCTGTGATAAGAACAAATTCCACCTACCAGAAATTGACTATCCTAGCAGGAAACCCGACCTTATGCTCACACAGAACTCCATTACCGAGATCCTTCCCTTACCGCACGCCAGTGACACAATTCACCACATACGACTTGTATCATCGCATGCCAAAGATAGGATTCCAACCGCCCCCTCATCCCAGGATTTCCACTTTATTCCTGTCACAAAAGACCAAGGTACCTTGCGCTTTTGCATTGATTTCTGCAAGATCCCAAACTTGCACGCCACCATCGAACTCCTTGATGACACCCAGCCTCTAGAACAACACCTAGTACAACTAGAGCTAGTTGATGAAAGTTGGCGACAATCGCTGCAACACAATGAGGCCCATAATAAAATGGTGAAAGCATCATTCGACCGCCACATCAACCCTCGCTCATTTACCGAGGGCGAGTTAGTCCCTCGCTATGTCACAAAAGAGGCCTTAGGGCTAGGAAAGTTCAAAACCTTGTGGAAATGACTCTATATCATCAAACATTGTCTCTGACAAGGGGCATACATATTGACGGAACCGGACGGGACCTACCTCACGAACCCCATGAACGGCATGTACCTCAAGAATTTCTACCCATAAGGGCCCCAACAGCCCTTATCCCCTAGGGTTAGAGTACACAAAAATCCCAACACCAAAATATTTTTTACCCAAAGACCTATGTGCCACCATGGATCACCAACTTGAACCCTATTTCGGATTTGTTGATGGAGCATCGCGATGGTCTCAAAACTTAGCTGCAGCTTCCTGGGTCATCTACCACCCTGACTGATCACCACTTTGTTCAAACGACGTATGCATCAGACCATCAACCAAAAATCAGGCAGAATATGATTTCATTATCGGACTTATGTGCGAGGCCCTCCATCAGGGCATCCACTATATGCATGTCTACCTCGATTCCCAGTTAGTAGTATCGCAGTTAAACCAAACATTTGAAACCAGAGACTTAAACCTATTTAGAAAATATTTGTGTGCCAAAAGATTAAGCAGACAATTTGATTACATTACATTTTCACATGTATCAAGGAATCAAAACCAAGCAGCTGATCGCATAGCTAACAATTGTACATTTTAACCCTGAACAGAAATTATCTACACACGAATCTTCTAACATAAAATAAACAATAGCGAGAGCATAAAACATGAAACAAATAAACACAGAGATTTTCCCCTGGATCCCAAATCGGGACGACCAGCTTGATTTTTCATTCTATTCCTTTTAGTGTTATAACACACATATATACATGTCGAAGAATACATGAACCCTAATCCATTAACCCTGGATTAGAACATAACCGTAGTTCCCTTGACTGGATCTACAAAAATACCAGGGGCCGAAAACCATCGTACCCCAAAACCATGTGCAAAACCATGGACGCGGACTACCCACCGGAAATTAAGGATCAAAAATTTTAGTCGTGGAAAGAATATAACACATACCCAACAAAAATATCCTAGACTAGAATGCATCGCGAATAAATCATCATACATAAAAAAACCAAAAACATAGATATCCATCAGCATAACACAAAATACATAAACCGAAATAGATAGCACACCATGTAGAGCCGCAAAAAGATCTCTCATATATATATATCAAAAAATATGTGTATCTGAGTACAAAAATAGTATCGTTGGCCCATTGGCCAGCCCAAAAATATACAAAGGTCATTAAAAATAAGGGAAACATCCTCATAACGGGTGTTTTCCCTGTGTGCAAAACTACTCTAGGGGGGTGCTCTCTCAAGAGGAGCACCTGGGCCCACTACTGCTCCTGGTGCCACCACCGGAGCCGTTATCACCACTGCAATAGCTACCCATCGTAGAGTGGGCCGATAATCCCTCTCGCAGGCCATCACCGTTTCTAGCCAAACATCCTCAAATTCGTCCATGAAACCTTGAGCAGGCATCCCCTGGGTCAAGCGGTCCACTTGACCCCGGAAATCCTCTAGAGCGGCCACCTGAGCTGTAAGTACTGCAGTGCATGCCTCAGCCGCATCTGCACGAGCTCGCTTAGCCGCAACCTTAGATGCAGCCGAGCTGTTGCCCTCACCAGAAGGGCCAGCACCATCCCCGCCAGGTCCACCGGCACCACCACTCGGTCCAATTGCGCCACCTCCTCCCTGACCACCCCGAGGTCATGGAAGAAGATCGTGACCCACCAATCAGGCCACTAGGCATCCCACCTCGCCAACATCTGCACAAGTAACCAAAATAATTTCAGTGTCAATAAAAAAACACATAAGTAAATAAAAACTCAAACAAATGCAGAAGAATATAGCACATACTTACAGGACCCCAAACATAACCGAAAGGGAGACCGATATCTGGATCACCCTGAAATTCCATCCCCGCATACGGGTATGGCAAAAACATATGTGGGTTGGCCTCAAACCAGGCCTCTGTCGTGTCATTCCAATAACGACCCACCACGCCACCACTGTCACGTGGCATCACCGAAGCCCACCTCCTCATGCGTGGCTCCTGCGACCCCCCAATAGGCACTGCCATAATGGGCCTCAGCAACACCACCCTCTCATACATAATGCTACACAAGATGCTAGCGTATGCAAATGACTTGGATCCACGTTGGACCCTGTTCAGTTGAGACACCATACCATCAAAACAAGAGCGGGCAAAATCGAAAAAATGCCCGCCCCTGAAACGGCGTAAAACTCCCACCTGTGGGCCCAATGCCCGATGCGGAGCAAACGACCCCACCAGCGCATAATAATGGCCAGAGCACACTGCTTGGCCACATCTGTCACTAATGCAATATTGATGCACCCCTTAGTAAGAGGCACACCACCATAATGCCTCCTCCAGAACCTGTCTAGGTTCACTCTCCCAACAGGGAGTGGATACCTCAGTGCCTCACCCTAAGGCAGTAACCCGATCATGAATTATATATCCGTCTTCAGATGGATAATCAAGTTCGTCCCCCTTAGTACGAACATATTGTGCCTCCTGCGCCAATGTTTTATAATATAACGTAACAGTCGGTCCTGTGACCGAAGGAACTCATTCTCAACAAATTTCAGAAGGCCCCATGCGGCCAACTGACGATGCACCCCAGCATCAGCAGCTAGAGCAGTCCGGATCTCGGGCCAATCTCACTCTCTCCACACCAACCTACCAAGAAACACAGGCACCCATCAGTACAGCGAAAAACATCAAAAGGGACAAAAACCAAATTTTTTATGTCACCCTGCCCTTTGCGTGCCTGTCTCGCAGACAAGCGCGCCCTTGCGTGCATGTTTCCTACATAGGCGCGCCCTTGTGCGCAAAAAGGAGGGAACAGTGCGCCCTCGCGCATCTATCCCTCAGAAATGCACACAAGAGGGGCGCCTCTTTGCCTAGATTGCCCGCGCAATCTAGGGCAAAAAGTCCCTTTGAGGCCGTACAAACCCAATTTGTACGGCCCCCAGCACCATGAAACTGAAAAAATTGAAATGCAGGACGTCATGAAAGTTACCTCGACATAATATTTCTAATCCCTAGTACATAGGCTGATCCTAATGGAAAGAAAGGCTCTGTAATCACCTCTGATCTCCCAAAACTGAGCAAGTACAAATGAATAGGATTAGGGCCATAATCCCATATTTATCGCCCTTTTCCAGAACTTCGGAGGTCAATAACAGGAGATCAGAAGGGTCATTCTACAAACCGTAAGTTGCACCATCATCAGTATGCCATGATGATGAAAGTGATGCCACACATTCGCTTTCCAGAAAAATAATTTTTTCAGCACCGGCAGGTATGCACCCTCCCATCTTCCTTCCAAAGTTCATGTCTTTCGATATTATTTGATGAAAAGAAGATTCTTTCACTTGAGATAGTTGTTTTTGCAGGTAGAAACGCAAACCGTTCACAACACCATTCACTGGAAGTTCTGGAGCAAGTATCATTCTACCCTCAGCATGATAGAGTCCCAGAAAACTTTGCATATCCTAACATCATTTCTCCATCAGAAATAGACCATAGGTTTCTCATACCCAACCACGTTTATCGTCACCTCACCCTGCATATGATAAACGTCCACGTTGGTCGTTAGAGCCTCCCCTCCATGTGATCGTCATCCAAAGTAGACCATATATCACCCCACAAGTGACACCATGGCCATACCATTGCAGTTCAAGAAGCACCTCATGCACATCCATTTATCATGCATAAGGTCAAGTTTACCATTCAAACTCAAAACCCCCCTTCCCAGGTTGTACAAGCAGATTGAAAGCGCACCTCTGCACATCGCATTTGGCCCACCATACCTCCATTAGCATAATCCCATCTGCGACATCTTTCGCTTCATCAACCCCACACATGAGACCAACCAATGGGACCCCTACCCCCAGAAAAACACCATCCTCACACCTTCAGTGAGAGACCCTCTTTCATGTTTTGGGGTACCCGTCTCTGTGTTTTGTACAAACCAAACCCCATTATTTTATTCTTTTGGTAAGTGTACAAAGACCGCAAACAATGCCCTTCGCCCTCATATTTCACCTTTTCTCCCATGGCAGTAGTCCCCCATTTCCCTTGGTCGAAGTATTTCACCCCCCCCCACCCACGCACCGTCACGACATTCATAGCCGGTTCACACCTGCACTAGAAGTCCTACCGACTCCAGGGACTTTTCCCTTCAGAAATAACTATGACTGCCGCCAAGCTGTGAAAAATATACTTCGACCTCGAGCCACTAAATCCCCCTCATTCATTTTCATTCACCTCTCACCAACATGCCTATGTTAAACTCATCACATATAGGTCCCTGACCCCTCAGGTCGGCAACCCATGGTTCGGTTAAGGCTTCCTTTTTGTCGAGCCCGACACCTCTTTTCCAAAAAGGAAGAGGTACGTTGGATGACTCCTCCCCATGCAAAGGGGTATCCTTGGGTGGCACTGTGGGAGACATCATGGTCCACAAATGTCATCGATCCTCCTGACATTCAACCACAGCAAAATCTTTCATGTCATGATGGTATCGTACCATACAACCGTTGCACTTTGATCAGATCCGTCGAAGACCCGTACCTCCATAAGCGTCTCTGACAATAATGCTTACACGGGAAGGTCCCAGCCAGTACATATGCGTACATGGCACAGTTGTTATAGCATCATTTCTCACCTTCATATGATTCATGATTTCTTTGATGGTTTTGGGCACCCATTCCTACAGACTTGGACAAATTCACTTAAAAACAGTGTAAAAATCACCATACGCGATTATGCCCGTACTTTTCCGCATGTATACGCGAGTCCAGCTGCACTTTTCCGCGTATGCCATTAAAATTATGAAAAAATATATAAAAATTCCCTATTTTCGGGTTGGGTTGATGGTTACTCAGGTAGTTCAACCACCCCAGCACGTGGCCAACTGTTTCCAACTGTTGAAACTACTTGGAGGGAGTATAAAAACCCCTCATGTGTATGGCCTAAGGGAGAGAGAGAATTTATTGATATTATACTCTGTTGGTATTCCCTATCCAAGTCTGATTCTCCGTGCCTCCTGCACTTTCCCAGTTCATTATAGGAAACCCTTGTTTCCTTGAGATACACATCCCTTTATATGTTATCTCGTATGCACCAATTTGGAAGGAGTCTTAGCGAGGCAAGGGCTGGACGGATCCGGACGACGGTCTGTGAAGGCCTTGGAAGGATTAGGTGATCTCTCCACTTGATTACTTTTGTACATGCTATTTATAATACAGAAGTACCATCTGTTTCCCAATATACTACAGAATAGTGTTCTCTACATATATGAGAAAATTGTTATTTAAGCATTCATTATGATAAATTCGATGTTTTATATCGATACACACTAACATTTAGAGTAGATATGTGTCGTACAAATCAGCTTCTTCGGTTTACTTTTGTCTTTCAAAGCTGCTGAAGGAAGGATTCGTTGCAAGTCTAACTCTGCGGATCGTTTCCAACCGTAGGACCTACGGCAACTTCCTCATCTACTTATTTAGTTTTTCTCAACATGTATGGTTGTGTGAGTCCTTCTTAAGTAGCATGCCCCTGCTCTGTGGAGGTTTAAGCCCAACAAACCTCTAGAGTGATTTTCCCCGAAACAGAACTGGCGACTCCGCTAGGGATCACATTTTTGTGACTCCCCTGTTGGGTGGTTTCAGCTGTTTGATAGGTTGCTGACAGTTTTAACTTTCATTTGCAAATTCGGGCTTACTTTTCTTCACTGCTCCGGTCTCTGCTTATCCAGGCTTGTCCTTTTTGTTTTTTTCATTATTTACCTTTGTATACGCACTTTTTTCTGCACACAGTCGCGTATACACGCAATTTTGTCTAAAGGGAGTCGCGTATACGCAAGTTTCCTTTAGCACAGTCGCATATGCACGCTTGTTGCTAAACTGTGAAGTAGCGTATACCTAGGCAGATTTTGAATTTTTGGATTTCTTGACTTTTTCGTCCTTTCTGACTGTGGAGACCTGTCCCTACAGTGTCTTTGCACTCTCTAGATTGTGAAGAAGGTGGTATTTTGTCTTTTCTCTCTTTCGTTTGATTGAAAACTAGTCTTTTTGGCAAAGTGTTGTTTCTGGTGCTGGCACTTCTGGTTTGAGTACCAAGATAGCTTTCTGAGCATTCTTGGCTGTTCTGCTTTATCAGAACAGAGAGCTCCTGCTCATTTACTCTTTCCTGCCTTTGCGTTTTGCTTGGCACTATGATTTTTGCTCATTTCTTGATTTGTTTTCTTGAAGTTCAGTAGGCTAGGTCTTGTTGCAACTTTTAAAGAGTTTTTATTGCTTCTTCGAAGTTTTTGTTTGCGGCAAGTTTATACTATTCTTCTAGGCTGAGTGGCTGAGTTTTCTTGTCTTATTTTGCTCTTATTGATGTTGCTACTAGTTAGCTTTATAAGGTTTGGAGCATTGTTGAAGTTTGTGCTTGAAATTCAGTAGTGTTTGGCTTGAAATTTTATAGTTTTACTTGGTCTTTTCGAACTCTTTTATAAAACACAAAAGCTCAAAAAACATTTTGCTTTGTTGTTTTCTTTTGTTTTTGTATTTTTGTTTTCGTTTCTTTGTGTCTTTTGAAGCTTGGCTGAAATTTCTTGCCTTTGGATTTTGGCTTGATAATTGGAAGGGAATTGTCATTCATTTCTTCTTCTTGTTTTTTAAGCGTTTTGGTGTCTTCATATTAAGAGTTCTTGATTTCGGGAACTAGCTTTCTGGACAACCAAGAAGAGTTAAAAATGAAGGACTTTTGGGAAATTTCACTCTGCTTTAGGAGATTTTGCATCTTAGGATTTGCATGCTTGTAGTGATTTGCATTAGGTGCATTTAAACATTTAGTCAATTTCATAGTTTTTGTGAGTGTGAGTTTGATGTCTGAAAAGAAAAAATACAATTTTTAATCTCGTAGAACCCATGTAGAGATTGCTTTTCATCGAAAGACAATAAATGAATTTGCATGTAGTTAAGTTTTTATTAATTTCTTTCTGCGTCAAAAACATCATAAGTTTGATCTCCATATCCTTGTGACTTAACATAACAGCCCATTAAAATAAGCGATATAATTTAAAATCAACTAGCAAGTTTTCTAAGTGTCATACACCAACTAGCTAGGTTGTAGGGCCTGATTAGAGGAGAGTTAATTCCCAAGGCCGCTCAAACAAAACATAGAAGCTGACACTGAGCTGCAACCAACTCCGTTAGGTGGACGTGTTTCCTCTCCGTGAGATTCAAGCGCGAGGGGAAGTGAAGGTCGAGAAGAGGATACCTCTCCGATTAGCCGAATCCGACCAAGACCTGCCTCCGCCTCCTGGGCTGACACGGACGGTGCCCATAGCTGCCACCCTGTAGTTCCGCCAGGATCGTTGAATACCCATGGTACCCGAGGCGTACGTCGCATCACTTTCAGTGCACGGTGCCTCACGAGCTATGCTTGAGCCGGCAAAGGCTGTCGTTAGGAGGTCGGTGTAACTGTTTCTGATACCTTCGCTAGTTGTTCTGGGCCCTAATCATCCCATACTGCTTTCGGGAGGTCCTATATTTCGCTTTCCTGTATTTTGGTGTCCGGTCCTCATCACCCGGAGCGGAAATACTTGGAGGTTGTTTGCTTGATTGTATCTCAGGGATTTTTCTTTTAGTGAGTGCTCTTTGCTCCTAGCTTGCCTAGCTTTTCACTTTTTGAGTCTAATTTAAAATCTATAAAAGTGGCTGATCAAGCGCCTCGACGATCGAGGAGAATCCGGGGGTTATCTCCCGAGAGTCCAGAGCCTTCTTCGAGAAGGCGTAGGAGTGATTTAGCAGGTGGTTACCACCCTGTGGCGTCTGACGTAGTGGAGAGAGATCCTCCACAAAGGTCTGAAGGTTTCATAGCCGATTCTGGTGTCGGTTCCGAGAGGAGCGTTCTGCTCACCTCGCGAGTTTTGTTTCCTCAGGAAGAAGATTTTCAAATTGAAGACGTACCTGAGCCTCCTGCGACAAGTCCATCTCCTCTTCCTCCTGACTATCCGTTCGTTGTTTAGTACATCGGACCTGAGTCTGAGAGACCGAAAAATATTTCGTATCATTCATATCTTTCGATGGCCACGACTGGGAACGCGACTTCTGCCGTGAGTGCTGCAGGCATTCAGACCCTTGCTTCTGTTGAAGGAGGGGGCACTATTGCTTTATCTTCGATTGCTTCTAGTGCTGCTGTGTTTGGCTCTGGTTTCACCCAAGCACATGCTTCTCATTCTGGTCCCTTCTGTTCAAGGATGCCCTCTAGTGGGAATCCCTCTTTTTCCTTTTCCGCTGCTGCAGCTGGATCTACACCCATGTCTTCTATGGCTAGTGGATCAGCTTCTTTTCAGGGTTTCCCCTTTGGAATTGGGCACATTCCTAGTTCCAATCCTTCTTTAGGGTCCTTTCCGTTTACATCCTAGACCCAGAGTTTCAACCCTTGGTCTGGGGGGAAAAGTTCGACTACTTTTACAGGGTGGAATCCTGTGTTTACTACAGCAGGGGCAGGGAATCAGTTTTACGCAGGTCATCAAGGGAATACTTCTTTCCCTTCGTCGAGTGCTTACCAGACCTTTTCTCCTCTTTCTAATGCCTGGAACCCCTATCAGGGGCTCTCCTCTTCATTCAATACTTCAGCGGGGGGAACTGGTCTGGGCTTTGGTAACTCTGCATTGGGAGGAGGTTCTTCTCCTTTTTCTACGAGTCCTTTCTGGAAATCTGGTGCCTTATCAAATCCAAGCTATTCTTTTCAGAATGTTGGGAATCCATCCCATCAAGGATGGAATCCTCAGGCTCCGCCTCACTTACCTTTTCTGGCAACGTTAAACTTGCTAGATTTATCAAAGTTGACTAATGATCTGATTCGTTATAGTCCGGGGTGGCCTCCGGTCCCGACCAAACTTCCTTCAGATATTCCAAAATTTGAAGGTAAGAATGGGGAGGATCCGGCTGACCACATCACCACTTTCCACTTATGGTGTTCTTCGAACTCCCTGATCGATGATTCGATTAGGTTGAGATTATTTAAACGCACCCTAACTGGAAACGCTGCCAAATGGTATATCGAGCTAACTGGGGGCAGTTTTGCTACATTTGGAGAACTGGCTGTCACATTTCTAAACCATTTTCAGTTGCCTGTCCGATATGAGGCTGGGACGGAACTCCTGGCTAATTTTAAGCAGGACGAAGCAACTCACATTTCTGACCACATTCAGGAATGGAGGAGAAGGAAGAGGCTTATTAAAGCTCATATTCCTGGAGAATTCCTTCTCGAATGGTTTCTAAAATCTCTGCAGTCAGACATTTCAAAAGATGTATCCCTATCTGGGGTATTTTCTGAGGAGCAGGCCATTTTCAGGGCCCAGCAGCTGGAATTGATCTATTCTCAGTCTGGGGTCCTTTATAAATATTTGCCCAATGCTCCTCACTCCAAATTAGATTTATCGAAAACTAAGCCCGGTCCGCATGGTGATGGGCTTGTCGGATCGATCAATAGTGGTGCAGCCAGCCTGCTTTCTCAACTGCAGCAGTTGTCTTTACAATCTGCTCCTTCTAGTCAGGCTGTGCCTGCCGAGTCATCACCTTCCCAGTCTTTGTCCATAAATGTTGTCCAAGCTTCTGATCCCAAAGGAAATCAACAATCCGATGGGAAGAAGAAGGGACGAAATAACAAGAAGAAGGGCAAGAACGGGAAGGGTAATGCAAATAAAACCAACGAGTGTGTTGGTGAGGGTCAAAAGGAGAAGAATAAAGTGAAGTTTCCATGCAAGCTGTGTGCTGGAGACCATCTCACAAACCTTTGACCTAAAATTCAGGATGCTCAGTGCTTGTTAGCGCAGCAGGGTTCTTCTAGTTCCCAGGCTGTGTTAACAAACCCTTTTCCCCAAGGGCAGCAATTAGTTGTTGGCGCGAACCAAAATCCTGGGGCTTCTTCTGGGAGCACCCAGGAAGGGGAAATTCCATCAAACATTTTCATGATGAGTGCTCACGCGGATATCGCTACGAGATCTCGTGATTATGGCGGAGAAGAGTCTTCGAAAGCTAAGGAAGTTCCTGATGCTACTGAGCCGCTTCACATTACGAAGCCCACTGTTGAGTCTATGCCTCGGATGCCCAAAGCATATTCTAAGCGATCAACGATTGACATGAGGAGTAAAGGTTGTAAGACTTGTAGAGGAGGTAAGTATGAGTGAAAATGAGCTCATACAGTTAGCATAATTTCAAGGTGACAGTTTTTAGTGCAACAAGAAGTAAATGGATTTATAGATTAGCCACAAGACAAGAAACTAAATCTTCCGATGAGACCCTGGAAAAGCTAAAAACTATTTTTAGCATTCAAAATAAAATCTGGGCCCATCAGCTTGAAAATTAGTTTCTTACTTTGGACCCCAATAATTTCTCCTCCATTGAATATTTTTTGTCCAAATTTAAGACCCTCAAAATTCTTTTAGAAGGTTGTAAGATAAAAAAGGACGATGGTAGCCTCATATATTTCATTCTTGCTAAGCTTGGTCCTGCATACTCTGTATTTGTTTCCACCTTCCATTCCACCAGAGAAGCCATCATTTCTTCAGGAACTACCTACAAGAATCCCTCTTTTGATGCCTTTTGTGATTCTTTGATAAGAGAACAAGTAAAACTTTGACACCTTCATCTTATCACCACTGGAAAAAATTCTAAGAAAGCCTTAGCATCCCAACAACAACCATATCTAAAGAATCCCAAGAAGTAGTATCCTTAAAAATATGGTCCTAAGAAATTTCAGCCGCAAACTGAAAAATCAAATCACCAAAATAATAAGGCAAATCAAAACAAAGGGAAGAATACAGATAGACATTGCAAATTTTGCAATCAGGATGGCCATAAAGAGTCCAAATGTTTTATGAATATGGAAGCCTTAGAAGCAGCAATGAAGAATCACAACATCAATTTGGAGCACTCTTCTCCTTCATCTTCAAGCATGGCACTTTCTGCTTGTGGTTGTCAAGCATCAAGATCTGCTTATACATTAAATGTATCTTCTTCTTTTTCTTCTCATGAGTGGCTCATTGATTCTGGAGCTTCTTACCACATGGCTAAAAATAAATCCATGTTTTCTTCTTTAAATGATTGTATCACCAAACATATTTATGTTGGTGATTATAGATCTCTTAGTGTTGTAGGATTTGGAACCATTCTTCTAGATAATGGTCAGTTTAATGATGTACTATGTGTTACTACCTTGTCATGAAACCTTCTATCTGTTTATCAGATAACTCATTCAAGCGAAGGGAAAATAGTAGAATTCTCACCTCATGATGTTGTAATCAAGGACCTCAAAGATCCTAAACATATTTTAGCTACTGGCATTACTGATGATTCCACAAGGTTGTATAAGTTTGAAAACTTTGGTTCATCCTCTCTTCCCTCCATTTTTATTGCTCATAATGATGATGTGAGAAAACTTTGGCATGAGCGATTTGGTCACTTAAACTATCGCTCTCTTCAAACTCTATGTAAGGAAAATATGGTGACGGGCCTTCCTATGGTATCTTGCCGAGATGGTGTTTGCTCTGAATGTGTACTCGGAAAACATCATCGGGATAGTTTTGACAAATGTGCCTCTTGGCATGTTTCAGCCCCTTTGTAGCTTATGCACATTGATTTATGTGGTCCACTTCATGTTGTTTCTTTCTCTGGTTGAAAGTACTTATTAACTTTCATTGATGATTTTTCCAGACGCACTTGGGTATTTTTCTTAAAACTCAAGAGTGAAGTTTTTAACATGTTCTTGGCCTTTAAGGCCTTTGTTGAGAAAAAATCTGGACATCAAATCCTTAAGTTAGGATCAGACAATGGTGGAGAATATGTTAACAACAAGTTTATCAACTTTTGCACTAAGTATGGCATTCAATTGCAACATATTGTTCCATATACTCCACAACAAAATGGTGTAGCTGAAAGGAAGAATTGCATCTTAAAAGAAATGGCTAATTGTATGCTTCAATCTAAAGAACTTGGTCTCAATTTTGGGCAGAAGCCATTAATTGTGCAAATTACATATTAAATCGCACTCCTACTAAGGTTTTAAATAATATAACTCTAGAAGAAGCTTGGAGCTCAATCAAACCAGATGTAAGTCACTTTCGTGTTTTTGGAAGTGATGCTTGGGCCCATATTCTAGATGTGAAACATAAAGCCTTAGAACCTAAGAGTGAAAAAAGTATTTTTGTTGGATATTCTGAAGATGTCAAAGGATATAGACTTCTTCAACCAAAATCCAAAAATATAATCATTAGAAAATATGTAAATTTTGATGAAAATATATCGGCTTGCGAGCCTATTTTGACAAGTGTGCCACCTTTGGCCTACGAGCCTAATTCGACATATGTGCCGCCTCTCCCTCTCTCTTCTATTTTTAATAGCATTCCTTCTAGTTCAAATGATGACAGCGAGGATGGAAATCCTCCTCGAGCTCTTGAAATTGTTCCTTATACTCCACCGCTTCCAACATGGGTCCGCTCTACTCGGGATGTAGCAAGTTCTCTTGTAGGTGACCCTACCGATCGACAACGTACATGTTCTCAGTTTGAAAGAGCTTCTTCCTTATTGGCTCAAGTTCCAGAAAAAATTGATCCAAAAACCTTTGAATAATCCTCCGGTCATCCAGATTGGGATGAAGATATGAATGAAGAGTATCGTTCCTTATTGGCTAACAATACTTGGGATATTGTTCCTCTTCCATAAGGAATAAAAATTGTCAGATGTAGATGGGTTGTTAAGTCCCTATATTAATAGTGTAGCCCCTTATTATGTTAGTGTATCCCCCCTTATTGTTATTATTGTACCTCTGTAACCCCCATATTGTTATTATTGTGCCCTTACATTATTATTGTTAGGTCGGCTAGGATTACATTATGGCCCCACTAGGATTATATTGTGGCCCCATGGACTCCTATATATAGAAGGAGGTTTTGTTCAATTGTATCATCCAAGAATTGTTCCTTTATGTAATGTATTGGAGGTTGCCCCCTCGAAGTGGCTTATTTCTAAGCTGTTGATATCTTTTTTCTTCTATTTTTGGAGTTGGTTACACAACATTTGGTATCAGAGCTTATTATCCTTCCTGGCTTCCCCACAATACCCCGTAATTCGACTTCCTTTCCTTCTAAAAAAAATTTCAAGAAAAGTTCTTGAAAATTAAAAGCTACCGTCCCCAAAGATTGTAACCATTGTACTCCTAGTACAACATCAACACCTCCCATAGGAATGGAAAGCATTGGACTATTCAATACATATTCCCCATGGTTAGCTTGATATTATGGCATTTTCTAGAGTAATTTATAGTTCCTCCATTTGCAGCCATCACTTGGCATTCTGGTGCTGGGTATAGGAAACAATTCAATTCCTTGGATACCTTACAATGAATAAAATTATAAAGCAATTTATGACCTTTCTCGTAGAAGATTTCACATGGGAGGATGAGAATTTTATACATGTACATCAAGAAATAATCAAGCATTGAGGACAACACTTGTTTGAAGGGGAGAGGCATGTTAAGTCCCTATATTAATAGTGTAGTCCCTTACTATGTTAGTGTAGCCCCCATTATTGTTATTTTTGTAACCCTATAACCCCCATATTGTTATTATTATGCCCTTACACTATTATTGTTAGGTCGGCTAGGATTACATTATGGCCCCACTAGGATTATATTGTGGCCCCATGGACTCCTATATATAGAAGGAGGTTTTGTTCATTTGTATCATCCAAGAATTGTTCCTTTATGTAATGTATTGGAGGTTTCCCCCTCGAAGTGGATTATTTCTAAGGTGTTGATATCTTTTTTCTTCTATTTTTGGAGTTGGTTACACAACATGGGTTTACAAAACCAAGTTTTTACTAGATGGAAAAGTGGATATACATAAAGGTCGTCCTGTTACTAAAGGATTTTCACAAGTTGAAGGAATTGACTATACTAAAACCTTCTCCCCTATTGCCAAAATGAATTCTATCTACCTTGTTCTTTCCCTTTCTGCCTCCTTTAAATGGGAAGCCCATCAGATGGATGTTAAATCCACCTGCTTACATGGATATTTGCATGAAGAAATATACATGGAACAACCCCCTGGATTTATCCAAAAAGACTCCAGCCTTGTTTGTCACCTTAGGAAGCCTCTTTATGGTCTCAAACAAGCTCCTCAGGCTTGGTATGCCAAAATGGATAGATTTCTCTTAGATAATGGATTTTCTAGGTGTCATTCTGACATCACTCTCTACACCAAGAAAGTGGGTAATTCCATCAGCATCCTTGTTCTTTATGTTGATGATCTTATCCTTACTGGCAGTGATCCAAACCATATAAACCATGTGAAGTCGAGCCTCAAAAATAATTTTGAAATGACAGACTTAGGACACTTGCATTATTTCCTTGGTCTTCAAGTCTTGCAATCCAGGGAAGGAATTACCCTCTATCAGTCCAAGTATGCCTGTGATCTTCTACACCACTTTTACATGGAAGACTATAAGCCAACCCCTTCTCCCTTTCAGTCTGGAGTCAAGCTTTCAGTCACTTTTACTACCCCTAAAGTTGATGCTACCTTATACTTTCAACTTGTTGGTAAACTTTTGTATGTAACCCATAACCGTCCTGACCTTTCCTTTGCCGTTAGTCTTGTCACTCGGTTTATGCACTAACCTCATGAAATTCACTGGAAAGCAGCTAAAAATAACACTTCAATATATTTGAGGTACAGTTCAGTTCAGGATTAATTACAGTGAAGGAGAATCTCCCTCATTGATTGGTTTCACTTATTATGATTGGGCTGGTGACCCCAATGATCAGAAGTCCACTGTAGGATATGTATTCACTCTTTTTTCAGGACCTATTACTTGGTCTTGTAAGAAACAATGTGCCATCTCCCTTTCTTTAGCAGAAGCAGAGTATCATGGTGAAGTTGAAGCCAGCAAGGAAGCCATGTGGCTTCGTCAGATCCTATCTAAATTTGGTCTTCATCAGCAGAATCCAACTACACTTTGGTGTGATAATCAGAGTGCCATTCAGCTATGTAAATATCCAGTTCAGCATCATCGTATGAAACATGTTGAACTCCACATACACTTCATCAGAAAGCTCATTCATGATTGTGTTCTTGAAGTGCAGTATTGTCCGACCAATGATCAAGTAGCCTATGTCTTTATGAAGGCTCTCACAGAAGCTAAGTTTACCAAACTTCGATCCATGCTTGGAGTTCAAGAAAGTTCTCATTATGGGGGGATAGGCTCTAATGCCTCCTTCCTTCTCCTATTGTGTCAATTTTGTAAATCCTTCAATCCTATCTAAATTTGTTCTTAAGGGGGTATCTTAGGATATTTTGACACATAGGAAATAGGCTCATTTTTTGTCACCTTTGTAAATCCTTCAATCCTATCCCAAGTTGTTCTTAAGAGGGGATGTTAGGATATTCCGACACATAGGAAATAGTTAATAATAACTTAGTCTAGTGTAGAGTTAGGTAAACTGTGTTTCTTTACCATGTACATTTGTAACTTATAATCCGACAGTCACAATTTGTAGTGATATGACGATTATCTCTCACCTCTATATTAATGGCACTTGATTTTTGGCTTAACACCTGATTGGTCCATGATCTCTATTTAAGGAGCATGGAGGGTCATTTTTCCGGTAACCGTTTATGAGAGAAACATATGGAACTTTTCTTTTTATATTAATAAATTCCCTGAAGTGGTCGTGTTGGCTCATGGCGTGGATTAGTTCCCCCTTTGAGGGTTTTAACCACATGATTATACTGGTGTACTGATTTGTGATATTTTTGTGAGCGGTGACCTTTGGTTTTTGATCTACAGAACTTACCCTATAAATCCCTACATTATTCACATATGTAAAAAGAGACCTGCAACTTCATTACTTCATTTTATTCAAGGACAAAAAATACAAAATATATTATGGAAAACATATCAATATCAACAAATTCTATAATCTTGCTCTTCATTCATTAATCATTTGAAAACTGAGTACAAAATTTGTAGACTGAAGGTCCAAAACTCAGAACCCTTTTCTTTCTTGTCTATCTCTTTAAATAGAATGAAAAGCAGTTTGTAATTGCTGAAACTACTCCTAAATGCTTCAACTACTTAGGACTTCGTAAAATTCCTATTACATGTCATCAAAATGTCTTATTATAATTACATTCTCTTAAAAGAGAAAATTAAAATAAAACTTAAATCCTAATCTATTTTTTGAATATGAACTGATGATGCTATTGTTATATTCTCTTGATTTGTTGTCTTGTTCTTCTTTCAAGATGAAGGATCTTTAGGGAGATCAGTCATCGAGGCTCTACATTTCTTCCATGCCTCAATTTTTGTTTTAGGTGAATTGATCAACCTGTGATATTCCAATCTAAAAGTAGTAATCATTATGAATGATGGCCTTTCTATAAACATGGTCTTCACCAACCATAAAAGCTGAAAGTGCCTCTGAAGAAAATTAATCACTGCTGCTCCTTTTAAAATCTAAAACTTTTCATGAGTTTTGTCCACTTTGATCTTTTCCAATATCAGTAGTGGTTCATAAGACTCCTATAGTAAAATACTGCCTCCAAGGCCCCAACATGATGGCAAACTTTCCCTGGCTCTTCTGTCATATAAATTGTCAAACTTGCTGACTGATTCCTAAATGTCTGTCAACTTTTTCTCAGTAATCTTCCTGCAATTATTCTTGAAAATTAGTTTGTTAATATCTAAAACACATGAAATCTTGTCTTTAATCTCATTCACTTCCAACTCTTGGTCAGTCTTGGAATCAATAAAATCAATAAATTTATTTTCTCACATGGCTCTGTGAATTGTCTTCTGTTGATCTGCCATAACCTGCTCCTTAAAATATCCGATAATATTTCTTTCTTCTGATATGATAGTAAGATATCCCCAAGTTTCTCTCATCTCTTCAATGATATAATTCCAAATGATGTCCTTATCTTGTATCAGAGATATATTTCCTTTTAACTTCTCCTTTAGATTCTTAATATCAGCATCAGTAGTTTGGCAATCTGTTCTATATTTACTGATTTATCCATCCTTAGCTTGCATTATTTTCATTTCTATTTGCAGATTAGTTTTTTCCTTTTTGCGATCTCTCTCTGCCATCTTCAGTTCACTGGTCAATTGAGATATTCGTGCTACTAGATATTCATTTCCAAATGGTAAAATGAAAGTACAAGTATGAGATTCAATGTGATTCTATAATGACAATGAAATTTTCTTAAATTTGGTGATTTCTTCCTCCTTCTGCAAGAGTTGTTGCAGAAGTTTCTCTTTCTCATTTTCTACATCTACATCCTCCTATTCCATAGAGTGCTCTCCTGTAGGAAACTTCAACCTTTTCTTCAGCACAAAGATTTCTGATTCTGCACTTTGCATCAGCTTCTGTACAACAGACCTGTCATTTTGATCTACTCAAATCTTCACAATAATATTTTTGACTTCTTCATTATGGATTTTTAAAGCCCTAGAATTGGCTTTCTCTAAATTTAGTTGCTTTATGACCTTTCCTAGAATATTCTCAGTTTTAAGAGCCATTGCATTAGTTTTGGTCAAATCATTCACATTTAGTTGACCACTTTGCATATGTAAATTCACTTTATTAAGAAGAGGAATCTTTCTTACATCAACAGTCAAATTTATAGTATTGAAACTATTAGATGAGACTATAGTCATGTCAGAGGGATGAGAAAGAGAAATCTTAAACTGAACTTTTTCAAGATCCATCGCAGTCAGTAATCTTGTCTGATTTGGAGTTATCTGATACTTAGTCTGTGCCTCCATGCTAGCCTTCATCTTCTGATTTATTTCAACAACCTAAAAAAATACATTTTTAATCAAGGGTACTTGCTCCTAAGCTTCTTCTTGTATTCTTGGTGAGGAAGGTACATTTTACTCAACTCCCAATTGTAATGATAAACCAAGTTGAGCACCTGCTAAGTCTTCATTTAGCTTTGCTCTCTTTTCAGATCTCTGCTCTTCATCTTCTGAATCAATCACTGTTTCTTTACTCCTCTTGTTAGATTTCTCTGATATGATAGGAGTTTATATATTTGAGCCCACAGAACTTGCAAAACCATTATTTTCTATTTTCTCTATCTCAGGTATACTTTCATGAATAAATGTTGAATATCCATTTTCAATTCTCCTATTTGAAATCACATTATAGGGGTCATAAGCCCACTTATCTCATAACAGTAAATGCATTCTATCTAACATCATAGTGAATTCATCAACTTCCTGTCTCATATTAACTATAAAAGGACCCACAAACATAGGTAGCTTAAAAATATGACCCCTTTTCATAGGCACAAATGTACTTGATCAACATTCAAACTTTGCCTAATGAACTCCAAATAAAATAGCCTCATAGGCACAAATACAGGAAGCATGTATGGTTTTACCCCTGCCCCATAAAGTCTATTTTCAAAATGGTTTTCAAAAACATACCAATCACCAAACTTACAGTTTTCTACAAGCTGTAAGAATTCTTGAGATTTTGACAAGAAGCATGGGGTAGAAACCCTATTCAGGATTTTGTATGAAATAGACATAAAATGGTTTAGAAAATCAAATAAACCCTCATCATTCGGTTCTCTTATTACTAGGTCGGTACAAAACAATATTGAATGCCTCTTTTCATTTGAACCCATGATATTTAACCCCAGATGCAAGAATTCTTCTACATTTTGATATAAAAATAGATAAATAATGAGAGAGGGGAACCTGAATGACCCAGTCAATGATAAGCTCATGAGCTGAGTATTAACAACTTCTTGCTAGTATGAAGGGATATCCAGAACTACCTTTGGCTTCATCATCAGCATAAACATTCCCAGAACTGATTCATCTATGGTGTTGTCATCTTCCTTCCCCAATATCTTCAAAATGCACCTCAGCACCGATCAAACATCTTCATAAAAAACCTCCATGGGGAATTCTTTACTGTCAGGTATAAACTGCTTTGTATCCAGCTTCAGAAAAAAGATGAATTGGTTGAACTCTTGACCTACAAGGCTATCATAATGTGCTATCAATAGATCATTAGTGAATTGGACATAGGACTGTGACTCGAGGTAACACAGAGCTTGACCAATTAATAGAGCTGAGACCTGCAAGACATTTTCTCCTTGAAAATTCATCATGAAACACTTGCCTGGGTACATGACAGACACTAGCCAATATAAAATTAGGAAAAAGGTGCATTCTTGGAACGCATGCAAATAATACCCATGTTTTGACTATGGCGGTGAAAATTGGAGAAGCTTTGTCATTTAGAGAAACCTGTTGATAGAACTAGAGGTGGTCTAAAAAACATAGTGTCGTGAATATCCCTCTCAATGTCCATGAGAGGAATATGACTGGAAGAACCTGAAAGATACAGACGTTCGGCCATGATTCGACTTGGGGTGGCAAACAATGACAAGGTGGCAGACAACAAGGAATGACATAGGGAAAAAAAATTGACAAAAGCAGAAAAGAAACAATGACCTTGCAGAAATGAGAATCAATCTTAAATCGGTGGCGCGGGCTTATGACTTAAATGTTGAGTTGACGCACCAAATTACCATTAAAGGTACCCTGACGTGGCTGATAGTTGTCGCCAATTGGGTGCTCACATCACCGTAGGAGGTCTCAAAGTATGGAGGGCTCGTCGAGTTCATGCCCTCGCAATTAATCTCAGCAACAAATATGGATTGGCCCCGCAGTCAATAGGGTCAACTATGGAGGCACCCTCCTCGTTAACTCATGCGTTGAAAGTGCCCCTGGGTTGCCACTTTGATTTCCTGTCATATGAATCGTCGGATCCTACTCATGCACCTGCTTGTTAATTAACTGAGTGTTGGGACTCACTCTCATAAAAAGTTTAAAGTATCAAACTTTAAACTAATATAAAAATATTACATATTTTATGCTAAAGTACATGAAATTTTATACTTTAACATACATTTTCATAATTTTCTATTTTTTTGTATTTTTGAAAAAATTACAATAAAGGATATTGCAAATGAGCCACAACATCTGGCTCCACCTAGGGATAGTGTTTTTTTCCACAAAACACTAAGAATTGTAGATGAGTGCCTTCACTTCGGGCATGGATTCAAATGTTGTTTGATGAAATATGAACAATGAGCAAGTCATATATGTACAATAGTGAACCATGAACTCTTAATGCTGGAAATAATATTTCAAATACTACCCATTCATAGGAAGCTCCATTGTTTCTCCATTAAGATTCTCCAACATGAATGCGTTATTTGATCTAGATTCAACAATTATGTATGGGCCATACCAAAGTGGATCAAACTTACCATGTTTTCCCTTCTCTTATCTTCTGGTATCCCATCTTAGCACCAAACTTCCAGTTTTAAAAAGAATCTCCTTTAATTTTCTATAAAAAAATGGACTTCATCTTTTCTTGATAGGTGACCAAGTTTTCCCTGACTTTATTCCTCTTCTCACTTAATTATATCACCTTATTCAACCTCCTTACCAACGCATTAGATTATTCTTGTTCTTCTTGAAGAAAATAAATTACTGGTCTTGCTAATTGTGTATGAAACAAAGCCTGAGTACCATATACCAATTCATAAGATGACTTACCAGTAGATCTTCTAGTAGTCATTCTTACTACCCAAAGAGAAAATATCTACTTTGAATCCCAGTTTTTCTGATTTTCATTAATTGTTTTCTTCAAAATCTTAACCAATGTCTTGTTGGAAGATTCAGCTAGCCCATTCCCCTAAGGATTATATGTTTTAGAATGAGACAAAATGACATTATATGTTTGAAAAAAATTAATGAATCTAACTGAATTGAATACCTAAGAATTGTCTGTTACAATCTTGACTGGACAGCCAAACCTGCTAAAGATGTTTTCTTCCAGAAACTTCATTACTACCTGATCATTTTCCTTTCTGGTAGGTATTTCCTCAACCCACTTTTTAAAATAGTCAGTGGCAGACAGAATCCATTTTAACTTCCCACTAGATGGTGGATTGATTTCCCCAATAAAATCTAATCCCCATTGCCTAAAGGGCTCTTCAAAGAACACAGGTATAAGAGGTAGAGGAGCTAACCTTTTATTTTCTGCAAATAATTGACATTTTTGGCATATTCTAACCAGTTTGTATACATCAAAAAACAAGAATGGCCAATAAAAACATGATTTGAGGATTTTATGAGAAGTGACTTTCTAACTGTAGTGACCTCCACATAGATTCTCATGATTTTATTTTATAACCTCCATTGATTCACCTTCCGTTAAACACAATAATAAAATGTCAGCAGGATCCTTCCAATATAACTTAGCCTCAATTATAACATATGGCTGAAATTTGAGCTGAAGAGCTATGTACTTTGTTCTGTTTATTGAGGGTGGATAAGAGAAAAAAAAAGTAGTGAATAATAGCCTTATACCAATCAGAGCAGAGAAACTTGTATTTAATCCCTTACTTTTTTCTGCTTTGACTCCTTTCATCAACAACTTCATCCAAGGGTGCTAGAAAATTAATTCCCAAAGCTTGGAAATTGGATTATGTTAGCAACTTTTTCAAGCCTTGTCCCTTTACCAATTTAGTAGGTTTGATATCTAATTCATACTCTTGGATTTTAGAAATCCATTTTCCTCTTTTACCTTCCATGTCACTTTGAACCAAGACATCCTTCACAGCAGAATTAGGCACATAAGCAACTATATGAGACTGCAACACATAAGTCATGAATGCTTTTAATTCTTTGACTAGAGCATACACTTGTTCCTCCAAAATGTTATATTTGAGCTCAAAATCCCTTAGCACTTTACTAAAAAATGCCACAGGCTGTTATTTTCTCTCTTCATTCTTTTGCAACACAATAGCAACAATAGTAGAAGGTGATGCAAATGAAAATATTTGAAAAGGTTTCTGATAATTTGGACTGATCAAAACAAGAGCTTCTTGCAGATCTTCTTTAATCCTGACAAAGGATTCTCTCACATCCTTGTCCCATTTCACTTCTGCATTTTTCTTCAGCATATCTGTTATGTTCCTAACAATTTTAGCATAATTTGGGACACATATTTTGAGGAAATTAATTTTTCCTAGAAACCTCTTAATATCCTTTTTACTTCTAGGCAAAGGAATTGTTTGTATAGCCTCAACACTTGCTAGATCAATTTTCACCCCATGATTTGAAACTATATGCCCCAACATCTTTCCTTCTTCCAAAGAAAATAGAGATTTCTTTGGATTCAGTGGCAACCCAAACTTTCTACATTTCAGGAAAGCCTTCTGCAAATGCTCCAAGTGTTCATCATCAAACCCTGAAAAAATAGTCACATCATCCAAATACATGACTACAAAATTATGACCCACAAATGCTATGTCCATTTCCCTTTCAAAAGTTTCAACTGCATTCAAGAGACCGAATGACATCTTGGCATACATGAACGTTCCCCGATGCGGTAAAAGCTATTTTCTTCTGATCTTCTTTCTCAATAGCCACTTGGTTGTACCAATATAAACCATCAACCATAGACAATCTATATGATCCTGTTACTTTCTATAAAACGTAGTTCATATTTGGCAAAGGATAATTGTCTTTGAGTGAGGCTCTATTCAAATTCCTGAAATCAACACATAGCCTTATCTCTCCATTCTTTTTCCTCACAGGAACCAGATTAGAAACCCAGTCTAAATATCTAAGTGGGACTATGATTTTTTCTTGCATCATTTCTTCACTTCCTTTTCAATTGGGGCAAGGAGCAATGGATTAATCTGCCTAAGTTTCTGCCTGTGAGGTTTGACCCCATCCTTCAATGGTATTTTGTAATGAATAATATCTAGATCATATGTCTTCAAATCCTCATAGGAACATGCAAATACATCCGTATATTTTTTGAAAATATGAATGTACCTTTCTTTATAATTCTTAGGAACTCCTTTGAATAACTTGAGAATCTTGGGCTCTTGCTGAGTTCCTAGATTACAATCTTCCATACTACTCTCCCGGGAGACCTTCTTTCGATTCACTGCTACATCATTTACATCAAACAGTCTTTCAAGAGGAAACAATCCTATGGGAGATATGTTTTCTTTCAATTGAATTATCTTTTGATCACCTGTGGATTTCTTAAGTTTTTTCAAGTCATCATTCTAATTATTTTGTTCACATTCTTGATCTATTTCACTATCTTCAAAGTCTTCAATCATTGTCAAGAAATGATTGATTTTCTCATCATCTTCAAAAAGCTTCCAATGCTTTAAATTATTAGGAATTGAAGGTCTATGCCTCAACTCAATCTCATACCTCAGTCTTGGATTAATGGGTGGCTTGAATGTACTAGCTACAAATGTTATTGAATCTACCATTCTGTTTCTTCCCTTGGAATGAATTGAAGGTTCAAAGCTTCAAAATAATTCTCAATCAGGTCCCATACTTCATTCCTATATGACATCAACCTTGGATGTTTGGTTTGACAGAGATTCTTAATATGCCTTATAATCACCTCAGAATCACCAAAAATGGAAATGCAATGAATTCCCATTTTTTTAGCAGTTTGAAGACTCAAAATCAATGCCTCATATTCAGCTACATTATTTTTTGATCAAATTCAAGTTTAAAATAAAAAGGAAAAATATTACCTTCTGGAGATATGAATAGAAATCCAACTCATGTGCCATATTTTGAATAGACACCATCAAAATAACACTTCCAAATTTTGTTTGAATCCATCTCATTATGTACAATTGTTCAAGAGAGTTGCTTCTTTGAGTCTTCAGCAAATTCTACCTCTTCTTGCAGCAATAAACAAGAAAGATCTTCTTTTTCTTGACCATATATAGGGGAATTTCCTGCATCTTGTTTTGTGGCAGTTTTAACAAATCTTGTTTCTTTGTATAACCTTCTTTCTTCCCCATTGAACATGAGAATGATAGCATATGTAAAGTTAAGTTTTAAAACACCTCTAAGCTTCACTCCCCAAGACCTGGATAAAAGCATACCAAATCTGGGTGGAATATCTACAACTACTACATTCATCATCATATTTTTGGATGAAATTTGGGCCAGGGATACCACCATGTCCTTAATAAGCCCAATAAATTTCACCCTTTTTGAATCAAATGAATATAGGTCTCTATAGGGCTTAGTAATTTGAAAATTTAACTCTTTCATTACAGATAATGGCATGATATTATGTGATGCAATGAAATCCAACATACAATTATGAAGAATAAAATCATGAAAAAGCAATGAAATATAAAATGGGGGAACAAAAGAATCTACCTCCTCCACATCTGGACCAAAAGTTACCACTGGTTTTCCTCTTGAAAATTCATAGTATCACCAATATCATCAGACTAAGAAAGATTAATGAATTCTGCAATTTCCTTCTTGTAACCTGGTGTCTTAGCTAGCTCAAGTAGATGCACATGAATTTTGATCTTTTCCAGCTCTTTTCATAGAATAAAGGTTTGATTTTGTTTGACCATCTTCTCAGGTTCTTCTTGATTTTTTTTAGGATTAACAATTTGATCAGACACAGTAACAACCTTCTCCAAATTATTAGTATCAAAAGACTTATTTTAGGAAGTGTTAGCCTGTTTCTTTTCATTTCCACTCACTAGATTCATAATTTGTTTCCCCTTATCTGATAGTTTTACTGAGTTCTTTAGTTGTGGAGTCACCATTGAAGAAGGAAATGACTCTGGCTCTTTTTCCTCATCATCTTGAGTTCTTGATCTCTTTTTTTTATCTTAAATCATACTTCTTATGCAGCTCTGCTTGCATTAAAACTGTGAATTGCTTACAATACTCATCCATTTCTTCTTCATCAAATGACACCTCAACTTCAGTGCATTATTCTTCACATTCTTCTTCTTCCTCATTATCTTCCATGTACATAGCAGATATTTGATCTTCCACTTCTTTTTGATCATCCTCAACAAACTGCGAAGGTGCTGCTTCTATATACAAAGGTGCTTGAACTTGATCCTAATCTCTTATTTCTCTTTGCAAAATCTGCAGGTGTTGTTCTCTAAATTAAGGATTGAAAACTCCTTTGTTTTGTTGTGTTGAATTTTTGTTGTCTAGCTCCATCTTCACTAGTTTATTTGACAAGTTATTAATAACCTTTGTCATGTCATCAATCCTTTGATCCTGTGGCGAGTCTTCTTTGGCCTTGCCTTTCCCTTGAACTAACTGCTTTTCTTATGTTTTTCCAACAACAATCATGTTTGCCTCAATCTCCAAAGCATCAGTTTGAATTTGTTCAAGAGTAGTAGATATTCTCTCTCTCAAAGGGAAACTGAAATCTGATACAAATGCTCCAACAAAAACTACTCTTGCTCCAACATGGAGAGGCTTCATTTTTGTAGGCAAACTATTATACAATTTATTGAATATTTTAATAAAATCAGTGATGTTTTCATATGACTTTTTCTTGATAGCATTAAACTCTATCAATGAATAACCATGATCTCTCTTTTCACCCCATCTTTGGATGAATTGTGTTTCTAATTCATCCCAATTCTGAATTGAGGAATTAGGAAAACATTTAAACCATTTTCTTGCCCCTCAATTCAGAGACTATACAAAAATTCGAATTACAACATCAAGATGTTCAACATTTATATTCTTAGCAAAAGTGCAAAACAATGGCAAGTGTTGTTCTGCAGTTACTTCATCTTCACCAGTAAAACGAGGAAGTAACTTGAGGTATTCTTGGGGCATGGCATTCATAGGTTGTGGAAGATTTAACAGTGCATATATATTCATCACGAAAACAGGGACAGGGGCTACCATGTTGATACCTTGGTTAACTACTCCTTGAGTAGGTGGGGTTTGTATACCAGTTGTAAATGTGGATGGATGTGATGAAACAACTAATATAGGAAGGCTTTGATGAACAATAGCAGAAGAACTGGAAATCATATTTGGTTGAGCTTCTATAAATGTGAATGAAATAGACTCAAAATATTTTTCTTTAACCTTTGTTCTTGAAAATGAATTAGTGGAGAAAAGGATTCTTGTTCTGAGAAAATGAGTTTCTTGGAAATATACTTGGATGAGGGATTATGTGAACTGTTTCTAGGTGCAGGCAGTGTAGCATCAGGTGTGGAAAACTTCTTTGGCTTCTGAGCTTTTCTAGAAACCAATTTCTTAAGATCTCGTAGAACTGGTGCTTTCTATAGCGAAGTGTCTCACCTTGTATGTGGCCTTTTATAAGCCATAATTATGAAATAGAAATACAGCCTGATGTTTCCTCCTCTCTGAAAAACGAGAGGAACTATGAAAATAAACCCAGGGAAAGAACTTTGTTTCTTTGTCCCTGGCAACGACGCCAAAAAAATTTGTACCTTAAGAGACAATCCCTTGGCTGCAGTAAGGAATCGGCGCTTAAGACATTTTTATATATATGTCACAGAAATTTAATGTAAAATGGTATTTTCTTAATCACCTTCACGTATGTTTTTATTAAACCCTTGGGAAACAAATGCAATAAATCTTTCACAATTCCATTATATGTTGATATTAAATGGAATGATATGAATAATATGAAGGAAGGAAATCCAAATTTATATGTTGATAAACAATATCTACCACTTCAAACTTCAGAATAATTTTAAGACATAGAATTAATTAAAATGAAGGAGTGCTCATTAAGGATTTTAACTCTTATTCACATATGTAAAAAGAGACCTGCAGCTTCACTACTTCATTTTATTCAAGGACAGAAAATACAAAATGTAAACTGGAAAACATATCAATATCAAAAAATGCTATAATCTTGCTCTTAATTCATTAATCATTTGAAAACTTAGTACAAAATTTGTAGTCTGAAGGTCCAAAACTCAGAACCCTTTTCTTTCTTGTCATCTCTTTAAATACAATGACAAGCAGTTTGTAACTGTTGAAACTACTCCTAACTGCTTCAACTACTTAAGACTTCGTAAACTGCTAATTACATGCCATCAAAATTTCTTATTACAATTACATTCTCTTAAAAGAGAAAAATAAAATAAAACTTAAATCCTAATCTATTTGATGAATATGAACTAATGATGCTGTTGCTGTATTCTCTGGATTTGATGTCTTATTCTTTTTTGAAGATGAAGGATATTTAGGGATATCTATCATCCAAGCTCCACATTTCTTCCACACCTCAAATTTTTTTTTAGGTGAATTGATCAACCTGTGATATTCCAATCTAAAAGCATTAATCCTGTTAAATGATGGTCTTTCTGTAAACAAGGTCTTCACCAACCATAAAAGCTGAAAGTTCCTCTTAAGAAAATTAATCACTATTGCTCCTTTTAAAATTTGAGTCTTTTCATAAGTATTGTCCACTTTTCTCTTTGCCAATATCAGTAGTGGTTCATAAGACTCGCATGATAAAATACTGCCTCCAAGGCCCCAACATAATGGAAAACCTACCCTGGCTCTTTTTTCATATAAATTGTCAAACTTGCTAACTGATTCCTTAATGTCAATCAACTTTTTCTCAGTAGTCTTCCTGCAATTATTATTGAAAATAAGTTTTTTAATCTCTATACAACATGAATTCCTTTATTTAATCTCATTCTCTTCCAATTCTTGGTCAGTATTGGAATCAACAAAATCAATAAATTTCTTTGCCCAGATGGCTCTATGAATTGTCTTATGTTTATCTGCCATAACCTGCTCCTCAAAATTTTTTATAATATTTATTTCTTCTGATATGATAGTAATAGATACCCAAGCTTCTCTCATCTCTTCAATGATATCATTCCAAATGATGTTCTTATCTTGTATCAGAGATATATTTCCTTTCAACTTCTCCTTTACATTCTTAATCTCAGCATCAATGGTTTGGAAACCTGTTCTATATTTACTTATTTCTCCATCCTTAGTGTTATCACCTAATTTGGACCTCAGGCTGAAAAAGTAAAATCAGGGTAACCTTTAAACCACGCTCAGCCTTGTAGCTAGCCCTACAAGGCTAGGAGAGGGCTCTCTCCGTGAAAGGATATTCATCAAAGTACAAATATGAACTGATTTTAGGCTAGGTATAATAATGGTAAATGTTTAAATGAATGAATTTTTTCAGGGATGTATGGAACAAATGGGACGGTTTGAAACTAGGGAATTAAATCAGGGATACAGGGTATTTCGTGGGGAAAGGTAGGCAGGAATTTTCAACAATTAAAGTTAAATAATAATGAGCTGGAAAGACTGATGAGGAGCTGAAAAGGGCACAAGAGATGGATCCTTTTCAAACAAAAGAAAACACAGAATATTGAATGATTTCCCAAGGCAGAGAATAAAAAATGGATTCTACCTATCTATCTTGAAAGAATTCAACAAAAAATGTTTATGGATGAAAGGTGAACATAACAAATTTACATATGAACACAAAGGAGAGAAAAAATGCTAAAATTCATAACACATGTATCCCACAAATCAGAGCTGCATATCTTATTAATTCCCTGTCAAACTGTTATAATTGGAGCGCAGAGCGTCCTCTTGGGTTCCCACACTATTCCCTTACTTACTTATAGACCGATTAAAATTACATTAAATAGACTAGATTTGTGGGAAATAGATCCACATAAAAAGGGAGTTGTTTTCCAGCTCAAGAACTGAAATCTGAACATGGAAAAAGAAACCAAGAGATTGCCCCTAAAAGAAGGAATAGTAATACATTTTGAGCCATTTGAATATTTCGCCATTACACTGGATGAAAGAAAAAGAGGCAATATGAAAAACAGATCCCTATTTTACTGCTATTGTAGAAGTCTCTGTCTCATATTAGCTCTCGACCCTATGACTATTGTTTTAAAGATCTCATATATGCCAAGAAACCCATTTGAAAACAATAAAACTGGAATTTATGCCTTTAATGAAGAAAAGATTCATTTTGAGTGGAAGGGGTGAAAGGAAAGGAGGTTCGGCTCAAATCATAATTGCAATCGGAATCAATGGGAAAGTAGGGGATATAATATATAATAGAGCGTTTGAAAATACATGTTGCGATGGTGTAATCGCAATCAGGGATCGGAGGAAAGAGGAAAATGTTATGAGGCCCTAAAAAATTCCGATGTGATTGGCATAATGGAAATAGGGGTAAAGGATAAGCCAAAGGGATAATGCGGTGAAAAAACAAATAAAAATGTTTTGGTGATTTTACAAAGGAAAAATTATTTTTACATTGAAAGAGCGGAGGGCCTTTAAGGTGGGACTGGGGTATAAATTGCAATCGAAATCGGGGCTTGGGGCGGGTGTATTACACAATCTAATTTCACCGATGCGATGGTGAATAAGCGATGAGGAGGGAAGTCCTTTAAAAAACGAAATAAAATAGAATTCAGGATTTACAAAGGAAAATGGCTTGTTTATTATGAATGGGCGGAAGATTTATGGTGGGGCCCAGGGGTCAATTGGAATTGGAAGCGAGAGGGGAGCGGGTGCCAAGTATTATTTAAAATTGTCGATTGCGATGAAGTGATGGGCTGTGGGCCGTCAGATCGTTGGGAAGATCGACGGCGGAGGAGTAATCAGGTAGAGTCAATCGGAAGGGACTCGATCGGAGGGGATTGATCGAAAGCGTTGATTGGGATGGAGCGATGAAGTATGGGCCATATGAACGGATGGGTAGATCGACGGTCAGGATCTCATCGAGTGTATGAAATTGGTGATAAGTCGATTGGAGGTATGGCAATCAGGAAGGGGGAATCAGAGGGAGTTAGTATGGTGTGATTGTGATCGTAATGAGAGAAATTTATAATAAAAACTTAAAACTTTATTATAAAGTTTAATGGGTATGGAGGGGAAGTGGTTTTATTAAATGGGATTATCCAATCACGTCGAAGTTTTATGGGTTATTAAAACTTTTACAACGTGATTATGCCATCGGATAGGGGAAAAAAGGGGGTTTATAAAAGAAAATATTAAACTTTAATAAAATAAAGTTTAAGGGAAAGGTGGGAAAAGGGATTGGTTTAGGGTATAGGGGATCTTTATTCACTTAGGCATAAATTTCAATCCAAGAGTCAGTTTGAGAGTGTAATATACTATTGGAAAGCTCTTTTCGGGCTCTTTCTGATGGACATACCTAGAACATGATTTTGGACTGAAAATACTGTGGAAAACTTCTCTGAAGGGCAAGGTGGTGACTTTGTGGAGATAGCAGCTTCTGAAGTGTGACTTATTACATATGATGACATAAAATTACATAGAAGATGATAATAAAAGAAAAGTATCATGTTTTCACCTCAAAACATCGTTTTGAGATGAAAATTACATCAAACTGAATAAAAAATTTCTTTCCCAGGTACTGTGACTTTGAGTTTATTGACTTCCTCATGACCTTGCTGATATTTATTGACACTTGACTCTTTAATTTGACCACGTTGAGATCCTATAACCTAATGAGACCCATCCTATGACCTACTAACATGACTCACAAAGTGAAAGTAACTCATGACTAAAGACCATAGAGAGGAGAATCAAAAAGTTTCATATGAGGGAAAACTGATGAAAAATCACTACTATCAATGAATCCATGACCTAGAGGAATGGTGAAAATTATGGTATGGGAATCCTAATATGCAAATGAAAAAGAGAAATTTTGATCACTGGTGGCAGTATGACTAGACTGACACTAACATTGGCTCCAATGGGGATGGTAGCTCCTTGGAGGTGCCAAGAACATCGTAGACCAAGTAGCCTTATCCATTGGGCATGGAGTCAAAACACTAAAAATTGACACAATGCAGACTGACTCTGACTCAAGACTAAGACTTAAAACTAAAATAAAACCAAACTTTACACATATCATTTAAGTTTTATAACCTTCACCTCAGGCCCCAAACTTCAATGACTGTGTACTTTAACTCTGAACAGAAATAACATGGTGTATACAATGATGGTGACTTATTTTCTGGACCATTATCTTCAACAATGGTAGAGCTTCAAAATCCTACCATTCACTGCTCCTCCATGGCAATCTTTGCCATCCATTTCTAAAAGCGAGAAATAATTATGTCCCCTGTATGCTGAAATCTTGTATGGTCCTTTCCACAGGTTGTCGAACTTACCATGCTTCCCTTTGTCCTCATTTCTTGCATCCCATCTCAACACCACATCATATAACTGAAACTTTTCTTCTTCGTTCTTTTGGTCATAGATCTTCTTTATCTTCTCCTGCAACTGAATAGCATTCTGTGACACTTCTTCTCTAGTCTACTAAAGGTGGATCATTTGATTGATCCTTCGTTGATTGTCATCTTCTTCACTACCAACTTCTTGCAATAATCTCATGACTGGAACTGTAAGTGATGTAGGAAAGACAACATCAGTACCATAAACCAATTAAAAAGGTGACATACCTATGGATTTATTGCCGCTAACTCTGTCTACCCACAATGCATTGATGAGATTTCGATGCTAGTTTCGTTTGTTTGCCTCTAGCATTTTCTTGATTATATTTATCAAATACTTATTCGATGATTCTTCCAGGATGTTGCCTTCTGGGTAGTATGTTGTTCAATGGTCCAGCACAATATTGTATTTGTTTCAGAACTCCACCATGTTCTTAGATTTGGACGTTGTTGCGTTATCTGTTATAATTTTGCGAGGGCAGCCAAAATGAGATAAAATGTTTGATTCTAAGAATTGAATGATTAGCATATCTGTAGCTTGCCTTGATGGAATGGCCTTGATCCATTTAGTGAAGTAATTTGTACCTGTCAAGATCCATCGATGCTGCGCTGATGATGTGGGATGGATTTATCCTATGAAATCGAGTCCCCACTGCTGAAAGGGAGTGTTTATTGAAACTGGTTTCAAAGGAAGAGGAAGCAATTTCTTCTTCCCTAGGAAAATTTGAAATTCATGACAACTCATCACTGTTTTATACAAATCTAAAAATAAAGTGGGCCAATAATAACCTGCTCTCAACACTTTGTTAGCTGTAGTTTTCCAAAACAAATGACCACCAAAATCACCTTTGTGAAATTCATTCATTACCTTCTGAGCCTCATATTCAACTAAACAATTAAGGAGAATACCTCCTAGGTCTTTCCAATAAAGAACACTTTTTAAAATACAATATTTAGCAGACTTAAGTTTTAGTGATCTACCTTTTCTTTTAGACATTCATGGAGGAGGTGAAATATGTTGAAGAACATAAACAATATCTGAATACCATGGGGATTGTAGAAAAATATATGAAATCGGAATAAGCAAACCTTCACCTTCATCCTCTGACATTGGTGTTATAAGGTTTATATCCAGGGCACGAAGATTTGATTGGGCCATCAGCTTTTCCAAGCCTTGTCCTTTGATCAACTTTGTGGGTTTGATCTCTAAATCATACTCCAACATAGCTGCTATCCACTTACCTCTTCGACCTTCTGGATCAGTTTGCATCAAGACATCCTTTACTGCTGCATTAGGAACATATGCTATAGTATGTGAATGCAGAATATAGACCCTAAAATCCTTCAATGCCTTTATAAGAGCCAATGCTTGCTTCTCAATAATATTATACCTCAAGGCAGCATCTCTAATAGTCCTACTGAAAAAGGTAATTGCCTTTTCAACCTTATCTCTCTTTTGCATCAAAACAATAGCCATTCTATGCTCTGATGCAAATGAAAATATAATAAAATCTTGAGTATAATCAGGACTAACCAATATTGGGGCATTGGACAGAGAGAACTTTACCATATTAAATGACTTGATGGCATCCTCACTCCATTTGACAGTGCTATATTTCTTTAACATGTTAGTCATTTCTCTTATATGTTCAACCAAATTGGGTATAAATCTGCACAAGAAATTCATCTTACCATTGAATGCTTGAATCTCCTTTTTGTTTCATGGAAGGTCTATGTGTTGAATTGCCTCCACTCTATATGGATCAATGTGGATACCATCTTTAGAGATGATATGCCCCATCAACTTGCCTTCAACCATGGCAAAGAGACTCTTCTTTGGATTGAGAGAAATCCCAAACTTTCTACATCGCTGAAACACAACCCTCAAATGGTGAAAATGCTCATCATCAGAACCAGAAAATACTGTTAGATCATCAAAATAAACAAAAATAAAAACATATTTTTCATTGGCAAAAGCAATTTCCATTTCTTGCTAGAAAGTAGCTCCAGCATTCTTCAGTCCAAATGGCATTTTGGCGTATTGGAAAGTTCCCCGGGGTGTTGTGAAGGTAGTTTTGTCTTGGTCTTTCTCATGCACCAAGATCTGATTGTAGCCTAAGTAGCCATCAAGTAGTGACATCCTTGATGCTCCAACTACTCTCTGCAGAATATGGTCCATCTTCGGAAGTGGATAATTATACTTTAAGGATGCTTTATTCAGATTCCGAAAATCTATGCACAACCTTATCTCTCCTCTCTTCTTATTTACCGGAACCAACTTTGAAATCCAGTCAAAAAATCTAATTGGAACAATGATACCAACTTTATATAATCTGTTTACCTCTTTTTCAATGGATGGTAGCAGCTTTGGGTTGATCCTTCTCAGCTTTTGTCTAAATGGCTTCTGATCAGGCTTGATGGGAATAGTATGCTGGATTATGTTTTTGTCATATACCTTCAAATTTGAATAATCCCATGCAAAAACATCAGAAAATTCAGAAAGAAATTTAACATACTTTTCCTTTACCTCAGGGGACAATGGCTTTGACAACTTGAAAAACTTGGGCTTGTCAGCTGTTCCAAGATTCACATCTTCGACTCCTTTCTTGGTAGGCACCAAGCCTAGTTTCTTTGCAACATCATCCTAATCAAAAAGCTCCTCTAAAGGTATGATACCTTTAGGAATTACATTATCCTTTAGCTGCAATATGTCCATCTGATTTTCTTCCATTTCTTGATCATCAATCTCATACTCACCTTCTATTGGAGTATCTTTGAATTTTCCATCACTCTACAAAAAGGAGTTGATCTCATTTTCATCCCAAAATACTTGCCAATACCTCAAATTGTCAGGAACAACAGGCCTATGTTTGACATAAATCTCAAACTTGTTGCTGGAATTCATTGGAATTTTCAAATTGCTTGCAATAGTGGAAAGAGAATTAGCAATAATATTCTGCATTCTGGGTACTGCTATCACAGTGTACTCAGGGAATGTCTTCAAGATATAAAGGAATGCATTTCAATAGGCCCTCAATCAGGGATGCTTTGCCTAATACTCTCCTTTGACCTATTTGATTATCAACTCTGAATCTCCATAGACAGAAATCCTCTTGGCATTTAACTTCTTCAAAATTTTCAGACCTGCAATCAAAGCTTCATACTCCACTTTATTGTTAGAGAAATCAAAAGCCAACTTATAAGCGCATACTCTAACATTACTAGGAACCTTTTCAAGCTGAAAAATAGGGCTCCAAATCCATATTCCAATACCAACAGCTCCATCAAAGTCCATGCTACAAAGGCCTTCTTCTTCTTCTTCCGGATGCTGACACTTTTCTTCTTTCTCCACTTTATCTTGACTGATTTCTATATCTTTCTACTGTTCACTGTCTTTTTGCTGCTGGAAAGAAGGAGGCTTAGAAGTGCTTGCTACTTTATCCTTTTCCTGTTTGAGGACTTCCCTAAAATTTTAGAAAATTTTAGGGATCTCATCTACTTGTACCAACTAAACATTTTCATGATTCAAACCACCATCTGAATATAAGACAAAGGACTCTAAATTTTTGTGGACTACATTAATGGGATGATTTACTGGCTTCTCTTTACTAGTGATCATATATTTCATCTTCTTCTCCCTATATAGTTTTCTCAACTGACTAAACACGGGAATGGTGGCATAAGAGAAATCAAGCTGCATGGTTCCTTTAATTTTCGCACCCCAAGTCCTGGATAGAAGCATTCCAGACTGTGGTGGAACATTGAAAACAACTACATCCATAAAAACATTCTTGGCTAGGATTTGATCTAAAGACACTACCAAGTCTTTGATAATACCAATACAATGGACCCTACTAGAGTCAAAAGAATACAAATCATGGTATTTGCAAGTAATATCAAGTCCTAGCTTCTCCATAATGGCTTTGGGCATAAAATTCTGTGAGGCTCCAGAGTCCAACATAGCATTATGTAGGATGAACTCGTGTAATCTCAGACTCAGGTAGAAAGGAGGGACTTCACTTTCTTCAGATTGATCTTCTGTGGCTTGACCAAAAATTAGTTCAGGATAATCATCTTCAACATTTACCATATCTGAAATAGAGTCTATTTGCAAAATTCTAGACACCTGATGTTTATAAGTACTATTTTTCACCAACTCAGTCAAGGGCATGGACACTTTCAGCTTAGAAATTTCATTCTCCAAATTAAAATAAGGGACTTTTTCTACCTCTTTAATGGGAGGATCTTTCTTCTCTACTTGCTCGTTTGTTGTGCTCTGTTGGTTCTTTTCAATTGTAGTGTTAATCGCTAAAGATGTTTTGTTGGAGGAAGGATCGACCGGCTCTTTCCCTTTCTTCTGAGAATTGTTCTTCATTTGGAGCTCTTTTCTCCTGTGAATGGCACTAATCGGAACATCTCTATTCCTCAAAGAATATTGCTTTTGTTGGTTTGATAAAGCGTTCATGTACCCTCTTTGGTAATCGTCAGAATCTTCTTCTAACACTGCATCATTAGCCAAAATAAAATCTTCGTCCTTTCGAATGTCTGCAGTTGTTGTGTATTCTTCATCTTCAGTAAGAAAGATGGGCACACCATCTGCAGTGAAAAAATGATTGGCTTCAATCACAGGATCAACGTCATCCATCTCCATTCCTTGAACATAATTTTGCTGCAATGGAGTCCTGATCTGCTATTGTGGTGCTGCTTGGTCCTGCACTCTCTGTTCTCTTTGTTTAATTTTGAATTGTGGCTGCTGCCCTCTGAAATTTGAATTCATGATTTTTGCTTCAGGTCTATCTAAAATGGTTAACCAATCAACCATATTTTCGACTGTCCAAATCAAATTATCCATCTTGCTGTCTGAAGGAGATGCCTCTTCCTTCACAGTGACTCTCTTTATAGCTCTAGTTCGAGCTCTTTTGTTTAGTAAATTCGCTTCCACACTCACAGTTATCTTTTGCATGTCTTCAAGAGTGGAAGGATCTCTTTCTCGCAACTGATATGCCATATTAGCTTCGAAACCATATAGAAATTTAAGTAAGGCTAATCCCATAGGAGTTGGATGGTGATGTGGCTCCGGCTTGGATGCTTAGTTCTTCTTCGGCCCAGGATTGCCTTGATACCACTCTTCCATCTGAAGAGGCCATCCTGGAAGCCATGACAGGTATAGATAGACCGTGGGATGATTTGCATCATCGGTCTTACTTCCTACCTAATTTAAGCGAAGTTGAAACAAGTTTTCCGAGTCCTCCGTCTCCTGGTCCTGTTCACCCAGTCTTGAACCCTTTGGCACCAACACAGGTTTATGCTGAAGGGAACATGGCTGTGATCTCTCCTACTATCCCGGTTAACATTTCCAGGGATCCTGGGTGGCCCACATAATTACTGCATGGATGAATGTTCCGTGAAGAGGTTCAAATTTACAGAGTTCTTTAAAGAGTATAGGAATGTATTCGCTTGGTCTTATGAGGAAATGCACAGCATAGACCCATCTATTGTCCGGCATGAGATCAAGACCGGCCAATAAAGCCTTCGCCCGGTGGGGAGCAAGCTTCGTCAGGTCAATCCTAGGAAAGCGTGACTATCGAGTGGAAGCTTCTTAAGGCGGGATTCATTTTCCACGTTCCTCATTGCGAATGGGTTTCAAGCCAGTTCCGTAGATAAAAAGCAGGAACGATTCGAGTGTGCATCGATTTCGAGAGACCTAAATAAACGTCTTCCTAAAGATAATTACCCCACACCATTTATCGATCAGATCATTGACGAGTGTGCCGGTAATGAGATTTTCTCCTTCATGGACGGTTTCTCCGGATACAATCAAATTACTATCCGTCCTGAAGATCAACATAAGACTGCCTTTATTTGTCCCTGGGGTACATTTGCATATAAGAAGATGCCTTTTGGTCTTAAAAATGCTGGGGCTACCTTTCAGTGGGCCATGTCTTACGCCTTCCATGACATCAAGAAAATTATCGAGGCATACTTAGATGATTTAGCTGCTCATTCTCGAAAGAGGATGGATCATCCTGGTCACCTTCGGCAAATATTTGAAAGATGTCGTTTTTATAAAATTCGATTGAATCTGAACAAGTGCGTTTTCGCGGTTACATCCGGTCGGCTATTGGGATTCATTGTGTCTAGGGAAGGGATAAGGGTAGATCCCTTTAAGGTTGAGGCAATACTTTGGTTGCCTCCCCCGTCCTCAATTCGTCAGCTTCAAAGTCTTCAAGGGAAGTCTAATTTTCTTCGGAGATTTATCGTCAATTATGCTGAAGTCACAAAGGGATTTATGAGACTGTTGAAGAAAGGAGTTCCTTTTCTTTGGGACGACTACGCTCAACGCTCATTCGATGCTTTGAAAAAAGCATTGACCTCTGTTCCTTTATTGAGTCCACCAGATTATAGCAGGGATTTCCTTTTGTATCTGGCAGCAGCAGAATCTACCATCGGTATGGTTCTGGTTCAGAAAGATGATGCTCTTGCAGAGCATGTTATTTACTACCTAAGTCGAGGATTGGTAGGACCTGAACTCAGGTACACTCCGATAGAAAAATTAGCTTTAGCAGCAGTTCATGCTGTGCAGCGACTCTGGCATTACATTATTCTTCGCAAAACTTATGTTTTGGCAGCTGCCAATCCATTTCAGTTTGTCCTCAGCAGGCGAGTGATTGGGGGCAAATATAATAGATGGATTGTGATTTTACAGGAATTTGATCTTGAGTTCATGTCTGCCAAATCCAAGAAGTCATTATTTTTTGCGGAATTGATCTCCGAGTTGCCCTGTGGAGAGGAGATGATCTATGATGAGTCCTTTCTGGACGAACACTTGTTTCTTATCTCTCCACAGGATCCTTGGTACGGGGATATCATTGTGTATCTCCAGACTGCGAAGTTTCCCTCTACTTTTTCGAAAGATGAGCGTCGTAAACTGCGTAACTTGGCCAAGAATTATTTGATTATTGGTGATGCGTTGTACCGTCGAGGGGTTGATTCAATCCTAAGATGCTGCTTAACTCTCGAAGAAGCTGAGGTTGTGCTCAATGATTCTCACAGTGGAGCTTGTGGGGGTCATTTATCTGGGCTTGCTACAGCCCAAAAGATTTTGCGTGCTAGATACTTTTGGCCCTCGATTTTCAAAGATTGTATTGAATCGGTCAAAAAGTGTCATCCGTGTCAGGTTTATACTCAAAAAATGCGCACTCATCCAGCTCCGTTTTTCCAGTCGTTACTGTCGAACCCTTTACAAAGTGGGGTATTGATTATACTACTTGTCACCCGCCTTCGGCTAAAGGTCACAAGTACATTATTGTAGCAGTAGACTACTTTACGAAGTGGGTCGAGGCTATGCCTACTTTTGGGAATGATGGTGAGACTGCAGCTCTTTTTCTTTTCAACCAGGTTATTGCTCGTTTTTGTATTCCTAGAGAGATTGTCACTGATCATGGCAGTCATTTTCAGAATAGCATGATGGCTGAGTTGGCTCTAAAATTAGGTTTCCGGCAGGAGCATTCATCTCCGTATTATCCTCAAGCCAATGGGCAAGTGGAAGCCATGAATAAATCCTTGAAGACAATTCTTCAAAGGACAATTGATAAAGCTAGATCCAACTGGCATATTATGCTATATCCTGCACTTTGGGCATACAGGACGTCGGTGAAAACTGCAACTGGCTTTACTCCGTTTCAGCTAGTGCACGGGGTAGAATCCGTATTTCCTATTGAATGCGAGATTCCTTCTCTTAAATTAGCTGTTGAACTTCTTCCTAACACTTCTAGTCTGGCAGAACGGCTTCTTCATCTGGAACATCTCGATGAGCAGCGTCGAGATGCCGCCACGATGAATGAAGCGCATAAAAACCGAGTAAAAGTTCAGTACGATAAGGCGGTCAAGCCTAGGGTCTTTTCGGAAGGTGACCTTGTTTTGGTCTATGCCCAAGAAAAATATGCCCTGGGGGCAGGGAAGTTTAAGTCTATGTGGTATGGCCCCTATATCGTTAAAAAAGTCCTTAAGAAAGGAGCGTATACCTTGGTTGATTTCGAAGGGAACGAGTTGCCGGAGCCCTGAAATGGGCTCTATTTGAAGAAGTATTATGCCTAGGCTTCGGCCTGGCATCTTGCTTTTGTATATAGTAGTTTTTACTTTGTACATATCTGATTGATTTTCGATCTTTGATGAGTTGGTGATGTTTTTGATCTGCTTTGGCAGGTTGTGTTGGATGTCATGAGTCATTTGGTTTCGCCGATGGTGCTAGTAGACACACCCGAAACTTAGCTTCCGCGGCTTGGGTCCTTCATTATCCATCCGGTCAGCTGTTAGTATCAAGAGGGGTCTGCATTGGTCCTGCTTCCAACAATATAGCAGAATACACTGCAGTTATTCATCTACTCTCGGAGAAAATATCTTTGGGTGTTGATTCGTTGGTAGTTTTCTTGGACTCTCAGCTGGTGGTGTCACAGTTGAACAATACTTATCGGGTACGAGATCCATTTTTATTACGATTGTTCTTGAGGGTACGTTTGTTACAAAGGTCATTTCAATTTTTAACTTTCATTCATATTCCTCAAGCTGACAATTGGTTTGCTGACTCATTAGCTAATCAAGCATTAGATTGGCATATTAATCATTCCATACAATAAATTTTTAATCATCAAAAACATCATACATTTGATACATTTATCACATCACATCAAATATCGTTGTATATATATCATCGGAGTGTTCAAAAACTTTACAAAATTTGGATCCATAATGTCGTACAAAACTTGGGCTTATGCCCCCATCATGTTCAGTCTCAAAAAAGAATATACAGTCATCTAATACATAATATCTGTCTACTCCTGAGGTCCCTACCCAGAAGTCGTGTTCCTATAGAACGTGACTGCGGTGGCAACTCGGCGGAATAATCTAACCCAATCTCGGGGCACTCCTACCACCCGTCTCTGGATGGCTTCCGGCAGGTCCTCCATAGAAGCCATAGGTATTTGGCAGGTTAGTCCCTCCAAATTCCTCTGCACGGCCTGGAGAGTCCTATCTGAATCCACAGTATCTGCTTCGCCCCTGCGGCGCTTGTGGCGCGGGAGACCCTCAGGTCGAACTGGTCCAACATCTGAATCATGATCATTTTAAATTTTCAGTCATTATGAATCCAATCAAAAACATGTTTGTTTTTCATTTCTTCATACATATTTGAAAAAATCCAAAAAAAATTATATAAGTCAAAAAAATTTGCAAACTTACCGACTGTGCCCCATGCTGTGCCTGGTGGAAGAACTAGATCTGGATCTCCACGGAAGTCCATCCCGGCATAGGGATAGTCATCCACTGCGATGATTTGTTCTCCCCACCAACGGAAGAACTCATCGTCCCATGTGGTCCGGGGTACTTCACTACCCCCCAATCTCTTCATCATGTCCGCCCAACGAGCAATTCTTGGGTCCCTCGGGCTACTGATGGTAGAGATAACTCTGGGTCTCAATGTTGGAATCTTCTCAAAGAAGAATGTTGTCAAAATTGTACCGTAGCCAAAGTGTTTGGTCTTTTCTTGGCGGATTGAGGTCAATTGTTGTTTCATGTTCAGTAAAAGGGTTGTGCACCAATCATAAACATGAGTCAAACATTCTACTGCTATGCTCATTTGCGTCCTGGACGCCTGATGTAGGGAGGCAGATCCTACCACTCTGCCGATGGTGAAAAGGAGGATTTTCATGTGCAAATCCCGTAAATCTTTAATTGCAATCTGAGTTCCAACCTTTTTGGAACCCTCTACGCAATACACGTGGACATAGTCTTCCACGGTTAACCCTCCCAGGGGCTTCCCGTGCAAGTCTACTGGTTCTCCCCTCCGGGAAAGTCCAGTAATAAAGTATATGTCTTCCACTTCAATGCGTATTGGCATCTGATCTATCACGAAACAATCTTGGTCTGGTTCCCAGTAATTGACGAGCATTTCTAGCAACCGAGGATTGCTTTTCATATTTGGCATTTTAAAGAATTTGAACAATCTGCAATTCCGAAGGATATTTTGCGCTGCTCGATCTTGCATGACCTCTTGGTCAATTGCGCTATGCTCACGTTCTCTCCATGAGATTGTCATCCTATAAAATTTCATTAAATCATGCATTAGCCACGCTTTTTAAGTTTCGGACCTGCGCATACGCGAAACAACAGTGATATGCCATACCAAGATTACGCATATGGGTACCGCATTCCACCTATCTTCAAAGAAAAAACGCCCCTGAAGGCATCAGCAGTCATTTTCAACAACCACCAGCATCACTACCACAGTAGTGGCACAGACAGCACATGTATCTGTCAATTTTGTTTAACTAGCCATAGCATCACAAGCATGGGACATGCCCGCCTCGTTGAAATTTTGTAAATATGTTGTACATTTTTTCTGCTTGCAGGGGGTCCCTTAGGCCATGGTTATCTCGAAAACGGTGCAAGGTGTTGTCAATTCCAAAATACACACAGACCTCTCTCTCTCTCTCTCTCTCTCTCTCTCTCTCTGCATACGATACAGAAAAGAAACTATAATGTATTTCGGCTATACAGTTCTTCCTAGACCTCACACATTAGGGGGCAACTATTAACACTGGAAAATCATACAGCAGAAGACGACATCAATTAATGTCGAGCCTAAGGATTTACAGGACAGGAACACATTATGGAATCAAGAAGTATTTAAAATCTCTAAGGTTTTGAGAAAATCATATTTGAGCTAGTCATAAATGTTGAATTGTGTGCTTTATCCTTCGAGAAGAGTGCCTTCTGCGCGCCTTTTTGCCCGATAAGCGCGCATTCCTGGAAATGGAAAAAAGTCGCTTTCTGGGACCACACCAAGCCAAGGACAGTTACTCCTTATGTGAAAGCCGCCTAAGGACAGCCACCAGCGCCTCCTTAGACATTATGTGAGCACACAATGGAATCACACCTCTCCCTTGGGTCACCATCCATCATGTACCAAGGGAGGGAAGGAGGATTTGAAACTCACCTATATAAAGCCACCAAGAGATGAAGAAATGGTGATCACATTTTTATGCTGGCCAAATTTCCCCAAGTAGCACTAGCATTGTGTTTGACCCAGAGCTGGAGCTAAAGAGGACTCGATAGTTGGCCACCCAACATCTTAGTCCACCATAGCAGAGAGAGAGAGGGAGACTGCATCAGAGGCAGAGCTTGGAAAGCAACATCCTTGCATCGGGACCTAGAGCCATTGCCTAGGGGCCCTTTGGCAAGTGGGTAAAATTTCTTCTCTGTTTCAAACGTTTAATAAGAAGAGGCCATCAAGAAATCGTTTGCATTATTATCGTTTTGACTCTCTATATAGCTTTTGTATATTTGTGTTTTAGTTTTAGTTTAACCAGAGCATACTTTAGCATACTATTTCCATTAAGGATTATGCTTTTGAGCTCCCCCACTTTCTGCCTGTTACCAATAGTTTAAAGAGTAGACCACACTCTTTAAGATGGTGTGATTTCATACACCCGTGCGACAAATCCACCACAACAAGCCCTGTAATGAAATAAATATCTTCCTCAGTCGGTGTGTACCACTGGTCAGGACCAACCTGGAAAGCTTGTTGGTGGGCATTCCACCTATGGATAAGATGTCTCAAAAAGACACTATGGGCCTTTAGGAAAGTAGCCTCCTCATAGAACTTGAGGAGGCCTACCTGCCTTAGGAGCCCTTGGGTATCTGCTATAATAAGGCGAGGGTACGCATCTCTCTCCCTCTCTCGTGTCTCCCACTGATGAAGCATGTAATACTGCTTCGCCTGTTGTTATTTTTGTTCCTCCTCTTCTCTCTGAATCATTGACATATTAAATAAAACAATTTTATTAAATCAGACATGTATTTAGGAATATACATATATAATTTTTTTTGGAAAAAAAAACAGACCAGTCAGTGCGCCACAAAAACAGTCATGCATCGCTTCCGATGCGGCTTTTGTTTGTAGAGCACCGGAGGCGGTGCCCCAGATGACATAAATCGCACCGTATGTGATGCACCTGAAATTTTTTCAAGCCCCGTTGACTATATACGGTGTCATAAGAGCAGCGTGCTGACTAAAATATACGCCCTGGTGCATATAGTTGTATCAGCGCACTAACTTCCTGACAAATTACATAGTTAACGGTGTGGTTTTTTACCCAGCCGCACCGTTGACCCTGTTGGAATGCCAAATGTGGTGTGCTAACAGACACCGGGGTGGATATATCTGTCAACGCACCATGTTGCTATTCCCATGGTCAACGGTGTGCCCTGCTAAATGACCGCACCGCAAATTTTTTTTAATTTTAAAATAATGTGGGGTTCCTTTCGGTACCGCCCTAGACATAGTGCGGATACTATTAGCACCGGTTGCGGTGCGGCTTGTAAATTTTACAGGTAGCTCCGCTTACCGGTGCAAGTTGAACGGCTCGTGCGCACTGTGCGACCAAAAACAAAACAAACAAACAAACAAAAAAACAAAAAACTTTTTTAATGGCTAATTTTAAGGTTATTTCAAATTCTAATCCGCTAAAAAGCTTAATTATGGAAAAACTAGAAAAATACCTGTACATTTCACCGTCGAGGAGGCATATTAGCTATAGAATTTACAAAAGAAAATTTGCCCACCGTTTTGCAAAATGCAAGCTGGAGATTGGTGGCTAATGCACAGTAGTAGTGCATGCAATGGGTGCAATGGGAGCATCAATGTCAGGGCGGCTCAATGAAGGAGAAATTGCACCGGTGTTTGAGAGCTTTGGAGTACTGAGAAAAGTGAAAAATGTTGTTTTTTGGCCATAATTTTTTTTTTATTTAACCTTGTTCTGGTGCGCGGGGTTTTATAGGCGCACCAGTGTGGTTTCTTAAGACCGCACCGAGCGGTTTCAGATTTGACACGTTGTTTTATGATGCACCGGGGCAGTTACTTAGCACTGCACCAGGCTGTTTCAGTTTTGGCGTGATGTTTTATGATGCACCAAGGCGGAATAGTCGTGAAGCACCAGTGCTTTATAGTAATAGGACGCATCGGGCATGTGTATATGGAGCGCAAGGTGTCCGGTGTGCCAATGTTTTGTGCGACCAGTGCTTTCTCTTGTAGAGCACACCGGTGATTGAGAGCAGAAAAGTGAAAAATGCGATTTTTTTTGTCATAATTTTATTTTATTTAACCCTTTTTTGATGTGCATGTTTTAAAGGCGCACCGGTGCTATTTCATACAAACGCACCAGTACACTTCTGTTTTGGCACGGTGTTTTATGATGCACCGGTGCGGTTTCGTAACACCACACCAGGAAGTTTCTATTTTGGCACGGTGTTTTATGCTGCGCCGACACAGAAGAGTTGTGAAGCACCGGTGCATTATAGTAATAAGACGCACCAGGTGGGTGTGTATGGAGCGCACGGTGTCTGGTGTGCCAATGTTTTGTGCGCACCGGTGCTTTCTCTTGTAGAGCGCACCGGTAATTGAGAGCTCTAGAGTACTGAAAAAGGTGAAAAATCTAATTTTTTTGCCGTAAATTTTGTTATTTAACCCTTTTCCGGTGTGCATGGTTTATAGGTGCACCGGTGTTGTTTCTTATGAACGCATCATTCATTTTTTGTTTTGGTGCGTTGTTTTATGATACACTGATGCGGTTTCTTAATACCGCACTGGGTGGTTTCGGTTTTGGCACAGTGTTTTATGATGCATCGACGCGGAAGAGTTGTGAAGCACTGGTTCTTTACAGTAATACGACGCACCAAGCGAGTGTGTACGGAGCGCATGGTGACCGGTGTGCCAATGTTTTGTGCGCACCTGGCGAGTGTGTACAGAGTGCACGGTGTTTGATGTGCCAATGTTTTGTGTGCACCGGTGCTTTCAATTGTAAGGAGCACCGGTGCAATGTTGAATGATAAGCGCATCGAGCGGAAAACATCTGTAAAACCCTCCGCCAACCAACCTCCTCTAGTAACCTCTGCTAGAAACGAATGTATGGCGTATTTTTATAAGGGGTTCCTCAAAAACATCTGCTAGAGGGTCTTTTCCTTGTAGTGATCTTTATGTAGTTGTGGATAGATTCAATAAAATGTGTATACTTATCCCATGTAAGAAAACCATTACTGCTGAACAAACTGTTGAACTTTATTTTCAACATGTATGGGTTCATTATGGTTTTCCAACTTCTATTGTTAGTGACATGGATTCTAGGTTCGTTGGGAATTTTTGGTCCAATCTTTGGAAGATGATGGACACAAAGTTGAAAAAGAGTATTGTTTTTCATCCGCAAACTGATGGAAAAACTGAGGTGGTGAACAGACCCATTGTGCATCTATTGAGAGGATATTGTAGCAAACATCCCAAGTTGTGGGATGAACAACTGCATTACATTCAACACGCTTACAACTGGGCAAAGCACTCTTCTACAAATACTTCACCTTTTGAAGCCTGCTTTGGGTATTTACTGAAATCGCCATTAGACTTAATCTTTGAGAAGGACGTTACAATTGATGGGCATAATGATATTGATAAGGCTCGTAAGTTCATTGATAAAATTCATATTATTCATCAACAAGTTCAAGAACAACTTGAGAAGAGTCAAAGCAAATACAAGGAGAGGCATGAAAAACATAGAGTTGATCACAAGTTTCAAGAAGAAGGATGAGGTATGGTTACACATAAGCAAAGAAAGGATGCAAGGAGAAGGTAAAAAGCTCAAGCCCATTCACTATGGTCCATTCAAGATCATCAAACAAGTTGGTAATAATTCATTTCAACTTGACTTTCCTTCATATATGCAAATGTATTTCGTTGTCAATGTGGAAAATTTACGTTTGTATGAGCCTCCTTTGATTGATGATCAAGGGAGTGATATTCAGCTGCCATCTATAGGAGATTTCTCGCCAGAATTTTTGGATGAGCTCAAGGAGGATACCATCCTTGACAAGAGGACACACACTTCTAAGAGGGGAAGTGTCGATTATCTTCGAATTGGGCTCAAGACCAGCAAACCAAGTAAGGCAAGGTGGATGAAAGTTGAAAAGGTGAGGTAGTTGTACCCTCATCTTCTGAATAGGTAATTAAATTCTTTTGGGGTCCAAAAGCTTCCCAATGGGGAGGTGTGATCAGGAGATCATGTGTTTTTCTCAAAATTGAAAGTGCTCGAAACTGTACCGAACCTAAGTGACCGGATATGTCTCGTCGTTGTGATTCCAACACCGTGAACGGTTCGAAAAACTGATGTCATATGAGGAAGATATTGCGATCTGATATTTTTCCTAAACAGCTAATTTTTTGTGACGGGAGTGACTAGGATGCCCAGTCACCAGGCAGGTACAGTCAGCATGGGTGGCATATACTGGGAATATTCCCTTTTCTCAAATCTAGTCATATTTCGACATTTGGTTGTTTCTGGGCCATTTTATGGAGATGTACGTGTTTTAAGGAGGGTTGTTGAATGGGTGACACATGGCTAGCCCAGAGGCTGCCACATGTCCCCTTGACCGTTGACCAAAATTTTGGTGGAGTCCGGGGTGTTCGACCCTGTGACCTCCATGGCGCCCACGAAGACTTCGACCAACCCGCATATCACATGTTTCTTACCTTATAAGTCTACCACATAATTTAAAATCATAAAGGTTTCCATGTTGAGGGGGGACCACCAGCGGTCCCGTGGATCGTGGTCACATGAAATGTTGTAAACCGCAATAGAAAATAGCTAACCAACGGATATTCAAACCATAACTCCAGTGGCTCGTTGATGTGGTCACATATGAACCTATGACATAAACTTTAATGCAACAGTTTCATCAAGTGTAACCTCTGGCAGAAAGCACTGTCACTTGCGTGGTTAGGTGGCATATGTAGCAATGGTTTCGAAACGCGGTTTCGGAACTTTGTATTATGGTTCCGCTCCATTGTTATGTGGAGTTTTAAAACCATAACCACAGGGTTTCAAGTGGGGGGTCGGCTTGTGACCACCCCGCCCTAACCACCAGACTTCAATGCAAACGGTTTATACTGGCAGAGGCTTTAGCGTCGGCTAAATTTTCGGAATTGTTGCCAAACTAACTGCAGTTCTCCACAATTAGTGGAGGTTTTCTAGCTGAGATTGGGAAAAGGTTTTGGGAGGTCAATTTTCGACCAATTTGGGTGAAACAAGAGTCTACCTATACTAATTTGAGCATTCTTGAGCCACTGGTGTAGAGAAAACAGCCATTAGAGGCTTGTAAACACATGTATTTGCAATTTTGAGCATAATGACAAAAAGGGACATGCCATTGGGAGCTAGACTAGCAAATGTAGCCCGGGAGGGGTGAACTGCTTCATCATGCCTACTGTGTAAAACTTATCTGTGATTTTATTTCCCTGTTATACACCATTGTGAAGTGTTATTTAGGTTTATTTTCATGCTTAAAACTCACAAATTCATCTATGTTTCATGGTTAAAACACTCATTCCTTAAGTAAACAAATGGAGACAAATTGTACATGTTTTTAATACTGAAAGGACACTTAAGAGAGCAAACTAATACACTCCTTTCAGATCAGTGACTTGCCATTTTATGATGGAATGGGGAATGTCGTCATGTTATTGGAGGATTTTGACCGAAAAGTGTCAAAGGAACAAAGGCATGAGGCTCTAGGTCCACTCCAACCTGATGGTGGGGTGCACACACGAAAATTCTAGAAGGTTGGTCAGAGTACTGAAAATTAATAAAGCTGAGATCTGGTCAAGTTGACATGAAGATTACGGAGAAGTATGATGGCCAGAAGGATCCACGCAAGCATTTAGCCCGCTGGACTGAAGCTTAGGGAGCAGCACCTCAGCCAGAATGGGTGCACATGTTCTTTCATTCTTTGGAGACGACACCTCAGCAATGGTATCCTGAAATAGAACTGCACCATGGAACGAATGGTTGAGATGAGATGATTTAAGGGTTCTTGTTAAAATATATCTTTGTGGATGGATGGGAACGCATTAATGAAGCTCTTCAAGAAGTGACAATAGGTGTCCTCTGGATTGCTAAGGAACCAAGGACCCTAATACAGCCATATCGGGCTGCGTAGTGGGAAAAGACTTGCGAAGATGACTAATACTTTGTTTATAGGAACACGGTTCCCAAGACTGTTTTGGGGAAGGATATTTTCGGATCTCATGAGAACTAGACGCAAACCACTTTTGTTTGGGGATAGGCTCCAGCGCAGTAGGGGTACTGCGCAGCAGACGAAATCCAGGTGAAGTCAAAGGTTACTGGGCCAAGTGCAATCAGACTTCATTGAAGGGTTGAATCTCGCGAAGTTCATCAAAATATGACTGTTGGAATAATTAGAGCTAATTGGAAATCGACCTGCCCGTTAGAAGGAGCGGGAAAAACACAATTAAAAGGCATATCTAGCCAAATATGCCGCCAAATCGGCATTTATGAGGAGCGTATAAGGGTGATGATGAGGTTCAAATTTGAAATTTTCTATATATCAAGAAGCCCGCTCCCCATTCAAACACTTTGCGTGCTAACGATTAGAAAAGAGAATTGTTGTTTGCAAGAAAGTTGAGCTAGTTGCTACATGTCTAAGAAGGGTTTCAAAGATATCAAGAGAGAATTTCTCTAGAGAGGCTTAGGGTTCATCATGACGGCTACACCACTAGTGATTGTCACAGGGCCGAGGTATCCCATAAAATAGATCACAAGAGCGGCTCCATACACGAAGCCTAAGAAACCAGCCTTGTTGTCCTCGCTGAGGAAGAAACCATCAAAAGAACAACAAGCTAGGGCAACCCAGGAATGACGAAAGGAAATAGTCGTGGAAGTTGACTCAGAAGAGGATGAGGAGGAAAAGGAGGTACCCAAATAAATTGAAGTTGAGGAGGTTGAGCCTCTCTCCAGGTTGCCTCCATATTCCACCCTGGAAGCCAAAGGCCAAGAAGTCGGTGAAGGACCCCGACACAGTAAAGTATAAGGTGTTCACTCCGTTGATTCCTGATGAAGTGGTAGTTGAAGGTAATATCCTAGCTACAGTGTCCCGGTTGTAAATAGAGGACTGTGACTTCAATGATAGAAGCAAGTACCCGCAGTTTGAACCCAGTCAGTATCTACGCCAGCAGTCATTTCCAAGCGGACTCATGCGATTAGAGCCGATGAAATGGGTAAAGGCTATCCAACAGGCAAGGATCCTCAAATTGTTGTATGTACTGAACTTCGGGTGAAGTATCATTAATATTATTTGTGTGCACCAGTTTCTGGCCTTGATGCATGATGGTTGTTTATTGTTGGGGAAGAAGATCCCCATTACGAAGATGTTGATCAGGATAATTATGGCCCTTCCCTGTCAAGGATTGAACCCCGCGGAGGCTTTTGTGGGAAACATCCAAGACAAGCAGCTTAAAAACCAAATAAAGAATGCATATGGGCTTACAAAGGGATCTCTAGGGTACTTCATTAGTTCTATCTCTAACAGAACTGTGTGCTTCGTCGTGCACATCTTGGCAGGGAAAATCATGATGAAGAGTCGTGGAGAGGAGGCTTCCGCCTCTATAATTGCCTTAGCTGCAAAGTGCGCCTAGGGCATGGTATACAATTGGGTTGGCTATTTATGTCAGGATTTCCTCAAAGATTGCAAGGTCACACAGGAATAAGGCGAGTTGTTCCACTACACATGGCTCCTGCTTCTAATTGCCTTGATGGAATGGATGGAACCTGACGGGTCGCGGTTCAATGTTGTGGACCCTGATCTCTGCGAAGCCATCCAATATACTTCGTTATGGCATTCAACAAAACCATCGAGGGTTATTTCTAATAATTTTTTCTGGGTTAGAGTAGATATGAGCTTAATAAAAATGATCAACCGAAAGCCATGACTGTCACCAAGAATTATTGAACAATATCGACAAATTGTGGAGTTTAAAGCGGACTTCCACCATATCCACATCCAGGCGAAGAAGGACCTCGCTAAGGTATGGCATGAACTCCCGTACATGGTTGAAGAGGAAGACGTAGATGCCATCATCAACCGATGGGCATATGATAGGTTAACTCCATGTCAGGAAGGTACAGACACCGCAAGAACAAATGGGGAGAAGCCCACTACGCCAACTAGGCAAACATATATTGAAGTAGAGCTCCTAGAGACTAAAGGGGATGATATTGGCAGTGATCTGGGCATAGATATATCTGGCCCCTCTTCTTTGTTTATTACAAAAAGAAGGCAGCCACAGAAGGGTGGCACCCAAAAGAAGGTTAAGTTTGACAGATCTGATGATCCACAAGACATGGTCCTCACTGAGGGGGACATCAACGAAATAAGAGATGTTGTCTGAAAGGTAAATGAATATTTCTAGGGAAATGTTGAAGAGTAGTACAAGAAGGTACTGGAAGATGTGCACAAGGGGCTACAGGATATGCAGGTGCACACGATCATGTTACAAGTGAACACAGTTGTGCTAATAAATGCACAAACGAGTACGGGTATGGCTGCACAATAGTTAGCGCTGACTGTAGATACCCACATGGTGTTTATTCCTATAGGCACATTGCATTTAGACATAACTGAGCAGATGAAGTAGGCATTCCACTAGCAGAACACTACATTGAATCTTGCCATGATGCCTTTACAATCATTGCATGAGTTCCATTAGGGCATCACCAAGGAGCTGAAGATCAGGGAACAACGAGATCTATTGGTTATTCAAGATGCCTAGCAGTAATTCCAGAGCATGGCTTTAGAGAAACAAGTTGGTATCCAGGAACACGAGGCTGAAGCAGCACAGCGACAGAAGCTAGAAGAATAAATCTCAAAGGCATGTAGCAAGCTACTATAGCTTGAGATTCAGCCTGCAGCTGCGCCTAAGGAGAAAGTGGCCAAACTGGCCACAAATGTCAAAGATTCCAAGGCCAAATTCGATGAGGTATGCACTGAGATGTCGATGAATATTTTCGAGCTACAGATGAAATTGCAGTTGACCACACCGTCAGAAGTATGGGAATAGTGCACAACGGAGCTAAAGACCACCACAGCACAAATCGAGTCTCACATACAAGAGTGCGCGATCATATTTGGCGACGCTCTGGACATATGGTCCTCACTGCAGGAGGACCCACAAGTATATAATATTGAGACCAATGTGTGCGAGAAGCGGGAGTAGATGGATAAAAACAAGGTCACTGCAAAGACCTTCAAGGTCAGGAGTAGTGAGAAGCTGAAGCCAGTCAACTTTCCCAAACTGTGGAGAAGAAACTTAAATAGTTGTGCACAACTTAAAGGGGGTTGGAACAAAAGGCAGCGATGTCCATCATAGAATCGTTGCTCGGAGAATTCCGAGATTTTTCCAAGTAGTGCACTGATACATTTCTCCCATTAAAGGATGCCTTGAGCAGCATCAGATCAAAGATCGATGGCGCAACACCGTTGTGACTCAGGATGAGTCACAGTTTTGTGTTGGGCACCTGTTAGAGCCAGGATTCCCCACGAAGTAAAGACTCTGTAGTTCGAGGAGCGAAGCGCGCATCACGAAGTATATTTTTCGTCTTAGGGGCTTTAAGGTGGGTCAAAGCCTCTTAATTATGTAATGGGATGGGATTTTTTATGAACGTTGGACTTTGCCCATGGTTTTGGACCATGGTATTGTAAAAGCTAGATCTATATAAGGAGTCTACATAGAAGTCTTAGGTAGGTTATGATTGATGATGTGCAATGCATTTAGATGCAAGATTGAGTTAGAGTTTGTGGTTTGGGTTAGAGGAAAAGGCTCCTACAACTATGTGCGCAGAGACCTTAGGAAATACTACAATTGTGTGCGTCGGCCCTTGAAGCTATGTGTGCAGGGTAGAAAGTGATTGTATGAGACAAATCTGGATATGAATGAATGAATTGTTGATAATATATGAGTTATATTGATGTGTTTTCTTTTTAATTACGGTTTATGAATGACTATGCTGACTAAGGGGTTCATTCTATAACTGAATAACACAGTTTTTTTATGGTTATTTACTGTGTTTAACGCATGAATAAGTAAGAGTGCGCAATCTTTGAGTAAGCTCAACAGTTGTATAGAAAACTATTGGTAATATTGTGAGATCTGACCTCTAAAGCTCTGATAGGAAGGAAAATACCTAAAGCCACTGTCCCCTATCCCTCTGGATGCAGAAACCTGGTTCTAGCATCCCCTTATATTGCCTCCAGTGAGACCTCGGTCTGCGCAAGAATATCATTGCCGAAAGGGTTGGTAATAGTGGGTTTTGTTGGACTACGCAGACTATCTAAACCTGGGTTAGGGCCCCATAAAGCCAACAAGCACAAATATAAAGCTCCATCAATTTGAATGTATCTAACTAATTTAATTTTCCAAAAAAAATCCATCGTCAACCTCTCAGCCTCTCCTTGTGAGGGATTTTGCGAACTCCATGAATTTGCGGGATTGTGCCAATTGCATGAATTTGGGACAATTTGGATGTTTCTAGATAATTTAATTTTCAAAAGACTTGCATCCTCAACTTCTGTTTGTGAAGTTTTTAACCTGAGAATTCATGAAAACTATCAAAATTCTATGACAATCAAGTATCACACATTATATTATATTTATAGAGATACTGAATATCCAAATACATGAAATATGTTATTATCCGACTTTTCACTTTAATTTTGACTCTGAATATTCAAAATCCACATATGGAGTCCTCACATTCTTAACATTTATTCATTATTCTGAATGCCGATTTTGAAACTGGTAAATCATAAATAATAGGTCCGCATTTCTTCTGCTTATGATATCCATGCATAATTTCATTAAAAAGTAACAAAAGTTCACATCCAAAATTCATTTTCGAAAGTTTTTTTTTATTACCTTGCAATCATATTCATTTTTGACAGGGCCAACACAACATAAAGATCGAAGTATAAAGGTTGAAGATTGACCTAAAGCATGTTTTAGTCATATTTCTTGCAGAAAGAAAGCACGGAAAGCGCTTGAATCCACTTATCAAGGATATAGAAGAATCTCAATAGAAGAAATTCAACCTACCAAAAAAAATTTCAATGAGTCACTTAAGATAGGATATGGGGGTTATTGTGTTGTCTACATGTGCACTTTGCTTGCTTTAAGAGGTTTCTTGTTCTTCAAATTTAGGAGCCAAAAGTACTTGATGATTTCTCATCAATTTTTAGGTCAAAAAAAGTTTTTAACTGTGAGACTTGCATCAGTCCCTTATTTTTACACCGAAGAAACAAACCTCCATACATTATTCTTTCTTTTTTTGTGGGTTAGCTTAAACGATGGTAGCTATATGTGCTCAAGTGATTTTGTCGCCTGTTCCACTTACATCTATAGAGTTGAATCAGAATCCAAACTTCTTGGTTGCATCAACTGACTAGGTGAGAATAAAATTAGAGCATACATGCTTCACTTGTCTTCTTGATTTCCTTTATTCAGCACAAAAGTTCATATTACTTCTTAAAAGGAATTGTTGAAAGTGTAGGGGAAAAGAGCTGTAAACGCATCTATTAAACAACTTGTAATGAGGTGTTTTATAGTCACTCCAAGTTAATATGCCCTGTCGTGTGCAATAGGGACATGAAAGCCTCTTTTTAGAGTTCTAAATTCCAAACCTTTTCTTGGATCTCAATAACTCTCTACACTTGAAAAATGACCCCTTTATTCAAACTACATTGTCTAGTTCATAAAAGCTTCGTAGCAGATTATGGAAAGATTATTTTCCTTTTTTTCTTGGGTTGTTTACTATTCGATTCATCAATAATAATATTATCATATCTTTTCACAAGTTTTTGTTGGCATAATCTTGGGCCTAAAGTTTTGAGGAGACAAACAACCATCGAAAGGCTTCTCCACACTATTGGTAACAACCATTTGTTTTTACTTAATATGTAATAAAATTCACAACAATGTGAAACCATGAACCCTTGCTCGAATTTTGCAATGATTTCCCAGGACGCCTTGAAACGTTTTCAAGAATTAATTTTTGAAATCCTTAAACTTGTACATAGTTCTTTGCATAAAATAATCAATGGGAATGTAAACTTGTACATAGTTCTTTGCATAAAATAATCAATGGGAATGGTTTTATTTATATCGATTGAATCGATATTTTCTTCCGGTGGAAAATTAAGGGCTTTAATTAAAGCAATTTATTTGGCTACCAGTTACATGGTTGTACATATCTGTATTTTGAATACTAGACAATATAAAGAGATGAATTATATTGAATTTTACAACTTAAAACAAGACGTGTCCAATCCCACCAACATTGTCGTAGTTGTTTTCCTATCAGTATGCCTATCGGTTTGATAGTTTGTGGTCTTTTGTGCTGGCACGAGACATGACATGACATGACATAGTTTGTGGTCTTTTGTGCTGGCACAAGGCATGAGAGATTGAAGAAGCTTCAGTGTAGGAATTTGACATTTGTAGGAGAGAATTATCCTTTTCGTCAGGAAGCTCTTCACGTGAACATTGTTATAAGCAGACGGTATAATTCCCTGGTTGAGGTAAAAGATTTTTCATTACCATGGAAACCTAGACACATTTCTAAATATGTCCTTGTTGTTGTCCTTGCCGATCTCACCGAGTTAGGGATTTAATTGCAACAGACAAACAAGCTTTAATTGTGGAAAATCTTGGAGATAAAGAAATTGTGAAGCGTGCTTTTAAGATTTTTGACATAATTTATTGATGTAATCATCTTCAAAAGCTAATGCAAGTGTTAATCCTATTGACCTTGTCAATTCTGCAAGTGTATGGATGTTCTTCCTGTAACAATTTTTTCATTCTTCCTTTATATTTATTTTCAAAATTATGTCAACTTTTATACGATCAGTAGTAGCATTTTTCTAGTGAATATTGAATTTGTCTATCATAATGGGTAGTTAGGCCTGACCAAGCTATGGTACTAGGTTATTAACTGGAAAATACAGGAAACCAGAGACTATAAATTCAACACAACAACTTTTTTTATTCACAAATACATCCATTTCTACACTAGTAAATCCCTACTCAAAGAGTCCATCCTCTATAGTAACCAACTGCCATATTTCCACTCTTAAACCTAGAGTATTCACTCCCTAGAAAAGAATCCCTATATAAAAGCTATTACATTTATTTGCATTGGAGCATTACACTCAAATGAAAGGTGAAAGTATTAGTAGTCGGGAGCCTAAAACCTCCTACTCAATAGTTAAATTTGGGGACAGGAATAAAATAGGAAGCTTAAGGAAGTTAACGACAACCAATTTAATCTAATGTGGAAACTTGTGGAATTTGGAGCCAAGGTTGGAATCGTACATGGAAATTATAGCATAAACCATGACATCAATTGTAACAACAACTACTACAATAACAATAGTTTTGAGAAGCAGTTCAAGACATTACCATAATTGGAAATGCTCCCAAATGCCAACATTTTGGTGAACCTAACATGTCTCTCTTGTTATCAATTTATTCCTAGTTCTTTGGCAATACAATAATCCTATTTGTGTTTTGGTTTGTAAATGTTCTTTTTCATTTCTTTTTTTAATAAAGAGGGCTTCCATATTTGGATTATTTTGTAATTTTTTTTACCACACGAAAGCTACAAAAAAAATTTAAAATTTTCTAATTGATCTCCTGGCTAAACTTTGAGGTATGCACAAGTTTCTGTCAAGTTCTCATCACCTAAATCCTTCACTTAATTAATCTTCCAATATATTCATGTCCACTATGAGTCAAAATTGGAAAATATCCATTTTTATTTCTTGCCTTAAATCCAAGCATGACTATCCTAAAACCATATCTAGCCTTAATTTTTATCCAAAAATAGTATTTGTATTCCCGCCTTTGTTTTACCCGTCACTCCATTCTCTTTTCACCCTTATTATCATATCCCCATATTTTTTTATTTTATTTTTTGCTATACCATTCTGCATATTGATTTGAATTTATAAATGTGACGCGTCGAAGGCTATAATGGAGGGAATATTTTTATAGCTCTATTTTTTCTAGAATGAGCTTATGGGTGAAAGCTTGAGGTAAGAGGAGGCTAGGTCAACAATTGAAATATATTTTCGTGCAGGTAAAATGAGGATACATGTTTCAGAGGTACATTTCGATACAAATCGTGGAGTTTCCAATGTTATAATGAAATATTTTCTCCCCGTCGAATAATTTTACAGAAGTGAAAATGAAATTTTACAGAGCAAATAAATGAAGGTTGTTAGATGTGGATATAAGGAGGGAAATATTTATAAAGAGGAAAATGGACGTGAAGAGAAAATTTGGATAATTTCTTATCCAAAGTTTTTACAAAAGTAAAAAAGGGAGTTGAAAACATATTTTCATAATTTACCAAACATGGTTGGAGACACGGTTTTCAAAACCACGGGAATTAAAACAATAGATGGTTTTCACAGAAAAATGAGAATTATTTATGAAGTTTCATTTATTCATAAGTATACCAAAATTGGACAAAACTAAATATGAAAACAGTGGATGGTTTGGGTAAATTATTGTGAATTTATTTCATGAAATTCATAAAAAAATAAATCCTACAATGGAGAAGTGTTACAAGACATAGTTTTCAAAACCATGGATTGTTTTACAAAACAAAGATTATTTAAGGGAATACTTCAGGATTTGATTTATGAAATTCACGAGGAAAGGAACAATTTTTAGGTCAAAACAAGACATGGTTTTTCTATTGAAGACATGGTTTTTCAAAACCATAGGTAGGAAATTTTTATTTGTGAAAATATGGAAATATGATTTTATAGATTTTTGGGAAATGTTTTTATCAAATTATCTTATTCCCAAAAGCTTAAAATTAATAGTTTTGAAAACTAAAGACTGACAAAAAAACCAATGATTTCCAAATCATTTTCAAATTTCTCAATAATGGATAAGCACCTAAAGGATAATTAAGATAAAGTGAATCACCAAACAATTTTATCAAAAGGCAAAGGATTAATCAATTCTATAAAAAGGATTAGTCAACCAAATTATTGCAGATTGCAACCAGATTTATGGATAGCTAACAAATCCTTAAGCAATGACATAATCTCAAATAATTTTAGATTTCTTAGCAGAAGAATCGGAAACTAAAGGATCACTCCCAGATTTAAGGGCAGAAGATTTTCTACCATTTCTAGATTTTCTGCAGCATTTTATATTTTTAGTTTATTTGATAGGATTTGTTTCCTATAGACTAATGACAACTTGAAGAAGATGTTTTCCTATATATTGTTTCATTTCATTGTAAAAGGGTTGTATTTTGATACAAAATCCTTGACATTTTTGTAAAGACTTCTATTGCAGAATTTTTAATTAAAGGTTTTTTGCTTTAATTTCCTGACAAAAGTTGTTTCTCATGTATGTCTTTTTTAGTGATTTCATAATATGTTTGAGGTAATATTGAAGCAAGGCTAGGTTGAGTATCAACCTCCTTGATAGCCCGATGCAAATTTATCATTATTATGGAGACTATAATTGAACAAACTGTTTAAATTAGTTCCTTTGCATCATTAAATTATTGCATTCTGTCGTCTCTTAAACATATTTATCTTGGTTACAAAGAGTATCATGTACGCATTTATTCTTGTTAGATGATTGAGTATTCAAAATGAATACTTAATTATCTAATTTCTCTTATATTACTCTACGAAACTCTTTAAAGCTATGCTATTATGTTAGAGCTAGACATTCGCACTTTCATAAAACCTCATCAAGATAGGACTTTATTTTTTAGTAGAGATAGGATACTCATCAGCAACCACTTATACAAATATAGATCTGGTTGTTGTGCTTCATAAGTTGTTTCCTAGTGACAGTGAACAACATTAAAAAGCCTTGTAACACTTGAGGGATTCCCCTCTGGTTCGAGGGCCAACTTGATCCTAAAGTTTGGTCGAGTTGGTTTCTCAGTGCAGTTTTGTAGCCAAGAATTTCCTTCGAGAAATAATTACAACATTTGGCGTCATTGTCGGGGAGAAAAGTAACGAAGAAATATTTCCCTGGAGAATGATCAAGACTAGATCTGTTCCTTGTTGGTGAATAAGGAGTAGGAATTTGATATTGGTTGCAATTCCTTCACCTGGCGACTACACTTTGTTTATATGGAAATTCCGTTGGGTTATCAATTCCACTAGTTCTATATGTCAGATGCATTTACTGATACACTTGTGCAAGGCTCAATGATGGTTACAGTTAGCAGTATATTTCTCTTCCTCTTGAGGAAAACAATTATGTAGTATTTAGAGTTCTTCAATATTTTATGCCTCAACAACTTACTAATCTTCACCAACAAGTATCAACAACTCAAGGAATTTAATGTTTATGGTGTATATTCTTGTCAGTTTTTTAGCTACATGCAAGGTGGTCTGCCAGTTAATCCAATGCTCACATGTTTTCACTAGAAGCATGACTACACCTAATAGTGCAAATTTTAAGCTCATTTTAAGTAGAGGTGTGTGGGATTGAATACGCGTATTTTCATATTTCAGTGTGCATTTTATGAATGGATTTTATTTTTGACAGTTTATGGATTGATTCAGCTTGTAACAATAATGATTTTTAATAGTATGATGTACTTTCAGTTTGCAATAGACGAAGTGTTCACTTTCAACAATTTCAGTTTTAGTTTTTGAGGTCTGGAAAAACAAGTTGAACAGGGAAATTTGAGATTGCATATTTTAGATTACATGTTGTAAGTATGCATTGTATGGTTTCAGTTTGCAAATGTAGCTGCAAATTACAGGTTTATGAACTAAATCCATGCCCAATAGATTCAAGACACATGTCTACAGGTTCTTTGCATCCCATAGGGGGAAGCAATCCCAAGTTGGAGCCGATGTTGTAACTTTTTTTTACCACATGAAAGGTACCAAAATTTTTAAATTTTCTAATTGATCCCCTAGCTAAACTTTGAGGTATGTACAAGTTTTTTTCAAGTTCTGATCACCTAAAGCCTTCACTTAATTAATCTTCCAAATATTCATGTCCTCCATGAGTCAAAATTGGCAAATATCCCTTTTCATTTCTAGCCTTAAATCCAAGCATGTCTATCCCAAACCCATATCTAGCCTTAATTTTTATCTAGAAATAATATTTCTTCCAAAACCTTTGTTTTACCCATCACTACATTCACTTTTCACCCTTATTATCGTATCCCCATTTTTTAATATATATTTTACTATACCCTACCATTATTTTTATTAATCATCCATTTTCCATTTTTACCATAATCACAAGTAAAAAATACTATATTTTACTTTACTTTTTATATTATTTATGTATCCTGTTATTCCATACTCCACATATTATAAAAATACTATTTTTGTCTATTCAAACCTATGTCCCCACCCCACATTTCACACATTACAACACCATTATATTCATTACCTCGAGATGTGTGAAGTAATAAATCTATTCGGGGAGGGGGGCGCTACCCCTTGCAAAGTTGTTTCATTTTTACCATCTTTTACACGTGTTTCCATGTCATGTATTATATACCCCTTGTTTCATTTTTACCATCTTTTACACGTGTTTCCATGTCATGTATTATATACCCCCCCGGTTGGGTGAAACCTTGAGGTAAGAGGAGGCTAGGTCAACAATTGAAATATATTTCCGTGTGGGTAAAAATGCACATGGAGAGAAAATTTGGATAATTTCTTATCCAAAGTTTTCACATAAGTAAAAAAGGGAGTTGAAAACATATTTTCATAATTTACCAAACATGCATGGTTTTCAAAACCGTGGGAAGCAAAACAATAGATTGTTTTCACAGAAAAATAAGAATGATTCATAAAGTTTCATTTATTCATGAGTATACCAAAAGTGCATGGTTTTCAAAACCATGGATGGTTTTACAAAACAGAGATTACTTAAGGAGATATTTCAGGATTTGATTTATGAAATTCATGAGGAAATGAACAATTTTACAGGTCAAAACAAGACATGGTTTTCTATTGAAGACATGCTTTTTCAAAATCATAGGCATGATATTTTTTTAATAGAAACATGATTTTATAGATTTTTGGGAAATGCTTTTATCAAAATATCTTATTCCCAAAAACTTAAAATAATATTTTTAAAAACTAAATAGTGAAAGAAAATCAATGATTTCCTCGTCATTTTCAAATTTCTCGACAATGGCTAAGCACCTAAAGGATAATTAAGATAAATTGAATCACCAAATGATTTTATCAAAAGGCAGAGGATTAATCAATTCTATAAAAAGGATTAGTAAACCAAATTATTGCAAATTACAACTAGATTTATGGAAAACTAACAAATTCTTAAGCAACAACTTCAGCAATTCCAGAGTTGAGGGTACAAAGTCAGCAACCAAGCAATCATTTCCAAATTTACAGGGAAGAATCTTAAATAACTTCAGATTTCTTAGCAGAAGAATCAGAAACTAAAGCAGTACTCTTAGATTTAAAGGCGGAAGACTTTCTTCCATTTCCAAATTTTCTGCAACATATTGTATTTTTAGTTTATTTGATAGGATTTGTTTCCTATAGACTAATGACAATTTCAGGAAGATGTTTTCCTATATATTATTTCATTTTCATTGTAAAAGGGTTGGATTTTGATGCCAAAACCCTGCCATTTTTGTAAATATTTCTATTGCATAATTTTTAATTAAATTTTTATGGCTTTAGTTTTATGACATAATTTTTTTTCTCATGTATGTCTTTTCCAGTGATTCATAATCTGATTCTGCATATGTTTGAGGGAATATAGAAGCGTAAGACTAGATTGAGTATCAACCTCCCTAACATCCCACTACAAAGTTATTAAAATTATGGAGACTAGCTAATTGAATAATATGTTTAAATTAGTTCCTCCGCATCATTAAATTATTTCCTTTTGTCGTCTCTTAAACATATTTATGTGGATTACAGAGAGTATCTTGTATGCATCTATTATTATTAGATGATTGAGTATTCAAAATGAATACTTAGCTGTCTAATTTCTCTTCTATTCCTCTACCAAACTCTGTAAAGCTATGTTATTCTATTGTAGCTAGACGTTGAAACTTTGATAAAACCTCAGCAAGAGAGGAATTTATTTTTTAGCAGAGATGGGATACTAATTGTTATCACTGGAAAATCGTACAAGCAAAGGTGACATTATTTAATGTCAGGTAGAAGGATTTACAGGGCTGAGAGACATTAGAGAATCTGAAAGTATTTAAAAATATCTAAGATCTGAAAGGAAAAATCAAATTTCATACAAGAAGAACCAGTCAAATGTTCCTTTGCGCACAAAATTCTTCGACAAATGCACCTTTGCGCGCCTTTTTCTAAAAAAAGCGCGCAATCCTGGGAGTGGCCAAAGTCACTTTCCGGGACCACAAGGCACACTCCAGGACATTGATTTCACACTTAAGGCCGCCTAAGGACAACCACCCAAGCCTCCTTAGGACATCAAGGGAGCACACAATGGAATAAATGTGGCACACAATGGAATCACCCTCCTCTCTTGGGTCACTATCCACAATGTACCAAGAGAGGGAAGGAGGATTTGAATTCTCCTATAAAATACTGTAATATCCCTTTTCCGGGATATCTCTAAAACACAAGCAGACTCCCACCAGAGATGGACTGGGAGGGAATTTACCAGATATTTCACCTCTGAAATAGGATGAGATCTGGAGGCTATCTGGCCCTTTCCAGACTCTGTCTAAGGGTGTGGGGAAAAACACAACAAGTGGTACAGAATTCAAAATACAAAGGGAAGGGATAACGAAAATGCAAACATACAATAGCGTGTATATAAAGCATGCACAGATACTCAAGAAATACCAAGAGAACGCTGAGCCATTTTATTATTTTGATAAATATAGAGGATTACAATAGGTGATCAAAGAGATAGCACCTAAACTTTCACAAGGAAAGTTAAGAACTATTCTCAGAACGCTGCATGGAATGGTTGTGTATCATATACGCATTCCAGCTGTTGAAAACGGCTGTGTAGCTGTCCTAAAATTCCTCCTTGCAGATATGTGCTTTCCTCCCAATGATCATGCCACCATTGTCTGGGATCCAGAAGTCTCTAATAGACGTGGCTTTTCCTGTGCTCCACCTTCTGACCAAATCCTCCAAAGAATACCAACCGTTGATTTCCCAATACAGACTGCGTCCTCCCTCTCAGGACTGCGCAGCCAATAAATGTGATGCTCCTCCACAAATACAGCGAATCAATCCTCTACAAAAACATTGATGGGACTACCTCACCCCAGCAGGCACTCGAATTCCCCTAGGGTTGAGGGCGAGATCTCTGAACAGAGACACTCAATGCACTAAACAGCGCTGCAGACAGGCTAAACAGCCAACATGCTTAAAGTTGCAATGACTAGCTTCAAAATGCATAAACTCCAATCAATGGCAATGGCTCTCCTCCTCTCCATATATATAAAATTAAGGCTCTCTATGGGCCCTACTTCAAGTTAGGGTTTCCCTTCCTTTAGAAGCTTCCCTCCTACGTTTTCCATGTAGTGCTTTCCCCCTCATACCTTGCGCTAGTTGACTTGGTCAAACCTCTTTGCAAATGTCTCTTTTCACACATGGGGGTGTGAAATCTAGTTCCATGGTTGATCCCTTTTCATACTAGAGGGATTTAATTTATGTTTTTATTATTATTGGGCCTCCTTTCCCAATTATTCATCTCCTAAATGAATTTAGACAAAAATTAATGTTCCAATTTACTGAAGAAAAATTTGGAACATTACAGTCCTCCCCTCCCAAATGTTGCTTGTCCCCAAGCAACTGCAAGGATATAACTCGAAAGTCTCCACTCAAGGCATGGAGTCTGAAATATGGTGAGGAACATCTCCCTCATGTGGATCCTCCATCCCCAAGCAATCATCCAAACAAAATGAGCCACCTCCCAACAAGGTAACTCCTGAAAATCTCCTTCCACCTCAAGCTCCGGTAATGAAGGTGGGCTGAAAATTTGAACTTGGAAAGCATCATAGCTTACCCCATGATGTCCTTCTCTCCACTCATGAAAAGTGTAGAGTGTATGTTGATCCTGGGCTACAAAAGTATTTCCCTCAAATGGCAAAATGAAGAAAAATCCTCCAAAGAGTTCTCCTCCAACAATGAAGAACAGGTGGGCCCAAAACATATTATCCATGATGAATAGAACATGTTCATCATAGAATATCCCAAGGAGAATTTTGCTGCAAGTTTTACATGATGATGCATGATGAAAACAATATCTCACAAGGATACAGCGCATTTCCACCCACTGCACCTTTAAAAAATTACATGGCAAGCAATGTACAAGATTCATCACATCTACTAAAGAATAGTAAATGACTGAATGTAACAACAATGCATGATCAAGCACTTGCCCATGGTTGTACAATGGATGAATATCAGCCTCATGGTCCACCTCAAAAGGAAACAAACATGTGGCTGTGGTGGCCATATCTACTCCCATGCTCCCATTAGAACATGTAGTGTAGAAAATGTGAGAATTTTTCCCACTTAAAGACACATCCAACTCGTGTGTCTCCATCATAATCATGCTTCTCATACAAATCTGATCTATATCAGCAAATTAAGTCATGATTAGCAATAGAATGAAGAGAATGCTGAAGGTTTCAGGTGGTTCAAGAAGGTACCAACAGCTTCCCAAACAAGTACATCACAGTTTTACAAGTTGCTGCTTGAGGAAAGTACAAGGAAAAATGTTTCATCTTACATGGTTAATCATGGATGTCCCCATATGATACATGTTAGAGTGCATAAACTGAACATACAAGTGATGATAAAACATTTTCCCATGGCCACAAAAGAGATGGTTGCCTCCATCATGTATATTGGCCCAATACAACTCATGGAGCAATGTGACAAGCTTGCCCTCTTGTGAAGCAATGCACTGCATAAGAATGGTAAGAGTGTGCAAATCAATGAATTTATATACAAAATCCTCACCATATTCTGGAAGTAAGATGGTACATGGATCCATGAATGAGTCCTCCATAGTGTTTTGGCATGCTATGAGGAAAAATGAACCATGTGCTACAAGAAGGTGCTTGGAACCCCAAGTCAAGAAGAACATGCCATAGTGGTAGATGGCTCTATCATCATTACCTCCTCTTTTATCATCAAGTGCAATAAATATGAAATGATCCTAGAACCAGTGGGTTATGGATCCTCCATATTTCCACTGGGCACACTTCATCCATAAGGCTCTGCTCCAAAGTGACAGCACTTTATGCAAATAAGCCTACGCGATAATGCTACAAAAAATATGGAATACTCCCCAAGATGGAAGAGCTCCCAAATCATCAAAGACCAAAGAGATAATGCCATCTCCTCTTCCTGCAACATCATGCAAAGTGTGAGAGAAAAACTGCTCTTGCTCTCCCAGGAACAGGCAAAGCAACAAGACATTTTTCTGCCTCCCCATACCTCCATCATACCGATCATGTGATGAAGACATGATGAAAGATATGAGTATCATATCAACACCATGCATCCATACTCTATTTTTCTCAATGATGTAAATACCCATCCTCTTATTCTTAGGAAGAGTGTTTGCCAAGCGATGGCCAAACTTTTTCAAGAGTAACCAGCACAGCCAAGCCTCCTGCTACCCAGTATCATAGATCTGCAAGTAGCCTTCTAGCTCCTTGCTCATCAACCAAATCCACTCAATCGCTTGTGGATGCCTCCTTCTTCTCCTCATCTTGGTACTCCTCCCATGAGTACTACCATCCTCCCAAATCAAATTCTTGTCTTTGTACTTTATGGTATTTTGAAATGTAAGCTTCTCAAGGATCAATGAGACCCTATCAAGAATAAAATAGGTGGTAGGCAAAAACCTCCCATCATGATGAGTATGGCTCAAGGAATTTCCAACACAGGCATGAGAGATGTTATCCATCTTAAGATGTCCTCCATGTTCTATCTGCTCTTGTGAGAAAGGAAGAAAATCTTTGCACTCTATGGTGTGTTGAAGTGCACCTCTGATGAGATCTCTCCTTGAGACCTCCCTTTTATCAGTAGTCTTCCAAAACCAATGAGGTCTTGGATCTGAAAGTAGAATTTCCTCTTTTAGCTGAGAGGAGCTCATTGAGAAAGTGTCATCTTGAAGGGAGAAAGGGTTTCTTACTCCAAGATGTCTACCATCAATCTTCAAGGCTTCAAACCCCAACCTCCAATGTGATGTACAATCCAACAATGGCTCATGAGAATGATGATTTGATTCCTTCTTGAGTGTTTCCATGTTGCACGGCGCAATGCAACCAAGCTGCTCTATAGTAGCAATGGGATTTGACCCTTGGTCATGCAAAAGTAAATCTCCACATTGATCAAAAGAATTTGCTGCAACAATGGAATGTGGAAATCTTTTCATACCTTGATGTGCATTTGGAACTTCTTGCAGGGCTGCAAGAGTCCCTTCCTTAAAAGTGTTGGCTGCCCCAACTGTTGATGAATGTGGCTGCTCCTCCATGAGTGTGACAGCGTTATCACAAGCCTCCTCAAGAGGTGATGTGATCTTTTCTTTCTTTGCTCTTTCTCCATCAAAGGTTTGGATCAACCTTTGAGTGAACTCTGCAAAAGTCTTCACTCTTGCATGGCTCAAGTGGCTGCACCACCAATCATAGGCTTCACCCTCCAAGTGCAGCGCTGAGATTTCAACAGCTTCTTTCCCTGCTATAGGATGTAGTAGGAAAAATGCCCCCAACTTTCTCACCCAAGTTCTTGCATTAGATGACCCATCAAAGGTAGACAACATAAATCTATTGCCTTTGATTTCTTTTCTATTACATCGTCTCTTCTCTTCCTTTAGCTGGATGAAATGAGGAAAATCTAGAGTCTCCCTAAAGGCTCTAGGTTGAGATCTATACTCAACAAGGTAATCACTGAGGATCTGATGATCCAAGTATCTTCCATGCTCAATATCTTCTTCTTGATGAGAATAGAAAGTGCATGGTACTTCCTCTTCTTTTTCTTCAATCTTCTTGACCTCCTCAATGGTGGATGCATCTCCTCTGGATCTGAAAATAGATGAGAATAAACTCATATTTTTCAACGTTCTGATCTTCTTGGGCTTAGACTCACAGGCTGAGCCAAGAAAGCTGCTACCACCCGAAGACTTTGCTGAACTATTTGATGAACCATCAAATGTATGCAAATGGAATCGGCTCACTGTACGCTGGGTGTCTCCATCATGATAATGTCGGTGCCCTCTGTGATGGTCGCGGGGTATGGTGTCCTGCTTGAGCTGAACAAATTCTCTGAATAAAATGGCATCCATGAACTCCTGCCCAGTTTCCTGGTACTCAGCAAAATAATCACTTATGCGGTCAGACTCTAGTTCCTCCTGTGCTCCTACCCCAGTATCTGCACTTAAAAAAGTGGGCATAGTAGCACGAGTGGGGGCATGTGATGCCTGGTGCGGAGCGGCAACCTTCTCCTGCAAATGGTGGGATGTGCCCGACCCCTCACCAACCTGGAGACCCTTTTGGATTTCACGTTGTTTAACCTCTGCAATCGTGAATCTTTGGCCCATCACCTCTATCTGCCTTGCCAGATCCTACACTGATATGAGGAGTGCTTCCCCAAACTTTTTTGCATCACTATCCTCCACCATCAGCTCTCCCTACTCTGCTTCTACCGCAGGCTCCTCCTGTTCTGCGTCCACCACTCAAACACAGTCTCCTTCTCCGTAGGTGTTCTCCAACCTATGCTCAATATCTCTGTACTTCCTACCTCTGTGGAAGATGTAGGGTTTTTCTTCCGATGACATAGACTACTAGCTCCACAGGCTGAACCAGATCTATGCTCTGATACCATTGTAATATTCCTTTTCAGGGATATCTCTAAAACATAAGCAGACTCCCACCAGAGATGGACTGGGAGGGCATTTACCAGATATTTCACCTTTGAAAGAGGATGAGATCTGGAGGCTATCTGGCCCTTTTCAGACTTTGTCTAAGAGTGTGGGGAAAAACACAACAAGTGGTACAGAAATCAAAATGCAAAGGGAAGGGATAACAGAAATGCAAACATACAATAGTGTGTATATAAAGCATGCACAGATACTCAAGAAATACAAAGAGAACGCTGAGCCATTTTATTATTTTGATAAATATAAAGGAGTACAATAGGTGATCAAAGCGATAGCACCTAAACTTGCACAAGGCAAGTTAAGAACTATTCTCAGAACGCTGCATGGAATGGCTGTGTATCAGATCTGCGTTCCAGCTGTTGAAAACAGCTGTGTAGCTATCCCAAAATTCCTCCTTGCGTATCTGTGCTTTCCTCCCAATGATCACGCTGCCACTGTCTGGGATCCAGAAGTCCCCAATAGACGCAGCTTTTCCTGCGCTCCACCTTCTGACCAAATTCTCCAAAGAATACCAACCGTCGCTTTCCCAATACAGACTGCGTCCTCCCTCTCAGGACTACGCAGCCAATAAACGTGATGCTTCTCCACAAATACAACGAATCGATCTTCTACAAAAACACTGATGGGACTACCTCACTTGAGTAGGCACTCTAATTCCCCCGGGGCTGAGGGCAAGATCTCCGAACGGAGACACTCAATGCACTAAACAGTGTTGTAGACAGGCTAAACAGCCAACGTGCTTAAAGTCACAATGACCAGCTTCAAAATGCATAAACTCCAATCAATGGCAATGGCTCTCTTATTCTCCATATATAGTAAATGAAGGCTCTTTATGGGCCCTACTTCGAATTAGGGTTTCCCTTCCTTTAGAAGCTTCCCTCCTATGTTGTCCATGTAGTGTTTTCCCCCTCATACCCTGCACTGGTTAACTTGGTCAAACCTCTTTGCAAATGTCTCTTTTCACACATGGGGGTGTGAAATCTAGTTCCATGGCTGATCCCTTTTCATACTAGAGGGATTTCATTTATATTTTTATTATTATTAGGCCTCCTTTCCCAATTATTCATCTTTTAAATGAATTTAGACAAAAATTAATGTTCCAATTTATTGAAGAAAAATTTGGAACATTACAAAGGCCACCAAGAGATGAACAACATGAGAGCACATTGTTATGCTGGCCAAAATTGCCCCAAGAAATACCAGCAGTGTGTGATCCGAAGCATAGATAGAGGGGACTTAGTTGTTGGCCATCCAACAACTCCAATCCACCATAGTAGAGAGAGGGAGACTTTGCGCCAAGGTAGCTCGGAAGTAAAGACATCCTTGCATTGGGACTTAAAACCCCTAGTTCTAAGGGCCCCTTGGCAAGTGGGTTAAAGGTTCATCCTCATTTCCTACTAACACTCAATAAGAGGGGACGCAAGAGCCACTATTTGGATTATTGAAGTTGTTTGACTCTATTTAGAGCTTTTGTTTTATTTGTTTTAGTTTCAGTTTTATTTTTATGTTTGAATATGCATGATATTTCTCTATCTAGTATGTTTATGTTTGAGCATGTTCCACTAACTTGCTTGACTCCATCTATTTTCTACATGTGACCAATAACTTAAGAGGGAAAAACCACCCCACTTTAGCTGGTGTGATTTCATACGTTCATGCACCAAAGACACTAACACAAGATTGGTGACTCCACTAACTTTTATTTCCAAGTTTATGTGGTTGTGCCTTTTTGCAGAGACCTCTGTCTTTGCTGTGGAGTTGGGCTGGAGCAGCCCCCTTTCTCTCCTTCACTGCCTGGTTCATCCCAAGTGACAGACTGAAGCAGAAGAGCTCCCAAAATTACTCTGCAGGAAATTTGCGCGCATTCCTCACAGATAGGTGCGCCCCCATTGCGCGCGTGACCTGCGCGTAGAAATCACGCCTGTCTCAACCTTTTGCGCGCAAAAAATAGAAGTGAAATTTTCTCAAATATTTCAATCTTTTCCTGCTTTTAAAAGTGACTAGAAACCCATAATACATCTACCAACACTGGTTGAGGTGCCCCGCAACTTTCTAAATCTCATTCTTAGCTGCTTTTAGTAGCCTAGGTGTTAGTTTTATTTCAAGTTGATTTTTGCAAAGTTAACACAGTTTAAGTAGGAGACAAATTAATTGCATTCCGAAATAATTTATGTTTTGCAAATTTAGGTACCAAAACATCTAGGTAATTAGCCAAAGTAAGTGGCCCAAGCACATGCATGCTTAGCTAGTTCTTTTTCTAGTGTAAAAGTCATTAGTTTAGTTCAATTTTTGCACTAGCATTTTGGGACCAGGATCGAATTGTCGATAGAAGAGCAAGTAATCTCTGTTGCCTTTGCACCCTCCAGTGATCCTAGGCAAGCATATGAACACTCTCTATTCACAACTCACCATCTCCCTATAGTTGATAACATAGATTAACCAGGAAAAATTGAAAGCGGCCCATATCTGTGCATGTTTTTCTTTTGAGCAAGGAACAATAGAACATAGTTTAAATAGGGGATTTTGAAAAGGATCATCGCATATCCACACGTTCAAACTATGTGCTTGTTCACTTTTTTCTCACACACATCCACACCCTAAGCAAAGCAAAGACACCTAAAACTAACTTAACGAAACTCACTAAATTCTCCCCACAGGGGCCACAAAAGAATTTATAGTCTAAGTTAGGATAAAGGGGGTAGGCATCCAAGAAGCCGCCTTGATCATTATTCATCTTGAGACATAGAAGTTGAATATTTAGGAAGCTTTCAAATCCACCTATCAGCCCATGGAAAATAAAACCCGAGCGCGATAGAGACCTGATTCAGAGGAGGTTAGGCTTAGGCCCAGTGCGTGTGGTATCAGTTGGGGCTACCTAACCCGGCTGATACTCAGTACTGTCAGCTGAACTACCAAGAAGCCCAAGACTCAAACACTCACGTGGGATGATGGTGCTTAGTGGCCAAAACTAGGGCATCCTTTCCCTATAGGTGACAGTGCAGGCAGCACTAGATCCTCTACCCTTACCTTGGTGGATTTTCTTCGGTTGACTGGGGGCGTTTCCAGCTCTTACGGGACGTTGTGCTAGCATTTGCAAGATATCTTCTGAAGGCCCAATTACATTTGAGCGTGTGAGGACGATTAGGTATTCTAGGATTTGAGTATCATACACAAACAAACAAAAACCATATTTTTTGATTGACTGATCACATAGGATTAATCTAAAGGGAAAATTTATTTTATTTTCGCTTTGTTTTATGTATGCGATCATAATTTTTCTTTGATTATAATCTCTATCCTCTTAAATATTTCCAAAGCCATACCTAGTCAACGCCAAAATGAACCTAATGGGATCTCGTCAATATTAGATGCCTTTTGGACCTCCCCCCATTACTGGGAGGGGTTCCAGGTCTTTCACCATTTAGGCATCAAAGACGGAACACTGCCACCATTATTGGTTCATCCTTTATTGGGGCATATTTTTTTGGGAACCCTAGTCGGTCTCCCAACGCCACACCGGTGAACACCCCCATAGGTTCACCACACACCACTCCTCCCACAACCCTTAGCGGGTAGAGGAGTGCTACCCATTCGGGAAGCCAGGTGAACGCACAATAGGGTATGTCACAGACAAACCCTATTCCTAACCAGAACATTGTGTTTTCACAAGTCGCAATGACTACAACCTTGCAGTCACCTTTTCTAGATTCGTTAAATCTACCAGATTTAAGCAGGTTGACAAATGACTCCATTGCACACAACCCTATATGGCCTCCCATGCCCACGAAGCTCCCTTCAGACATTCCAAAGTTCGAAGGAAAGCAAGCGGAAGATCTTTGAAATATGTTATGACTTTCCACCTGTGGTGTTCGTTGAACAACATCGTTGATGATACTATTCGACTAAGACTGTTTCAACGCACTCTAACCGGAGTGGTAGCGAAATGGTAAGTGGAGCAACCCTCTACTACACATGGAACCTTTAGTGCCCTTTCCACTACATTCCTAACCTATTTTCAGTTACCCATCCACCACGATTCTGGAATGGAATTACTGGCCCACTTTAGGCAAACCCCCGCCGTCCATATCTCGGACCATCTCCACAAATGGCGGTGGCATCGTAGTTTGTGCAAAGCAAAACTTGACGATCAAGTTCTATTAGACTTGTTCCTAAAAACTCTCACCACAGAGATTTAGAAAGACGTAGCACAACAAAAGCCCATATCCGAAGAGGATTCCATCAGTAAGGCCCAACAACTCAAGTTGATCTATACGCAATCAGGGTATATTTACAATATCTTGTCGAACGCCCCGTGCCTACAAACTTACAAATAATTGCCAGGCGCGTTGAACTCTGTAGACAGTTTAATTGGGTCATTGACCCAAATTCACCTAAGGAACATCGTTCAATACCTCGGTTACACGTATTATTCTACCTAGAAGATACCACAACCCAACTACCAAAGTCATCACACCCCTCCGCAAAATTTGACCAGTAGGGTGTCGTCGTATCACCATCAGCATGGAGGACCCTATCCTTCGGCTCAGGGGACCTAGTACGCAAATAGACATGCTGACGGAAGAGCTCCCCCCCAACAACCATTTACAAACTAGGGATCACATTATGCTCAGTCCCCAGCACAAGACCTGCCCATGCAGAATAATGCACAGGTGAACTTTGTAAAACCTTCCCAAAACCAACCGTGGCAACCATATAACCAGGAAAATCCAAACTATCCTTCTAACGCGGTTAAGAAAAAAGTAAAAACCAAGCCTAAAGGAAATCCTAGATAGGGGAGCAACAATCAGCAATGCCCTTCATGATCTCAGGCTGGAGGTAACTCCAACCAAAATCAAAACCAGGAGCCAAGCAACTCCCAAAGGAAGAATAAAAGGCCACCTCTTCGAACAAACCACTCTTGTTCGATCTGTGATGAGTACGACCATTACATTCACCACTGTCCCGACCTCCCTGAGCTTAAGAAGCTAAAAAGTAACCGTGGACAAGGGGGATCCTCCTAGCAGATGACAGTCATGCAAGAATCTTTTCCCCATCAAGGGATAGTTAGCACGTAGCAACAAACCCCCGACGACTCCCGAAAGAACAGCCACGAAATCTACATGACTGGCGAGGAAATGTTTTTTCAAAAACAAAATCGAAATTATGACACCCCACCAAACACCAACGCATCAGGGGCTAGTACCAATGCACCAACAACACCTTTGACCATATCAAATATGCCTATTGAACCTTTGCCAAAGATGGCTAAGGGACCAACTAGGAGAGCAGGAAACTATTCAAAGCATCCCATAACTATAGCATTGTGGATGATCTAGCTCAATCTCCCACCGCTATGTCAGCTTGGGAGGTATTACAGTCACGCCCAAAGCAGCAGAAAGCCTTACTCTCTGCATTAGGTGCCATCGACCCTGCCGATTTGTGCCTAATGGCTTTTGATTTAGATAAATCCACCCTAGGCTTCCTTCAATGGTTGCCTTCTAGATACCAATGTCGGTCCAAAACATTACCATTCACTGATGTATCATTGACGAAGGTGCATCCACATGCATCATGTCAAAGAACGTTTGGCAGAATTTAGGATTACCTAAACTAAAGCCATCATACATCACGCTTAGAGCATACGATGGTCGCCCTTCGGCCCCCGTCGGCCTCTACCAAAATGTCTCGGTCTGCTTAGCCGAAAAAACGGTCCTTATAGACATTAAAACAATGTTACCGATGAAATAGGTAACCGCAATGTTACCTACTTTTTTTTGGTAGCATAAAAAGCACCCGATTTTGAAAAGTGGTGATGCAGAATCACCATTTTTTTTTTGGTGCACATTTTTGACACTCTAAAATTTTTATTTATGAAGTATGAATATTTGTTTTAAAATGTTAGTGATTTTCATGCTAATTTTGAAATGTATTGATGCAACATCAATTTTTTTTTTTATTTTTTTTTTTTTAGAGTGGTGATTTTCATGCTAATTTTGAAACGTATTGATGCTGCATCAACCTTTTTTTTTTAGAGCAGTGATTTTCATGCTAATTTTGAAACGTATTGATGCTGCATCAACCTTTTTTTTCTAGAGCAGTGATTTTCATACTAATTTTGAAACGTATTGATGCTGCATCAACCTTTTTTTTTTAGAGTGGTGATTTTCATGTATGTAATAAAACACAAACTTAGATTAAAAAAATATATATAAAAACAGTAAAAAAAACCAATAAAAATGTAAAAAAAAACAAAAATAGCTCATAAAAAGAAAAAATTTAAACAAAAATAAATAAATAAAACAAAAATATTTGAAAATTATATCAAAGGAAATGACAAAATTTGAAGAAAAAAAACACATAATTTAAAGAAAAAAAACAAAAATTCACCAAAAAATTAAAAAAAAAAAATCAAAAACATTTTTTTTTTGAACTTATTAAAAAAAACAATATATTTAAAAATATATATATATTTAAAAAAATTTTAAAATAATTAAAATTACAAAATTAAAATTTAGGAAAAAAAAATTTAAAAAAAAAAAATTTAAATTTAAAAATATAAATTAAAAAATAATAATAATAATAAGGAAAAAAATACAACTTTTAAAATTTACAAAAAAAACAAATTAAAAAAAAACAATTAAAATTGAAAAAGAAAATAAAAATAAAAATTTAAAAAAAAAAAAAAAAAACCTATCATTAAAAAACAAAAAAAATGAAAAAAACCACGTGCAAATAATTAAAAAACAAATATACATAAATTTAGTGTTTTTTTTTTTTTTTTTTAGTGAAACCATTTATAGATTTTAAAAATGAAAAACTAAATAAACTAAAAAAATAAGAAAAACAATTAAATTAAATTAAAATTTAAAAATTTTAATAAATAAATTTTAAATTTTAAATTTAAAAAAAAAATTATTCTATAATATTAAATATAAAAAAAATTAAACAAATTGAATTTAAAATAAAAAAATTGAATTAAAAAAATAATTTTAAATTTTTTGAAATTCAAATTTTTTTTTTTTTAAATCAAATTAAAATAAAAATATTAAAAATTAAAAAAAAATAAAAAAATAAAAATAAAATCAAATAAAAAATAGATGTAAGTATATATTTAAAAAATAAAAAAAATAAAAAAATAAAAAAAAACGAATTTTACTTCAAATAAAAATATTAAATTAAAAAAGAAATTTATTTTTTGAAAAAAATAAATTTATTTTTTCAAATTAAAATTTTTTTTTTTTTAAAAAGAAACAATTAAAAAAAAAATTAAAAAAAAAACAATTAAAAAACAATTTAAAAAAAAATCAATTAATAAAAAAATTTAAAAAAAAAAATCAATTAAAAAAAAAAACAATTAAAAAAAAACAATTAAAACAAAAAATTAAAAAAAAAATCAATTAAAAAAAAAACATTTAAAATTTAAAAAAAAAAAATTTTAAATGTTTTTTTTTAAATGTTTTTTTTTTAATTGATTTTTTTTTAAATTTTTTTTTAATTGTTTTTTTTTTAAATTTTTTTTTAATTGATTTTTTTTTTTTTAATTTTATTATTTTTTGTTTTAAATTTATTATTATTATTATTATTTTTAATAATTTTTATTAAATTTCGCCCATTTTTTTTATTTAATTGATTTTTTTTTTTTTTAATTTCATAATTTTTCATTGTTATTAACTTTTACTTTTAGGTTTTTAATATAATTTTATAAAATTTAATAAATTTTTTATATTTTTTTTTAATTTATTTCGATTTAATATGTTTTTTAAATGTTTTACTCTTCTTTTTTTTTTTTTTTTTGTTAATTATGTAAATTTTTTATATTTTTTATTTCAATTAAAATTGTGTATTTAAAATTAGATTTTTTTAAAAATGAAACTTAATTTTTTTAAATTATTTTTTTTTTTAATTATTTTTTATTTAATTTTTTTTCTTTTTTTTTTTCAATTTTCCACTTTTAATTGATTTTTAAAGTTTTTAAAGTTTTCGTTTAACAATATATATATTTTTTTCTTTTATATTTAAAATTTATTTTTTCTTTCAAAATTTATTTGTTTATTCATTTATTTATTAAAATATAATATTTTTGTTTTTAAATTTAATTTGTTATTTTAATATTAACCTCTCTTTTTTTTAATTTAATAAAATTTGATGTATATACCTATTTTAATTTAAGTTCATATATATATTTTATTTTTTATAATTTAAATTTAATTTATTTTTTATAGTTTATTTGTTTTTTTTAATATATATTGTTTTAAATTTGATATTTTTATTGTATTTTATTTTTATTTTTTATTTTTAATTAATTTTTATTTTTTTCCTTTTAATTTGAATAGTGTTTTTTTTTTTAAATTTTGAATTTTTAAATTTATTAAAATTTAATATATTTCCTTAAATTTAATTATTTGTTTTATTTTTTTTTTCTTTTTTTAAATTTAATAAGCATTTTCTTTTTCTTTTTTAAATTTAATTTCTATATTTTATTTTTTTAATTTCCTTCCTTTTTTTACTTGTTTTTTTTTTTTTAATTTAATATTTTTATTTTGTTTTTATTTTTATTTTTTAATTTCTATATTTTTTTAAATTTTAATCTTAATTTTTTTTTGGTTTATTTTTTATTTTTTTTTCCTTAAATTTTAGGTTTTTTTTAATGATTGAATTAAAATTTTTACTTTGTTTTTATTTTTATTTTTTTTTATCTTCATATATTTTTAAATTTTAAGCTTTTAAATGTTTTTATTTTTTTAATTTATTTTTTTCTTAAATTTTAGGTTTTTTTTTAATGTTTGAATTTTAAAAATTAAAAAATGTTACTTCTATTTTTAAAAATGCCAAAAGTATGACACAATTTTTTTTTTTGTTATTCCAGCATCAACTAGTTTTGTTTTGAGGGTGTTTTTTCAATCATTTTTTCAAGAAACAATTTTGTTTTTACCATAATTTTATAAAATGTTGAAATTTGACCTTAAAAAAAAACGAAGTGCGTTCTGGAAGACACTTTTTTTTTTTTGGGTGTTTTTTCAATCCTTTTTTCAACAAACAATTTTTTTTTTAGCATAATTTTAGAAAATGTTGAAATTTGACCTTAAAAAAAAAACAAGTGCGTTCTGGAAGACACTTTTTTTTTTGGGGGTGTTTTTTCATGTTTTTTTAGAGTTTTTGGGCTAGAGTTCCCGTTTTGAGGTCAGGTTACCTATTTCATCGGTAACTATGTTTGAAGTCTTGGATGCCCAATTGGACTGCAATATACTCCTTGGTCAGAGTTATATGTATGCCATGTCAGCCATCACCTCCTCTGTCTTCTAAACTATGATGTCCCCCCATGAGGACCGCATCGTCACTACCGACCAATTGACGCATAGCGAAAAGCGGCCCATAACAAATACCGATGTCATTCTACCCTACGTAGACACATCTGCGGACATGCTTTCACGGTACCAAGAATATGGCCCCGGCCAGTTCAAACCATCGTCCATCCTAGGATCATTCCTAGGAGATCCCCCTATTATACATGAGTCATCGCCTGATGTCACAGGGGCTCCGGTGTGCATGATGTCAACATCAAGCACTGAAGCTAGTCAGGACACAGACATGAGCAGTAATGACACCAAGTCCTCGACCACGATAGCCTCTCTAGCCTACGTCGTTTCCCATAACTCTTTCCTCTACCCCCCAGCTAGTTTCGTATCCCAACAGGTCTTGGCAACAGTGGTGTTACCAAACATATCTTTTGTAATACCAATTTGGTACCTCATTCCCCTTATTGGAACGGGAGCCACACACATCGCCGCCATAGGGTTAAAGCCCCCCAGTCCAGAGGAGGACCCACCCATTCAAGAAATTGTCGAAAACATCCCTGCAAAGGAAATTCCCATTGCAAAACCGATGATTATGGCTAAGAAAACCGAGAGAGGAAAGAGGATGGAGACTCCCGCCACGCAACGAGAATCACCAGCTTGCGCCATATGTGAAGAAGCAAGACACCCTACCCACATCTGCTTATAGTTGGATGAATTAAAACCGCTCCTTAGTTCTGAGGCAGACATCACGACACCACATTCCCGTAAAAAGGAACTTGCCACCAAAATTAAAGGTAAATCATTGCGTACCAATCACGCATGCACTATCTGCAACAATTATGGGTAATATACCCATAATTTCCTAGAAATCCCGCGATATAGGGATGCCTTACATGCCATCAAGTTGTCCAATCAAGAGGATCCCTCCACCCAGTCATCTGGAGATGAACCTTGCACCATCCTGTACCTGCAAGAGGAAATACAGTCACCAGAAAGACTCCAAGCCATGCCCCCTCCTCCCATCGAGCGTTGTGTACTCTGTAATGAACTCAATCATCTCATCATTAATTGCCCAGCTTTGGAAATGTTTCAGCGATTGTATCCAGTTCATATAGTATATCGCAGTAATAGGGACATCCAGTATTCATGTCAGATATGTGATGACAATCACCCGGTGCGCCATTGTCACTACATACCTAGATTTCATGCAACACTAGCTTGTATGCTATCAACCATAGTCCGCCTCTCCCAAGAAGATGGAGCAGACTCGGAATCCATGAAAAAATCGACAACCCAAGAAGATGTGACGAGTAGATCCATCCTCTTTTTTTCAACTGAAAAGTGACCGATCAGGGAACCCTTAATTACCCCCAAACGCTCTCTACAGAGAAGGCCAACATGTGAGTTATGTAAAATTCCCAATCATGTGGTCGCCACTTGCACAGATATAGCAGCATTACGATGCTGGTACCCCGTCAAGCCACCAACTACACATGATGGGCACCCCATATCTAGGCTATTTTTCCCAGTATGTCAAGGAAATCACTGTGGAAATCGTTGTACCTATATCCCGCAAGTTTGTCCTCTAATCGATATGATTCACACATTAGAGAAGGAGGAGAATGATCTCCTCAAACGATATAGAAATTATATCACCCCCAGGCCAACAACCCCACACCCACATCGGTGGGATAGGCAAACTAGGATGGCACACCAACCAAGCATGACCCAGGCCCAACCTAGGATAACATGCAGACTATGTGACTTGATTGACCACCGGGTCAATCAGTGTAAAGAACTGAAGCACCTCGCAAATATTTTTCGCACAGTCTCTTCTCTCCCATAGAAACTTCTCTCTAACCAAGAGAAGATCATGCGTACTTATTGCCGGATTTGTTCACACTTTCATCATATAATTAAGTGTGAGCATATCCCCAAGCTAAGAGCGGTAAGAGCAGCGTTAAGTCTACACTCCCCAAAAGAGCTAGACACACCCAAGCCAAATACACGGAAATGGAAGTATAAGACCTCGTATTCTACCACATATCCTTTCCAAGCGTCCACATCCGGGACGAAGAGTAGCATTGATTCCCACACGATCTACTTAGTTGGCACAGTGGTACCATGCACCTTCTGCACTGGCCATAACCACGAACTAGAGGCATGCCCGCTAATGGAAACATTCAGGCACCTCTGCACCCAGCACAGTTTCCACTGACAAGAAATTGACCATCCTAATAGGGGACCCAACTTGGCACTCTCCCATCATAGAGATTCTCCCCCCACCAAACACTGATGACACGATACACCATATACAATTCATATCATCATATATCGGTGTAGAAATTTGAATAACTGATATATTATTCACTGAGATTCTCCTGATCACACACTATTTTATCTTCATGCACAATACAGAATCTCTTCTACCATTGATCATTACATGCGGAAATAAAATCAATTGCATGCACACATTAAAACTATAAAAATTCACACATATGAACACAGTATTTCATGGGAAAGCTTGAAGTTAACAACCCCCAACTATCTGTATATTATATATGTCATAGATATCATGTAACAATAATCATACAAAGCTCCTCACAAGCTCTCAGTATAATCTCCACTTGCTACACACTAATCAAGCTTGATCTTGCAAAACACATGCACCGATCTTTGCCAGCCTTTAGCCTGCCTCTACTGCGCAATCCCTGCTGAAGAATGCCTCTTGATGAGAATGTTTATTACCCCAGCCTTGCTCACGTAGTCTTTATAGGCATCTCTACTGAGTGTTGGATGCAAACCATGCATCACTTATAGTCACAACTGATAGTCACACTTGCCCTTTCACCTATCTCTGCACTGGTCTCCACTGAAACTGTCTATGCACTGAAGTTAACTGATGTATTCTTTAGTTGATTAATGAGTTTATAATTAGTGAATTAATTAATAATTAATTCAAGCCACTCTCACTAATTGTATCAATTAGTTAAACTAGATACAAATAGCTCAACTATGTTTAGATTAGTTAAACTGAACACAACTCCATTAACTCCCTCAATCAACTCCACCAAACTCTGTCACATGAGTTCTAACTGAAGTATCCATGCAATAGCTCCACTTAATCGTCAGGAATAGCGTAATTCCTTCTGTCAGCTCCTGTGCCACATCTGTGCACTTAACTGAAGTGCTCCAAGAGAATAAGATAATGTTTAGAGTCCAAATATTATTAAGAGCTAATAATATTCGACATATCTATTTTTAGACTGGCAATCTAAAAATAGATTCCACCCAATATGTATAAAAATAGAAATCCATCTATTTTTCCAACTTGACCAACCATCCACAAATAGCATCCCGCAACTTATAGAACATGATCCATATGTCTAAAAATAGACATAGTCTAAAAATAGACTTTGTGACAAAAATCACCTGTGTGGCCCCCACCTAGTTTTGGTGATCACTTTCCAACTAGGATCAGGAATGATGTTTTAGGATGCCTCCTTCACTGTTTCTTGTTGCAATCTTCAACAATCGAAACTAGTACTAAAGCCACCCCCACATCCCGGGGTGTCAAACCTGTTCCTCTCATAGACGCTTTTGCATTGATTTCTGCGAGATCCCAAATTTATTTTCCGCCATCGAACTCCTCGATGATACCCAACCTCTATAACAACGTCTAGTACAGCTAGAGCTCATCGACGAAATCCAACGACATTCGCTGCAACACAATGAGGCCCACAAGAAATGTGTAAAAGCATTGTTCTACCGCCACATCAACCCTCGCTCATTTACTGAGGGAGAGCTAGTCCTCCATTACGATGTCGCAAAATAAACTCTAAGGCTAGGAAAGTTCGAAACCTTGTTGAAAGGACCCTACATCATAAAACATTTCTTCCTCAAGGGGGCATACATCTTGACTGAACCAGATAGGACATGTCTCAACAACCCCGTTGTTATGGTGGATTTGAAGCACAGGTGTAGGAAATCGCACCAGCTTAAAGAGTGTGGTCTACTCTTTAAACCATTGGTAACAGGCAGAAAGTGGTGGAGCTCAAAAGCATAAAATTTAGTGGAAAAAGTATACTAAAGTATGCTTAGGTTAAACTAAAACTAAAACACAAATATACAGAAGCTATAAAGAGAGTCAAAACGATAATAATGAAAATGATGGCTCGACGACCTCTTCTTATTAATGTTTGATATGGAGAAGAATTTTTACCCACTTGCCAAAGGGCCCCTAGACAATGGTTCTAGGTCCCGATGCAAGGATGTTGCCTTCCAAGCTCTGCCTCTGATGCAGTCTCCCTCGCTCTATGCTATGGTGGACTAGGATTATTGGGTGGCCAACGATCAAGTCCTCTTTAGCTCCAGCTCCGGATCAGACACTGCTGGTGTTGCTTGGGAAACTTTGGCTAGCATAACAATGTGATCACCCATTCTTCATCTCTTGGTGGCTTTATATAGGGGAGTCTCAAATCCTCCTTCCCTCCCTTGGTACATGATGGATGGCAACCCAAGGGAGAGTTATGATTCCATTGTGTGCTCCAAATATTCCTTTGTGTTCTCACATAGTGTCTAAGGAGGCGTTGGTGGCTCTCCTTAGGCGGCTTCATATAAGGAGTAACTGTCCTTTGCTTTGTGTGGTCCCGGAAAGTGACATTTTTCCATTTCCAAGAATGCGCGCTTATCGAGAAAAAAGGTGCGCAGAAGGCGCTCTTCTCGAAGGATTAAGCGCGCATTTTAGCATTTAAGACTAGTTCAAATATGATTTTCTCAAAAACTTAGAGATTTTAAATACTTCTTGATTCCATAATGTGTTCCTGTCCTGTAAATCCTTAGGCTTGACATTAATTAATGTCATCTTCTACTGTATGATTTTCCAGTGTTAACAGTTTCCCCCTGATGTGTGAGGTCTAGGAAGAACTGTATAGCCGAAATACATTATAGTTTATTTTCTGTATCATGAGTGGAGAGAGAGAGAGAGAGAGGTCTGCGTGAATCTTGGAATTGACAACACCTTGCATCGTTTCCGAGATGACCATGGCCTAAGGGACTCCTGCAAGCAAATAAAATATACAACATATATACAAAATTTCAACGAGGCGGGCATGTCCCATGCTCGTGATGCTATGGCTAGTTAAACAAAATTGACAAATACATGTACTGTCTGCATCACTATTGTGGTAGTGATGATGTTTGTTGTTGACGACGACTGTTGACGCCCTCAAGGGTGTTTTTTTATTTGACGATAGGTGGAATGTGGTACCCATATGCGTAACTTTGGTATGGCATATAACTACACAATGTACGCATATGTATTGGTTGGGACCTTCCCGTGTAAGCATTGATGACAAAGACGCGTATGGAGGCACGGGTCTTCGACGGATCTGATCAAAGTGCAATGGTTGTAAGGTACGATACCATCTTGACATGAAATCTTTTGTCGTAGTCGAATGTCAGGAGGATCGATGACATCTATGGACAATAATATCTCCCACAGTGCCACCCAAGGATACCCCTTTGCATGGAGAGGGGTGATCCAAGGTACCGCTTCCTTTTTGGAAAAGAGGTGTTGAGGTCGACAAAAAGGAAGCCTTAACCGAACCATGGGTCGCCGACCTGAGGGGTCAGGGACCTAGATTTGATGGGTTTAACATAGGCATGTTGGTGAGAGGTGATTGAAAACAGATGATTGGGATTCAGTGGCCCGAGGTTGGAGTATACTTTAGCAGCTTGGAGGTAGTCATAGTTATTTCTAAAGGGAAAATCCCTGGAGTCGATAGGACTTCCAAGGCGGGTGTGAACCAGCTATGAATGTCGTGATGGTGCATGCGTGGGGGTGAAATACTCTGACCAAGGCGAATGAGGGACTGCTGCCATGGGGGAAAAGATGAAATATGAGGGTGAAGGAGCGAAGTGCATCGTTTGCGGCCTTTGTACACTTACCAAAAGAATAAAATAATGAGGTTTGGTTTGTACAAAACACAAATATGGGTACCCCAAAACATGAAAGGGTTCACTCACTAAAGGTGTGATGATGGTGTTTTTCTGGGGGTTGGGGTCCCATTGGTTGGTCTCATGTGCGGGGTTGATGAAGCGGATGAAGAAGTGTCGCAGATGGGATTATGTTGATGGAGGTATGGTGGGCCAAATGCAGTGCACGAAGGTGTGCTTTCAATCTGCTTGTACAACCTGGTCGTCTGAGAAGGGGGTTCTTTAGTTTGAATGGTAAACTTGACCTCATGCATGATGGATGGATGGGCACGAGGTGTTTCCCGGACTGAAATGGTATGGCCATGGCGTCACTTGTGCTGTGATATTTGGTCTACTTTAGGTGACGAGTGCCATGGAGTGGAGGCTCTACCGACCAACGCGAAAGTTTATCATATGCAGGGTGGGGTGACGATAAACGTGGTCAGGCATGAGGACCCTATGGTTTATTTCTGATGGAGAAATGATGTCAGGATATGCAAAGTTTTGTGGGACTCTATCATGCTGGGGGTAGAATGATACCTGCTCCGGAACCTTTAGTGGATGGTGTTGTAAGTGTTTTGCAGGTTCTTCCTGCAAAAGCAACTACCTCAAGTGAAAGCATCTTATTTTCATCAAATATTATTGAAATACATGAGCTTTAAAAAGGAAGATGGGAGGGTGAATACTTGTCGGCGCTGAAAATTTATTTTTCCTGGAAAGCGAATGTGTGGCATCGCTTTCATTCGTTATGGAATACTAATGATGGTGCAACTTATGGTTTGCGGAATGGACCTTCTGATATCCTGTTATGGACCTCCGAAGTTCTGGAAAAGGGCGATAAATATAGGATTATGTCCCTAATCCTATTCATTTACACTTGCTGAGTTTTGGGAGATCAGAGGTGTTTGCAGAGCCTTTCTTTCTGTTGTGGTCAACCTGTGTACCAGGGACTACCAATATTATGCCGAGGTAACTTTCATGAAGTCCTACATTTTAATTTTTTCATTTTGATAGCGCCGAGGGCCGTAAAAATTGGGTTTGTACGGCCTTAAAGAGATTTTTTGCCCTAGATTGCGCAGGCGATCTAGGCAAAAGAGCGCCTTCCTTGCGCACAGTTCTGAGGGACAGGCACGCGAGGGCGCGTTGTTCCCTCCTTTTTGCATGCAAGGGCACGTCTGTGAAGAAAACAAACACGCAAGGGCACACATGTCTGAGAGACAGGCGTGCAAAGGCCAGGGTGACAGAAAAATTTGATTTTTTGTCTGTTTTTGGTTTTTCTCTGTGTTGATGGGTGCCTGTGTTGCTTGGCAGGTTGGTGTGGAGAGAGCAGGATTGGCCCGAGATCCAGACCACTCTAGCTGCTGATGCTGGGGCGCGTCGTCAGTTGGCTGCATGGGGCCTTCTAAAGTTTGCTGAGAACGAGTTCCTTCAGTCTCAGGACCGACTGTTATTTTACATTATACAGCATTGGCGCCGGAGGCGCAACATGTTCGTACTACGGGGGATGAACTTGATCATCCGTTCGAAGACGAATATATACTTTGTGACCGGGTTACTGCCTCAGAGTGAGGCTCTGAGGTACCCACTCCCTGCTGGGAGAGTGAACCTAGACAGATTCTGGAGGCGGCATTGCGGCTGTGCACCTCTTACTGAGGGGTGCATCAATATTGCATCAGTGACAGATGTGGCCGAGCGGTGTGCTCTGGCAATTATTGTGTGACTGGCAAGGTCGTTTTCTCCACATCGGGCATCTGGCCCACAGGTTGGGATTTTACGCCGATTGTGGGGCGGGCATTTTTTCGACTTTGCCTGCTTTTTTTTTTTATGGCATGGTGTCGCAATTGAACAAGGTCCAACATTGACCTAAGTCATTTGCGTATGCTAGCATCTTATGCAGCATCATGTATGAGAGGGTGGTGTTGTTGAGGCCGGTAGTGGCGCTGCCTATTGAGGGGCCGCAGGAGCCACGTATGAGGAGGTGGGCTCCGATGATGTCATGAGGCGGTGGTGGCATGGTGGGTCGTTACTAGAATGACACGACAGAGGCCTGTTTTGAGGGCAATCCATAAATGTTCTTGCCATACCCGTATGCGGGGATGGACTTTCGGGGTGACCCAGACATGGGTCTCCCTTTCAGTTATGTTTGGGGACCTGTAGGTACATGTTATATTTTTCTGCATTTGTTTGAGTATTTATGTGCTTATGTGTTTTTTTATTGACACTGACATTATTTTGGTTACTCTTGCAGATGTTGGTGAGGTAGGTCACCCAGTGGTTGGACTGGTGGGTCATGACCCTCCGCTACGACCTCGTGGTGGTCAGGGGGGAGGTGGCGCAGGTGAACCAGGTGGTAGTGCCGGTGGACCTGGAGGGGATGGTGTTGGCCCTTCTGATGAGGGCAGCAGCTCGACTGTAACAAAGCTTGCAGCCGAGCGAACTCGTGCAGATGCGGCTAAGGCGCACAATGTAGTACTGGTGGCTCAGGTGGCCGCTCTAGAGGACTTCCTAGGTCGAGTGGACCGCTTGACCCAGGGCATGCCTGCTCGAGGTTTCATGGATGAATTTGAGAAGGTTTTTTTAGAGACGGTGATGGCCCACGAGAGGGATTATCAGCCCCCTCTACATTGGGTGGCAATCGCAGTAGAGACAACGGCTCCGGTGGTGGCACCAGGAGTAGTGGTGGGCCCAGGTGCCCCGCTTGAGGGGGCACCCCCCTAGAGTAGTTTTGTACACTGGGAAAGCACCTGTTATGAGGATGCTTCCCTTATTTTTGACGAGTTTTTGTATCTTTGGGCTGGCAAGTGGGCCAGAGACACTATTTTGTACTCAGATACACATATTTTTTGATATATATATATATATATATATATATATGAGAGATCTTTTTGTGGCTCTACATGGTGTGCTATCTATTTCGGTTTATATATTTTGTGTTATGTTGATGGATATCTCCGTTTTTGGTTTTTTATGTATGATGGTTTATTTGAGATGCATTCCAGTCTAGGATATTATTAGCTATGCTATCAGATGCTTGGTTTTGATTCCTTGATACATGTGAAAATGTAATGTAATCAAACTCTCTGCTTAATCTTTTGGCATGCAAATATTTTCTAAACAGGTGTATGTCTCTGGTCTCAAATCTTGGTTCAACTGTGATATTACTAACTGGGAATCGAGGTAGACATGCATATGGTGGATGACCTGATGGATGGCCTCGCACATAAGTCTGATAACGACGTCATATTCTGCCTAATTGTTTGTTGTTGATCCAATGCACACACCGTTTGAACATAATGGTGATTAGTCAGGGTGGTAGATGACCCAGGCGGCTGTAGCTAAGTTTTGAGACCATCACGATGCTCCATCAGCAAATCCGAAATAGGGTTCAAGTTGGTGATCCATGGTAGCACTTTGAGCACGTTTTTTACATGAGTCTTTGGATCAAAATATTTTGGTGATTGGGTTTTTGTGTACTCTAACTCTAGGGGAAAAGGGCTTTTGGGGCCCTTATGAGTATAACTTCTTGAGGTAAAGGCCGTTGACGGGGTTAGTGAGGCAGGTCCCATCCGATTTCGTCAAGATGTATGCCCCCTGTCGGAGGCAATGTTTGATGATATAGGGTCCTTTCCACAAAGTTTCGAACTTTCCTAGCCCTAAGCCTCTTTTACAACATCGTAGCGAAGGACTAATTCTCCCTTGGTAAATGAGCGAGGGGTGATGTGGCGGTCGAATGATGCTTTCACCCTTTTCTTATGGGCCTCATTGTGTTGTAGCGATTATCGTCGACTCTCGTCAACTAGCTCTAGTTGTACAAGGTGTTGTTCTAGAGGCTGGGTGTCATCCAAGAGTTCGATGGCGGCATGTAAATTTTGGATTTTGCATAAATCAATGCAAAAGTGCAAGTTACCTTGGTATTTTGCGACAGGAATAAAGTGGAAATCCTGGGACGAAGGAGTGGTTGGAATTCTATCTTGGGCATGTGATGATACAAGTCGTATATGGTGAATTGTGTCACTGGCATGCGACAGGGGAAGGATCTCAGTAATGGATTTCTATATGAGCACAAGGTCATGTTTCCCGCCAGGATATTCAATTTTCGGTAGGTGGAATTTGTTCCTATCATAGAGATGCTTGAACGCTTTCATCAATGGGCATACCTCTGGTGTGTGATCTTGGTCAGTGCAAATGGTGCACGGTATCACAATGCTGACAAAGTAGATAGTGTGATATTCTACGCTACTCATTGTTCCTGATGTGGATGCTTGGAAAGGGTCAGTCATAGAAGAGGCCATCTTCTGCTTCCATTTCCGCGTCATTGATTTAGACTTGTCTTCCTCTTTGGTGGAGTGTAGAATTAACGTCTCTCGTGCCGCTCTCAGCTTGGGGAGATGTACACACTTAATCGTATGATGAAAGTGTGATAAAATTCGGAAATAAGTGCATGTGATCTTCTCTTGATTGGAGATAAGTTTCTAAGGAAGAGAAGAGACTATGCAGAAACTATTTTCAAGGGGCTTGAGTTCTCTGCATTGGTTGACTCGGTGATCGTTCAGATCACATAGGCCGCATGTTATCCTAGGCTTGGCCGAGGCTACTCGTGGCTGGTGTGCTGTCTTATCAGGCTTGACACACCATTGCGGTGGTGAGGACATTGACCCAACGATGTACTTTTTATGCCATTCCTGGAGATCGTCCTGTCTCTTCTCTATAGCATTAATCATGTCGATAGTGGGACGAATTTGCGAGGCATAAGTACAATGTCGCTCATAATGATTACCTTGACATATCAGGCAAAATATCCTTGATATGAAGCTTCCTTCTGGTTCAGTTCGAGGTCTAATGGGGAACCAGCGCTGGAAGGCTGCTAAATCAAGGCAATGGATGACTATATGGTTTGTTTTTTTTCATAACGTACACATTGGTCATTGCTGCGAAGTGCCGATGGGGGTAACTAGGGGTTCCCTGCTTGGACGTTCTTCGGCCGACAAGAACATGATAGATCCTCTCATCTCATCTGCTTGGGTCATGGAGCTTCCTGTGGACTCGGCATCCATATCGTCTTCTTGGGAAAGGCGAACTATGGCTGAGCGAAGGCTAGCAAGGGCTAGCCAAAAGCAAGGTATGCAGTGACAATCCTCCAAAAGGTGGTTGTCGACGCATAACAGACATGTGAATTGCACTGCCCGTAGCCCCACATAGTAAACCCTTTCGATTGGATACCATCTGTGGATGATCTCCAAGGTTGTGCACTCTTCGAGGTAGTGGCCACGTTCATCACATAACATACAACGTATAATGGGCATTACTGGGGGCCTTTCTACAAATCTATGTTCCTCTTGTAAGTATAGGATGGTATGCAGTTTGTCATTAATAGACTAGATGGAGGTATCCTCTTGATAGGATCGCTCGATCACATGTAAGGCGTCCCTATATCGTGGTATTTCTGGACTATGGTGGGTATAGTGCCCATAGGTGTCACAGAGAGCATGCGTGATGGGAATGCAGCGGTTTGCCTTTACTTTTTGTGGTAGGTTCCTTTTTACGGGAACGCGGCATCGAGATGTCTGCTTCGGAGCCGAGGAGTGGTTTTAACTCGTCCAGCTCCGGACATATGTGGGTAGGGTAACCTATGACATCACATATAACACAGGCAAATGAATCCCTTTGCATGGTGGGGGTCACTGTTTTCTTTCCTCTCTTTTCAGTTTTCTTGGTTTTGATTATCGACTTTGCAATGGTAACTTCCTTTGCAGGGGTAGTCTTAACCATTTCTTGGGTGGGTGGGAGCTCCTCCGGACTGAGGGGCTTCAACCTTGTGGTAGTAACGTGGGTGGTGCTTGTTCTTGTGGGGGGAATGAGGTACCAAAATGGGAATGTTAATGATATGTTGGGCAACACTAGCGTTGCCAAAACCTGTTGGGAGACGAAGCTAGCTGGGGGGTAGAGGAAAGGGGTTTGGGAGGTGGCGTAGGCTAGAGAGGCTGTCGTGGCCGATGCCTCGGTGTCGTTACTTCTTGAGTCTGTGTCCTGACTAACCTCAGTGCTTGATGTGGACATCATGCACACCGGGGCCCCTGTGGCATCGGGCGATGCCTCAGGGATTATGGGAGGATATCCTAGGAATAACCCTAGGACGGACGACGGTTTGAATTGGTCGGGGCCATACTCTTGGTACCGTGAAATACCTTCTGTGGTTGTATCTACATAGGGTAGAATTACATCCATGTTAGTTAGGGGATGCTTTTCACTGTGCGTCAGCTGGTCTACTGTAATGATTCGATCCTGTGGGGGAACATCATGATGTGGAAGACGAAGGATGTTATGGAAGACATGGCGTACATGTAACTCCGCCCAAGGAGTATATTGTAATCCAAGTGAGCATCCAAGACTTCGATGTCTATGTGGATCGTCTTGCCAGCTAAGCAGACCGGTACATTTTGGTAGAGGCCAACAAGAGTCGAGGGATGACCGTCGTACGCTCTGAGCGTGATGACGGAAGGTTTGAGTTCGGGGGACCCTAACTTCTGCCACAAATTTTTTGACATGACGCATGTGGATGCACCCTCATCTATGACACATCAGTGAATAGTGATATTCTGTACCGATACTGGTATCTGGAATGCGACCATGGAAGGAAGCCTAGGGGTGGCCTTGTCTAAGTCAAAATCCATCATGCGCGTATTGGCAGGGTCGATAGTGCCTAACGCGGAAAGTAGGGATTTCCACTACTTTGGGCATGAATGCAGTACTTCCAATGTGGACATAGCAGTGGGTGTTTGAGCTAAATCGTCCACGATGCTATAATTATGGGCCGCTTTGGAGTAATTACCTGCTTGCCTATTAGGTCCTTTTTCCATCTTTGGCAATAGTTCTGTAGGGATCTTAGGAATTGTCAAAGGTGCAGTCGGCGCACTAGTACTAGCCCCTGGCGTATTGGTGTCTACTAGGGTGTCGTAGTTGTGATTCTAAGTCTGGAAAAACATTTCTTCTCCCGTCATGTAGATCTCATGGTTGTTTTTCCCAGAATCGTCTGGGTTTTGCTGCTAAGTGCTAACCATCCCTTGATGGGGGAAAGGTTCTTGCATCACCACAGTTTGTTGGGAAGATCCCCCTTGTCCTCAATTACTCTGCAGCTTTTTTAGCTCAGGGATTTCAGGGTAGTGGTGAGTGTAGTGTCTGTACTCACCACATATTGAACAAGAATGGTTTGTTCATAGAGGTGGCCTTTTTCCTTGCTGTTGGGCATTGCTTGGCTCCTGATTCTGATTCCAGTTGGAGTTACCTCTAGACTGGGATTGCGGTGGGCGTTGTTGGTTGCTCCCCCCCTATCTAGGATTCCCTTTAGGCTTGTTTTTTGTCTTTTTATTAACCACGTTAGGAGGGTATTTATCATGATTATACTGGTGTGATTGATTTTGGGACGGCTACACAAAGTTCACTTGTGCATTGGTTTGCGTAGGTGGGTCGTGTGCTTGGGACTGAGCATAACGTTGTCCCGTGTTTGCACCTGGCCGTTGGGGAGGAGCTCTTCCGTTAATGTTTCTTCCTATGTATTGGGTCCCCTCAGTCAGAGGATAAGGTCCTCCTTGGTGATATGCTTGCGCCCTATTAGTCAAATTGTGTTGCGGCATATGATGACTTTGAAATCCGGGTTGAGACATGTTCTGGGTAGAACTATGTGTGTAACCGGGATTTTGACTATTGCTGCGTAGGTATCTTTGGTTCATTGACCCAACTAGTCTGTCTGCAGAGTTAGACGTGCCTAGAAATTCTTCGTAAGTTTGCAGGCGTGGGGTGTTAAGCAGGATATTGTAGATGTATCCTAACTACGTATAAATCAGTTCAAGCTGCTGGGCTTTAGTGATTGTGTCCTCTTCGTATGTGGGGTTGTGTTGCGCCACATCCTTTGAAATTTCAGCCGTCAGATTTTTCAAGAATAAATCTAAGAGGACCCAGTCGTCGAGTTTAACTTTACATAAATTGTGACGCCGCTTCCATTCATGGAGATGGTTTGAGATATGGATGGAGGGGGATTGTCTGAAATGAGTCAGCAATTCCATTCTCTAATCATGGTGAATGGGCAACTAAAAGTATGTGAGGAACACGGTAGCGAGGGCGCTAAAGGTTCCATGTGATGCAGAAGGTTGCTCCACATACCATTTCGCGGCCACTCCCGTAAGAGTGCATTGAAATAGCCTCAACCGAACAGTATCGTCAATGATGCTATTTGATGAGCACCACTGGTGAAAGGTCATTACATGATTACCTGGGTCTTCCGCTTGCTTACCTTTGAATTTTGGTATATCAGAAGGGAGCTTTGTGGGCATGGGAGGCCAATTGGGGTTGTGTGCTATGGGGTCATTCGTTAACTTGGTTAAATTGGGTAGATTTAATGAAGCTAAGAAGGGTGTCTAGGAGGTTGACGCCATGGCAACGTGTGAAGACACAAATTTCTGGTTAGAACGAGGGTTAGTCTGTGACATACCCTGATGTGAATTTAGCTGGCTTCCCGTATGGGACGCGCTCCTCTACCCCTTACGAGTCGAGGGGGGAGTGGTGTGCGGTGTGTTGTTGGGAGACCGACTAGGGTTCCCAACTAAGGTTTCTCCAATAAAGGATGAACCAATGACGGTGGAAATGTTCTGTCTTTGACGCCTAAACGGAAAAATACCTGGAACCCCTCCCGATAATGGGGGCGGGTCCAAAAGATGCCTGGATCAACGACGTTCCGTTGGGACCATTTGGGTGTCGACCAGGTTAGGTTTTGGAAAAATTTAAGGGGAACGAGTCTATAATCACGACAAATCTATGGCCACATACATAACACAAAGCAAAAATGAAATGAATTTTCCCTTTAACTTAATCTATGTGATCAATCAAGCAAAAAAATGGTTTTGTTTGTTTGCGCGTGATACTCAAAATCCTAGAATACCTATTGCATCCTCACACACTCAAAAGTAACTGGGCCTTGAGAATATTTCTTGCGAGTGTTGGCACAACATCCCATAAGAGCTGGCGACGCCCCTAGTCAGCCGAAGAGAATCCACCAAGGTAAGGGTAGAGGGTCTGGCGCTTGCCTGCACTGTCACCTATAGGGTAAAGGATGCGCTAGTTTTTGGCCACTAAGAACCACCGTCCCACGTGAGCGTTCAAGTCTTGGGTTTCTTGGTAGTCAGCTAATAGTACCGAGTATCAGCCGGGTCAGGTAGCCCCAACTGATACTGCACGCACTGCACCTAAGCCTAACCCCCTCTGAATCGGGTCTCAGCTGCGCTCGGGTTTTCTTTTCCATGGGCTGATAGGTGGATTTTAAAGCTCCCTAAATACACAACTTCTATGTTTCAATATGAAGTGTGATCAAGGCGGCTTATTGGATGCCTACCCCTTTGATCCTAACTTAATCTATAAATTCTTTTGTGGCCCCTGTGGGAGAATTTAGTGAGTTGGTTTAAGTTAGTTTTAGGTGGCTTTCTTTGCTTAGTGGGTGAGTGTGTGTGAGAATAAGATGAAAAAGCTCATAGTTTGAACATATGGATATCGGTGATCCTTCACAAACGTCCCCTAGTTAAACTATGTTATCTTGTTCCTGGCTCAAAATGGAAAACGTGTGCGGATAATGGGCCGCTTCCAAAATCTTCCTAGTTAATCTATGTGACTAACTAAAGGGAGATGGAGAATTGTAAATGTAGATCATTCATATGCTTGCCTAGGGTCACCAAATGGTGCAAAGGCAATAGAGATTACTTACTCTAATCGAAAATTCGGTCCTAGTCCCGCAATCCCTAATGCAAAAATTGAACTAAGCTAAACAATTTCTACACTAGCTTGTGCATGTGTAGTCTTCGGCCACTTTATTGGACTAGTTAATCTAAGTATGCATACCATAATTTGTAAAACATAAATCATTCAGAAAGCAATGGTTAATTCACCCCCTACTTAAACTATGTGAAGATTTTTTGCAAAAAACCAACTTAAATGAAGACTAACTCTATGCCTACAAAAATTAGCAAAAAGTGAGTTCTCATAAGTTGTCGGGTATCAACACAAGTGCTGGCATATACATTAGGGGCTGCCCAACACACTTACAAGTAGAAAAATGCAGAATATAGGAAGAAAAATCCCATTCTGCAATTTGCGCGGAAAAGGCTCTGACAGGTGCACTTTCTTGCACGCAGGTTAGTCCTGAACGTGCGTAGTGCGCTTCTGTGAGAGGAAACTACGCACAAAAATCCTGCAAGTAAAAAATATTAGGAGCTGCCTTCTTCAGTTTGTCACTCTAGTGAATCTAGGGACTGTAGGATGGATCGGAGGACTGTCAGCTCCACTCCAAACTAGACAAAGGGTCTCCTACAAAAGATGGCACAACCACATAAACTTGGAACATGTCAGTGGAGTCGCCAATCCTGTTGTGGTGGATTTGATGCACGGGTGTACTAAATCGCACCAGCTTAACGAGTGTGGTCTACTCTTTAAACCATTGGTAACATGTAGAAAGTGGTGGAGCTCAAAAGCATAAAATTTAGTGGAAAAAGTATGCTAAAGTATGCTCAAGTTAAACTAAAACTAAAACACAAATATACAGAAGCTATAAAGAGAGTCAAAACGTTAATAATGCAAACGATGGCTCGACGACCTCTTCTTATTAAACGTTTGATACAGAGAATAATTTTTACCCACTTGCCAAAGGGCCCCTAGAAGATGGTTCTAGGTCCCGATGCAAGGATGTTGCCTTCCAAGCTCTGCCTCTGATGTAGTCTCCCTCTCTCTCTATTGTGGTGGACTAGGATTTTTGGGTGGCCAACAATCGAGTCCTCTTTAGCTCGAGCTCCATGTCACACACTGCTGGTGTTGCTTGGGCAACTTTGGCCAGCATAACAATGTGATCACCCATTCTTCATCTCTTGGTGGCTTTATTTAGGGGTGTTTCAAATCCTCCTTCCCTCCCTTGGTACATGATGGATGATGACCCAAGAGAGAGGTATGATTCCATTGTGTGCTCCAAATATTCCTTTGTGTGCTCACATAGTGTCTAAGGAGGCACTGGTGGCTTTCCTTAGGTGGCTTCATATAAGGAGTAACTGTCCTTTGCTTTGTGTGATCCCAGAAAGCGACATTTTTCCATTTCCAAGAATGTGCGCTTATCGGGCAAAAAGGCGCGCAAAAGGCGCTCTTCTCAAAGGATTAAACATGCATTTTAGCATGTAAGACTAGTTCAAATCTGATTTTCTCAAAACCTTAGAGATTTTAAATACTTCTTGATTCCATAATGTGTTACTACCTTGTAAATCCTTAGACTTGACATTAATTAATATCATCTTCTGTTGTACGATTTTCCAGTGTTAACACCCATTAATGGCCTTTACCTCAAGAAATTCTACCCATAAGGGCCAAGAAGGCCCCTACCCTAGAGTCAACATACACAAACAAAACCACTTTAAATTTTTGACCAAAAGACTAGTTACAAAACGCGCTCGAGTGTCACAATGGATTACCAACCCGACCCTTACTTCGGATTTTCTGATGGAGCATCAAGATGGACTCAAAGTTTAACAACAGTCGCCTGGGTTATCTATCACCCTGCCGATCACCACTCTACACCAATGGTGTGCGCATCAGTTCAGCAACAAACAATCAGGCAGAATATGACGTCGTTATATGAATTATGAGCAACGCCCTCCATCAAGGCATACACCATATGCATATCTACCTCGATTCCCAGTTAGTAGTGTCGCAGTTAAACCAAACATTTGAGATACGAGATTCACATCTATTTAGAAAATATTTGCATGCAAAAAGATTAAGCAAAAAATTTGACTACATTACATTCACACATGTACAAGGAGTCAAAACCAAACAACTAGTCGCATAACTAACAATATTCTAAACTGGAATGCATCTCGAATAAACCATCATACATAAAAAAACAAAAACATAGAAAACATAGATATCCATCAGCATAACATAATCCATAAGCAGAAATAGGGGGCACACCATGTAGAGCCGCAAAAAATATCTCTCATATATATATATATATATATATCAAAATGTATGTGTCTGAGTACAAAAAATAGTGTCTCTGACCCAGCAGTCAGCCCAAAAATATACACATATAAGTCGTCAAAAATAGGGGAAGCATCCTCATAATGTGTGCTTTCCCTATGTACAAAATGACTCTAGCGCGATGCTCCCCCAAGTGGGGCACCTAGACCCACTGCCACTCCTAGTACCACTACTGGAGCTGTCGTCAATATCGAGACCACCACCCGACGTAAAACTGGCTGATAGCCCCTCTCACATGCCATCAAGGTCTGCAACCATACATCCTCAAGGTCATACAAAAAGCCCTGAGTCGGCGCCCCCTGGGTCAAGTGGTCCACTCGATCCCAGGCATCCTCCAGAGCTGACACCCGCTCAATCAGCTCAGCAACACAAGCCTCCACTGCATCAACACGAGCTCGCTCAACTGCAGTCTCGACAGCAGGCGACCTGTTGCCCTCCCCCGAAGGGCTAGCCTCACCACTGAGTGCCCCACCCTGAGGCTATGCAGGAACTCCTCCTAGCCCCCAAGAGCTCCCCGAGGTCTCCGAATAGGATCATACCCAACCAACCGAGCCATAGGGCGACCAACCTCGCCAACATCTGCAAGAGTAACCAAAACTATGTCAGTGTCATCATAAATACACATATAAACATAAATACTCAAATAAATGCAGAAAATGCAAAGACATACATGCTGGCTCCCAAGCGCATCCAGCAAGAAGACCCATGTCTAGATCCCCCCGGAAGTCCATCCCTGCATAAGGGAAGGGCAGAAACATCTTAAGGTTGGCCTCAAACCAAGCCTTCGTGGTGGCGTTCCAGTAATGCCCCACCCTACCCGCACCTCCTCGAGGCATCACGGGAGCCCACCTCCTCATACGAGGCTCCCGTGGCCCCCCAGCAGGCACTGCCACCACGGGTATCAGCAACACCACCTGCTCGTACATAATGCTGCATAAAATGTTGGCATGGGCAAACAACTTCGATCCATCGCGGGTCTTGTAAAGTTGTGCCAACATCCCGTGATAGAAGAAACAGGCAAAGTCGAAAAAATGCTCGGCCCTCAGCCGACCAAACACCAACTTGCGGACCCGATGCTTGATGTGGAGCAGAAGACCCTGCCAATCACACAATAGCCGCCAAAGCACACCACTCGGCCAAATATATCACCATGGCAATAGTTATGCACCCCTCCGTAAGGGGTGCCCCGCCATAGTGACGCACCCGGAATCGCTCAAAATCCACCCTCCCAGAAGTAAGTGGATACCGGAGCGCCTCACCCTGAGGCAAAAGCTCGGTCACAAAATAGATATCTATCTCAGGACGGATAGTGAGGTCACACCCACGTAACACAAACACCTTGTGCTTCCGATTCCAACACTGGATCAGGTAGCGCAAAAGTCGATCCTGTGACAGAAGAAGGTCATTCTCCATAAATTTTAGGAGACCCCATTGCGCCAATTGTTAGTGCACCTTACAATCAGCAGCTAAAGCAGTACGGAGCTCGGGCCAATTCTGCTCCCTCCACAACATCCTGTCATCAAAAAAGGAGCACATCAGCAGCATAAAAACATCAAAAAACAGGAAAATTTTCCAAAAATTTGGACAAAATTTGCCTCAGCTCTCTGCACGCATGTCCCTCAGACAAGCGCAAGGAAGGTGCGCACGTACTTCTCATAGGCGCGCCAAAAGCTGGGAAAAGTGTGCATAAGGTGCGCAAAACCTTATGTTTGCACGCAAAAGGTGCACCCTTACCCTAATCGCCAACACAATCAACAGTAAAACTAACTCAGAATCTGTACAAACCAGTATTGTATGGACCCCGGCAACCCAGACTGAGAAAATTAAAATGCAGGATGTCATGAAGTTTACCTGGCCATAAAATCGCTAATCCCGGGTGCTCAATCTGACCACAATGGAAAGAACTGCTCCATAGAAGCCTCTGACCTCTCAATACTCAACAGACACAAATGAATTGAATTGAGCCATATTCACCTATATATCGCCCTTTTCAGAAAATTTGGAGGACCATAATGAGAGCTCGGAAGGCCTAGTCACCGGACCAAAAGCAACATTGTGATCAGCACTCCATAACGCCCAAAGGCAGTCCCACACATTCGCACCCCCGAAAAAATAAATTTTCAGCGCCGACAGGTATGTTATCTCTCATCTTCTTTTTAAAGCACATGTCTTTCAATAATATTTGGATAAAGAAGATGATCTCACTTGGGGTAGTTGTTTTTGCAGGTAGTATGTAAACCATCCACAACTCCATCCACTGAGAGTTCCAGAGTAGGTATCATTCTACCCGCAGCATGTAGAGTCCCAGAAAAACTCTGCATATCCTGACATCATTTCTCCATCAGAAACCATCCATAGGTTCCACACATTTGACCATGTTGATCATCACCTCACCTTGCACATGATAAAAATCCTCGTTGATCGATAGAGCCTCCCCCCCATGGCACTCGTCACCCATATTAGACCATATATCACAACAATAGTGACGCCATGGCAATACCACCTTAGTCCGGGAAGTACCTCATGCCCATTTAGTTGTCATGCATAAGGTCAAGTTTTACCATATGAAATTAAACCCCTTTCCCGGACAACCAGGTTGTACAATCAAATCAAAAGCGCACTACTGTGCCTCACATTTGGCCCACCATACCTCCATCAGCATAACCCATCTACGATACTTTTTCATCCGCTTCATCAACCTCACACATGAGACCAACCAATGGGGCCCCCACCCTCAACAAAAAACCTTCCTCACATCATCAGTGAGTGAACACTTTCATGTTTGGGGCACCCATCTCTGTGTTTTGTACAAACCAAACCCCATTATTTTATTCTTTTGGTAAGTGTACAATGACCGCAAACAGCGCACTACATCCCCCAACCCACCCATTCATGTTTTCTCCCATGGCAGTAGTCCCTCGTCACCCTTGGTCGGAGTATCACACCTATTAGTCCCCTAAATTACATTCTTTTTTACCATTCTTCCCTTCCCAAATCGTAATCATTTACCCTGTTTTACCTATCTTATGCACCCTCATCCTGCACTAGTGCGAGAACGATGACACATTTTGCATAAACTTCATATTTCACATTTTTTAACTTATCTTTGTAGAAATTATATAACTAATATGTTATATTTCCAAGATTATCCTGATCACACACTATTTTAACTTCATGCACAATATAGAATCTATTCCACCATTGATCATCACATGCGGAAATTAAATCAATTGCAATGCACACATGAAACCATAAAAATTCACACACATTAACACAGTTGTTTAAGGAGAAAGCTAAAAACCCCAACTATCTGTATATAATATATGTCATAGAGATCATGTAACAATCCTCATACAAAGATGATCATATCAAGCTCTCAGTACAATACAATCGCTACACACTAATCAGGCCCGATCTTGCAAATCCATGCACCGATCTTTGCCACCTGCTAGCCTGCCTCTACTGCGCAATCCCTGCTGAAGAATGGCTCTGAATGAGTTTGAATTACTCCAGCCTTGCTCACGCAATCCTCATTGGCATCTCCATTGAGTGTTGGATGCAATCAATGCATCACTATAGTCACAACTGATAGTCACACTTGCTCTTTCACCTATCTCTCCACTGGTCTCCACTGAAACTGCCATGCACTGTAGTTAACTGATGTATTCTTCATTTGATTAATGAGTTATTATTTAGTGAATTAATTAACTAATTAATTCACACCACTCTCACTAGTGTATCAATCGGTTAGACTAGATACAACTAGCTCAACTGAGTCTAACTGAGTTAAACTGAACACAACTCCATCAACTACTTCTATAACTCCACCAAACTCTGTCACATGAGTTCTAACTGAAGTCCTCATGCATTAGCTCCAGTAAACCCTCAGGAATAGCGCAATTCCTTTTGTCAGCTGTTGTGCCACATTTGTGCACTTAACTGAAGTGCTCCAAGAGAATAAGATAATGTTTAGAGTCCAAATATTATTAAGAGCTAATAATATTCGACATATCTATTTTTAGACTAGAAATCTAAAAATAGATTCGGCCCAATATGTCTAAAAATAGAAGTCCATCTATTTTTCCAACTTGACCAACCATCCACAAATAGCATCCTGCAACTCATAGAATATGATCGACATGTCTAAAAATAGACTTTGCGCCAAAAATAACCTGCGGGCCTGGTTCGTTCCTGCACTAGTGCATGTTGGTGTGCTCTTTATTTTCTACACATTGGTTTGGTTTCTCCCTGGTGCAAGCAGGAGAACTGTTCTCGCACCAACGCTAAATAATATGATGCAGCAAGCCTTTCTAGCTTACTTCTAACAACTTTCTTGCTTTCAGTCATATCTTAATTAAAAAAGACTGTTTTTTTTATTTCCTACAGATATTCATCTTTATTGATATATGATTTGGTTTTATCACACTGCAGTAATGAATCATTTATTTCAAGGATCAAAATTTAAAGTGCAAGAAGCTCGGATTGAGTACAAGAACCAGTTTCTTGGTATTGGATCTGAGTGCTGCGGACTTGAGAAAGTTCAAAGCCCTTGCACGAAGAAAAGCATTTATTAGTAAAGACATTACTTTACACTTTCTGCATAAATCGTTGTTCCTGCACTAGTGCAAGATCAATTTTAGCAAGAAGGCTATCTTTACATATGCAGGATTGAAGGGGCCCATTTGTTGAAAAATGCTAAGGTGTCTTTGCTGAAGGAAACACATTCTTAGTAGCTAATCAATATTTAGCTAGAGTGATTGCTCCTCTCTATTTCTGAATCTCTTTTGCAAGTACATTTCTTCTTGTTCTAGCCTCAAACTGTTTTGATGGTTTTAGTTTCTCTTTCTTCTCTAAAGTTTGATTCTGAAATTCTTCTTTTCAAAAGTAGGAGTTGATATTAGAAATATTCATACCATCTCTGGCATTGCCTGTGCTTCGTCTCTAAGTTTACGAATCCCACAGGTTGACAATTAAGTGTTGAGGATTTTTACTTAAGTGTAATTCCTGCACCCAACATTTTGGCGTCGTTGCCGGGGAGGCAATTTGATTTGGTAAGAACTTTATGATTGTATAATAGAGGTAAGTTTCTTTTATTTTTGCAAGTATTTTTGAAGGAGTTTTTACTGGTGTTGATTAATTTCTGACAGCATTTTTATTGGAAATTGTTTTGATATTTTTCTATCTTTTTTTAGATGAATGCCTAGGAAAGGTAAGGGTTTGAAGCCCACTAAGGGCCAAAAGATTTTTTCTCACATTGGGTCTCCTTCTACAAGCAGAAATCCCAATTCAATCCAAAACCATCACGCAGGAACAATCCACCTGGATTCTGGTACTAATAGCTTAGGTGTGGATCAACCTGTGGAAAGCAGTACAAGCAAGAAGGAAACAATGGTAGACCAAGGAGATCATTTGGAAGGGACTGGTGACAACCAGGTAAGTGAAGGACAATCTACTTTTTTGTTTCCAATTGTGGATCCTGATACTATGTCATAGATGAAGAATATTCCACCGTCATCTCTCCCTCATTTCCATGGTAAAGTTCATGAAGACCCTGACTCTTTTCTATTTGAGTTCGACATTTTGTGTAGAAGTTATGATTATGCAACTGAGGCTCAGAAGTTAAGATTATTTCCTGTTACCCTCAAGGACTCAGCTTTACGCTGGTTTATGGGCTTAGGAGGAAACATCATAACTTCTTGGGACCAGATGAGGAGGGTATTTTTGTCTAAATATCAAGAATATTGTAAAACTCAGGACATGCAGTATGAATTTTTTACAATCATACAAGATGATGATGAAATGCTTGAAGATTATTTGGAAATATTTCTGTATATTTTACAAAGGTCAAAACTTAGGCTTGATCCCAACACTATTAGAACCTTGTTCTTAAGAGGACTTACTGATAATGCTAGAAACAATTTGAATCTGTTAGGACAAGGTGATATTTCTCAGCAAACTTTTGATCAAATTTGTGAATTATGCCAGAAATTTTCAAGGAATCAATATAGATCCGGTAGAGGAACTCGAAATAAAAATAGAAAAACTGAATCTACCGATGCTATGATTATTGGACTGGAAAATAAAATGGAAAACATGAAAATTGATATAATGAACATTGTTGCTAAACAGTTAGACTCTTTAAAATTTCAACAAAAATTATGAAGGAACAAGAGTCATTATGTATTTTATGTCCTAAATGCAGAGACAAGCATCCCCCTAAAGAATGCCCTCTTAACTTGAAAGAAACTAATAAGTGTGCTATTTGTGTAGAAGACCATATCACAGAAAAATGTCCCTCTATACCTGGACTTAAAGCAATATTTACAGGGGGGCAACCTGAAGCTGAACAATTGTATGCTATGGGAGAAAGAAGAAATTGGCCTCAGGTAGGTGCAGGTATGGCTCCTGAATTTCCTCCACACAATTTTGGTTATAATTCACATGCATATTCATATCCTAACTCTCATCAGCAGTGGCAGTATGGAAATCAGTATCAGCATGGGCAACCTTCCCAACCATGGAAATAGGGTTGGAAAGGCCCAACTCATTCTCCATATTCCTACCAGCCACCTATGCAACCATATCCATCTACACATGTACCTTATCCAATGCCTCAACTTCCAAGTCAGACCACCCCATTACCTTTACCTCCACCCTTCCGACCTCCTCAGTTGCCTGCTCAACCTACGCCCAATCCTAATAATAATAATAAAGCAGTGAAAATGATCCATGTAACAAACCTGTCGTTGCCATTCGAATACCAGTCTATTCCAGTTGGAGTTCATGATATTCAATTAAGATCAGGAAGGACTGTAATACCAGAAAATCAGAAACAACCTATGGTGATTGTTGAAGAGAAAGGGGAAGAAGAAACTCTTAACCATTCTCCGAAAATTGTCACTCAGCAGCCCTTACCCTCTGAGTCCTTGCCATCTTCTTCCAACCAGCCTCCCTTTCCAGAGAGGCTAGTAACGGAAAGAAGAGAGCCTGTTTCTAAGACTAATTTGGCATCAGAACTACGAAATATTTTCATTAAGATACCTCTGCTCCAAGCCATTAAAGAGATCCCCATTTGTACCAAGATTATTAGGGAACTCTATCTCAAGAAACCCGGGAGGAAGAGATTGGAAACCCAAACTATTCAATTTGTTGGTAGGGCAGCAGAGTTAATGATGGGATGTGTGTCTATGGAAAAATATACTGATCCTGGAAACCCTGTTGACACAATTCAGATTGTAATGTCCTTGTCTCTAATGTTCTTATAGACCTGGGGGCAGCCATTAATGTAATGAATAAGCAAACCATGGATCAACTTCGATTATCTCATCTTCGCCCTACTCCCACTGTGCTTGAATTAGTATATAGATCCAAAATTAAGCCTAAAGGAGTATTGGACGATGTGATCATCTCATTAGATTCTTGGGAATATCCTGCTGATTTCATTGTGCTTCATCCAAAGAACCCGGTAGGAGGACATCCCTTGATCTTGGGTCGACCATGGCTTGCTACAGCTGATGCATATATTGGATGTCATTCCAGAGATATGTATATTTCACATGGAGATTTTAGGAAGAAAGTTACCTTATAACCCTCCCAGATCCATTCAGGACCTTCGAGACACTTTATGGTTGGACCAAAGCAGTGATGAGGAGACTCAGTCTATTTCTCTTATTCATCATTATACTAGGTCTTCGCAAGAAGATGAGATTCAAGATTTCCTGAACAATCTAGACACCATGCCTAACTTCGAGCCTTTGAGCTAGATTTTTAGCCTAGATTTCCAATAAAACCATGATTCTCATTCTTCTATACTGTTGTCTTTGACCACTCCTTTGATTACTCCGGAGCTTGATACTACTCTTGTTGAGATTAGTCCTGGTAATTCTTTGAATATCAGTTCAGATTTAGACCCATCTTAGCAAGAGCAGCTTGTGAATTTTTTGCAAAACCATCTTAGTGCATTTGCTTGGGGCTATGAAGACATGAAGGGTATCCCTCCTGAAACTTGTACACATCATATCTATATTCAGGAAGGAACCTGACCTATTTGACAACCCCAAAGATGAATGAATCCAGCTCTAAGATATGTCATGAAAGAAGAAATACAAAAACTTTTAGATGTTGGTTTTATCTATCATGTTTCTGATAGTCAGTGGGTCTCTCCATTAGTGCTAGTGCCTAAGAAAGATGGAAGGTGGTGTATTTGTATTGATTATCATGAATTAAACAAAGCCACTCTCAAAGATTACTTCCTCTCCCTTTCATTAACCAGGTGCTTGATACCCTTGCAAGAAAGAAATATTTCTCCTTTTTGGATGGTTTCAGTGGCTATAACCAGATACAGATTGCACCCGAAGATCAGGATAAAACTACTTTTACATGCCCACGGGGTACCTTTGCTTATAAAGTGCTTCCCTTTGGATTATGTAATGCTTCGGCTACCTTTCAAAGGGCAGTCTTGGCTATTTTTGTTGATCTTGAATTTGTAGAAATGTATATGGATGACTTTTCTGTGTTTAGTAATTCTTTTCAGGAAGCTCTCGAAAATTTGGAGAAATTACTTCTTCGTTGCCAAGAAGCCCACCTTGATTTGAGTGACAAGAAATGTAGATTAATGTGCAAAGCAGGAGTGGTACTTGGCCATCTGATTTCTGACAAAGGTATCCAGGTTGATCCATCAAAGATCGAAATCATTCTGCATCTTCCTACACCCAAAACTCAAAGGGAAGTAAGAGGTTTTTTAGGACATGTTGGTTACTATAGAAGATTCATTGAAATTTTTTCTAAGATAGCTACTCCTCTTTTCCGACTTCTAGCTAAGGATAGTGAGTTTTATTGGTCCATGGCTTGCCAATAGTCTTTTGAAACATTGAAGGAAAAGTTGGTACAGGCGCCAGTTTTGAGAGGTCCAAACTGGTCCCTGCCCTTTCACATTTCTTCCGATGCTTCAAACCTGGCTGTTGGCGCAGCTTTGGGACAAGAGGAAGACAAGCAATCCTATGCTATTTATTATATTAGTAAGAATTTGTCTTTTGCTGAATTAAACTATATAGTTACAGAGAAAGAGTTTTTATCTGTAATCTTTGCAATTAATAAGTTCAGACACTATATCATAGGATATGAAGTATTTGTTCATACTGATCATTCCGCAATTAAATGCTTGATGAACAAACCATTGACTAGAGGTAGAGTGACTAGGTGGTTGCTATTGTTGCAGGAATTCAATATTACTATTGTTGATAGACTAGGAAAATCGAATGTTGTAGCAGATTTTCTTTCTAGACTAGATAATCCTGGTGATGTAACTCCTGTTAATGATGATTTTCCAGATGAACATCTTTCTTCTGTGTCTACAGATTCTCCATGGTTTGTTGACATCGCTAATTATTTGGTTATTGGAAAAACACCACCTCACTTTCCCGCCCGTGAAAAGCAGAACATTATTCAGAAAAGTGCTGCATACTCTTGGATTCAAGGAGACCTCTTTTACACTGCTCCAGATTTGATTATCCGCAGATGTGTAAGAGAGGAGGAAGTGTTTGACATATTGAAATCTACTCATGATGAACCTTGTGGAGGCCACTTCGCTGACAAGCGAACTGCATATAAAATATTACATTCTGGCTACTTTTGGCCTTCCTTGGTTAAGGATGCCAAGTAGTATGTCAGGCGATGTGATAGTTGTCAACGAATGGGCCAACCTAACCAAACCAATGAAATGCCTTTATACCCTCCATTTGAAAAATGGGCTATTGATTTTTTAGGGCCAATAAATCCAACATCATTAGGTAAAAAACATATTTTGGTTTGTATAGATTTTGTTACAAAATGGGTGGAAGCTAAAGGTGTTTCTTTTGCTACACAAAAAGTTGTTGTTGATTTTCTCTTTTCTGAAATATTTACTAGATATGGTGTGCCTAGAGAAATTGTTTCTGACAATGGTCCGCAGTTCATTTCTAATCTGGTACAGGGAGTGATGGAGCAATACAAGATTCGACACCAAAAGTCTACACTGTATCACCCGCAAGCAAATGGCTAGGTGGAGTCTACAAACAAGGTGATCGAGTCCATTCTCACAAATACGATGAATATGCATCCAAAATATTGGGCTGAAATATTACCAGAAGCTTTGTGGGCATACATAACCACTTGGAGAAATAGTACGGGGCACACACCATGAGCTGATATACGGCAAACAGGTTCTGTTACCGATTGAGTTCCAGATCAAAAATTTCAGAACTGCAGTTCAACTAGGACTCGATCTCTCTGAGGCACAACAACAGCGTCTTCTTCAATTAGATGAGTTAGATGAATTTCATAGAGATGTTGTTCAACAAAACTTATTAATCCAGTAGCAACGGAAAAGGTGGCATAACAAATCCATTCAAAAAAAGCAGTTCCAACCAGGTGATTGGGTACTCCTTTATGATTCTAGATTTAAAATTTTTAAAAGGAAATTCCATACACGTTAGATGGGACCATATGAAGTAATCCGAGTATTTGAGAATGGAGTTGCAGAAGTCAAAATTATTGATGGACATGATATAATATTCTTGGTAAATGGACATAGATTAAAGAAATATTTTCAACCACTTGCCAAGAAAAATTTTACACAGCAAGTTCAGCAGCAATTTGGAACGGTAGTGGTAAATGGTAATACCAACCTCTTGAAAATTTGAATCCCTCTTCTTCGAAAAAATTAACAAAAATAAAATTTTAAAAAAAAAAAGTAAGAAAAAATAATTTCCTGTAATTATGAAAATCAGTTCGCTGACATGATTACAGAAGGATCAACCTGAAAACCAACTTGCTGGTGGGAAGATCAAAAATTTCTAATAAAAAGAGAATGTTTTTTGATCTTTAGATATGCTAGTAATCATGAAGTAAAAGCAGATTCAACATAACCAACTTTTATACAATTGGGGTAATTAGCATGGATATTTTTTTCCAAGTAACGCTTAATTCTCACTGCAGTTATTTTTTCTTGCACTAGTGCAGGCAGACCTTCCAGAAAATTTTCTGCCTTTCTTCATATCCCATTTCATAATTTTTCCTCAGCTTTCTTCTCGTAATCCTAGTATAATTAACCTTCCCATAATTCTTCTAATTCACCCTATCTGCTTCGAAGAAATCGCACTTTAGCCCTGAAATTTTTTTTCCCCTATCCCACTTCTATTTTCCCTCTTTTGGTACTTTCCTTGAATCCTTGTGACATAATTCCTTCCCGTTCTAAAATTTCCTTTTCCCGCTCCTTTATTCCCTCATGAAGTTCATTGCAGGATCTTACATATAAAGAGCAGAAGGTTGTGCTCTGAAGCATAAAAGGGCGAAGCAAAATTCAGAACAAGTTAAAGAAATCATGTGAAATCCAGCCTATATTTTAATTCTCTGTCTTAACATTATGCTTGCACTAGTGCAAGCATATTGTCCTATATGATATGAGCAGAAAAGTACTAGCAGAATGATGTGATTTACGCGGTGCGAAGATCAATACAAGCATACACCTTATCAGCAGCAGTACAAATTATCATATGACATAAGAAAGTATTCATGATGAAAAGTTATATGATGTTCTTCATATCATTGATAAGCGGTTACACTATTATATTACTTAGGAGGAAATTAGTTGAAAGTACAAAGTTTTTTAAGTAGGAATCATGATCTTTTTAAATGAATGCTAAGTTTTTTTGTAATTATGAAGGAATTTGAAATCGTGTAATCGTTATTTGCATATAATCCACCCCATTCAGCCATAATGTGAAATGTCCTTCACTCATAACTCCCCCCGCTCCTACCTTCATTCCAAACATCTCTTCATTACTGTACATAACCGTTAAACCGTCGTCGCGCGTACCAATTGAACCTAACCAGAAATGATGAGTACCTACGGTAGGTAAATCGGAGACACGATGGATGAACCGTTAAATCCTTATTTATGAAAGGTGATCCCCCAGTGTTGCATGCAAGCCTCAGAACTCATCGTTCATAGCTGATAGCAGCAATGCCGCCCGTCCGAAATGTACCCCTGTCTCTCAGAAAGACTGAGCAAACTGCCAAATTTCGCAAATGTCTTCCATTGTTGCGGGATTTGGGATTTCTACAGTTCCTACAGAAGTTCGATGGGTATGACAGGGACGTCGCCTTACAATTTGCAAGAAGCTTTAAAAACGACCAAGTGAGGATTGGGCCGCTCAAGTTCATATTCACAAAGAAATTTGTAGCAGCGGCAACAGGTCTGGAGAATACGGGAGTGGAATGGTTCAAGAACCAGAAGTTGGAAGGTAAAAGATGGCAACATTTTGTCATGGATAAGAAGATGGAGGTCAATTGGAAACGCGGAGTTTTGCGCAAAGCCCTGCTAGGTCAATGGCAGGATCTCCTGTTTGTTTTGCAGAAATTTGTGACCTGTGAAGGGAGATATGCCTGTACCCTGGTGTATCATTTCAAAATGCTACAACATTTTGAAGGAGGCTGACACATTCGTTGGAGGATGAACTTTCCCTACTTTTTGCTCAGAATTTTGGAGACAATGGCTAGAAGTGTAGAGGATGGAAGGGAGGACCAGGCCAATGCACGATTATACCACCACGGCCTGATAAAAATCCTGGTCTTAAAACAACTAGAAAGCAAACGTATGACATGGGAAGAGCAGTTAAAATAGCTGCACGGGAACTCGGCAAAGGAAGAGAAGACACAGGCCCCTAGTACAAGCAAGGTCCTGAAGAGAAGCAGAAAGGGAAGTCCTTCTCGCAGTAGTGCGAAAAGGAGGCAGATAGAGAAATCAATAGAAGGGAAGGCTTCGTCTTCCACTAAGGAAACAACCGGGACACTTGATGGAGAAACACCTTCTACACAGGTGCAGGCCTCTGAGCACGACAGGCTGTCGGTTCTTGCAGATGCGGCGAATATTGCAGAAATTGGGGATGATGTCCACTGGAAAATCTTATTAGAAAGCCCCAAAATAAGAGGAAAGTTTCGGATGTAGAAAAAGAACCACAACCTCCACAGGGTATGGAATTCCATCTTGCACCGGTACAAGAAGAAGCCGTGGCCCGAGAAGAAGAACTAGAAATTGAAGGAGGAGCTGAAGAAAAAGGAGGACGCGGAAGCACCTGAGGAAGATGAACCTGAGGAAGAAGACCTGGAAGAGGAAGAAGAATCGGAAGAAGAACCTGAGGAAGAAGAGGAAGAAAAATTAGACGAGGAATCAGATGAATATGAACCTGAGGAAGAAGAACTTGAGGAAGAAGACCCGGAAGAGGAAGAAGACTCGGAAGAGGAAGAAGAACCGGAAGAAGAGGAAGAAAAATTGGACGAGGAACCAGATGAAGATGAACCAGAAGAAGAACCTGAGAAAGAGGAACCGGAAAAAGAAGGACTACAGGAAGAAGAGTTCCTTGATGCGACCATGGTAGATATAGAAGTTCCGGAGCCAGTGACAGCCCCTGCTGAGACAGAGGAAGGAAAAGATTTGGCGACTTCTGTTTCTTGTATAGTAGAATTAGAACTCCAAGTACAAAACTTGGAGCAACTTGTGACCAAAGCACAAGAGGAGAAGGAACATAGCAGAGGAGAATTGATGGCAGAGCTCAAACAAAAGAAAAGTGAGGTTAAAGTTTGGAAATATCGGGTTGGATGTTGTTTCAGGTTGTTAAAAAAGGTTTCAAAGAAGTTAAGGCATATCAAGAGGAAGAAGGCCGAAATAGTGCAGCCTGAGGACAACATGCCGGAACAGGACTGAGTTGGAGTATTCAAAAATTTTGGTTTTTTGTAGAGGTAAAAAATTTGTGTGAGGACTCACAACAATTTAGGGATGGGATGATGTTAGTCCCCTAAATTGCATTCTTTTTTACCATTATTTCCTTCCCAAATCGTAATCATTTACCCTATTTTACCTAACTTATGCGCCCTCATCCTGCACTAGTGTGAGAACGATGACACATTTTGCATAAAATTCATATTTTACTTATTAACTACCTATTATGTGATTTCTTACTTAGAATTACTTTTGTAACTTATCGTTACCTCCTATGCTATTTAATAGATGATCACTTATCTTGATCGCTAATTTTTAGTGCAGAACAGATCCCGCACCGGCACCAGCACCGTGAATCTTGGCAGCAAATCCGGATCACTTGGGTTGCCGCCTGTTTTGTATACGATCAATGAGGATATATCCGAAGGCAGTCGAGTCCCATCTATGACAGCAGGTACATCGAGAGTAGCTGAGATCGGACTTAAGAGAGACGAACAACTAGAGATAGCCATGGCCTATTTTGTTAAAAGCGATTTAATTTTGAAGGCCGAAATCTTATTCTGCAATCGGTTATGTAATTTGTTATAATGATTTCTGTAATTGGCTATGTAATGGTAAACGATCATTTTGGCCTGCGGCCAAAAGGATCTATATAAGCAGAAATGTAAATAGGACAAGCAGTTCAATGTTTTTAAGAATCGAATAGATCAGAGAATAGAACCAGGAGGCAGTAACAGGACTGTCTTGTGTTATCGCCCAAATCTGGGTTGGATATGTAATCGCGCATGTAATTGCTTTAAGGATCTAATAAGAAGAGCTTCGCCTCATGTTTTGTACATTTTATCATTTGGCTTAAATAGTTGATGAGTTAATTCTGAGTAGCATTTTCGTTTGAAAGGGAAACACGCTGGTTGGCTAAGGGCCCACCCAATCTAGCACGTTCTCCCTCCTAGTTGTTCTTGTAATTTATGTTTTAAACAAGTGTGATTTAATTTGCAGTATTTGAATTTCTGTTTGAGTGGAAGTAGATCTGTTGCGTGAAGTAGTTAAGTTACTTTTTACACGGATGATTTCTTTCCCTTGCCTGGTTTGAGCAGGAGGAGTTACCTGGCCCAGTGCACGTTGGTGTGCTATTCACTTTCTGCACGATTTTATTTTTCCTGGTTCATTCCTGCACCAGTGCACATTGGTGTTCTATTCATTTTCTGCACGATTTGGTTTATTCCTCTGCCTGGTTCGTTCCTGCACCAGTGCATGTTGGCGTGCTATTTATTTTCTGCGTATTGGTTTGGTTTCTCCCTAGTGCAAGTAGGAGAAATTTTCTCGCACCAGCGCTAGATAATATGATGCATCAAGCCTTTATAGCTTACTTCTAACAACTTTCTTGCTTTCAGTCATATCTTAATTAAAAAAGATTGTTTTCTTATTTCCTACAGATATTCATCTTTACTAATATATGATTTGGTTTTATCACACTGTAGTAATGAATCATTGATTTCAAGGATCAAAAGTTAAAGTGCAAGAAGCTCAGATCGAGTACAAGAACCAATTTCTTGGTATTGGATTTGAGTGCTGTGGACTTGAGAAAGTTCAAAGCCCTTGCACGAAGAAAAACATTTCTTAGTAAAGACATTACTTTACACTTTCTGCATAAATCATTGTTCTTGCACTAGTGCAAGATCGATTTTCGCAAGAAGGATATCTTTACATATGCAGGATTGAAGGGGCCCATTTGTTGAAAACTGTTAAGGTGTCTTTGCTGAAAGAAACACATTCTAAGTAGCTAATCAATATTTAGCTAGAGTGATTGCTCCTCTCTATTTCTAAATCTCTTTTGCAAGTACATTTCTTCTTGTTCTAGCCTTAGATCGTTTTGATGGTTTGAGTTTCCTCTTTCTTCTCTAAAGTTTGATTCTGCAATTCTTCTTTTCAAAAGTAGGAGTTGATATTAGAAATATTCATACCATCTCTGGCATTGCCTGTGCTTCGTCTCTAAGTTTACGAATCCCCTGGGTTGACAATTAAGTGTTGATGATTTTTACTTAAGTGTAATTCATGCACCCAACAACACCCCCACGCAAAAGCCATTATGACATTCATAACCAATTTATACCCACCCTAGAAGCACTACCGAATCCAGGGATTTCCCCATCAGAAATAGTTATGACTGCCGCCAAGCTGATTTTTATACTTTAACCTTGGGCCACTAAATCCCCATCATCAGTTTTCAGTCACCCCTCGCCATCATGCCTATGTTAAACCCATCACATCCAGGATCCTAATCCTCCGTATCAGTGACCCCCTCTTTCGGTTGAGGCTTCCTTTTTGTTGACTTCAAACACCTCTTTTCCAAAAAGGAAGCGGTACCTTGGATTGCCCCTCTCCATAAAAGGGACATCCTCGGGTGGCACTGTGGGAGACATCATTGCCCACAGATGTCATCGATCCTCCTAACATTCGACTACTGCACAAGCCTTCACGTCAAGATGGTATCGTACCTTACAACCATTGCACTTTGATCAAATTCATCGAAGACATGTGCCTTTATAAGTGTCTCTTTCAACAATGCTTACAGGGGAAGGTCCTAGCCAGAGCCTATGTGTACAATACGCATTTATATGCCATACCAAGTTCACGCATATGGGTACCACTTTCCACCTATTTTCAAAGAAAAAACGCCCCTGAGGGCGTCATCAGTCGTCGTCATCAACCAGCAGATCACTATCATATTAGTGACACATAAAAAATTTGTATCTGTCAAATAGATTTGTTTAACTAGCCAAAGCATCACGAGCATGGGACATCCCACCTCGTAGAAGATTTGTATAAATTGTATTATACCATTGCTTACAGGGATCCCACATGACATGGTTACTCTTCGACCCAGTGCAGGGTGTATCCAATTCCGAGCTACACGCAGGTCTCTCTCTCTCTACACACAGTATACATAAAAGAAACTGTAATGTATTTCAACAATATAGTTCTTCCTAGACCTCACACATTAGGGGGAAATTGTTATCACTAGAAAATTGTACAAGCAAAGGTGACATTATTTAATGTCAAGCAGAAGGATTTACAGGGCTGAGAGACATTAGAGAATCTGAAAGTATTTAAAAATCTCTAAGTTTTGAAAGGAAAAATCAAATTGCGTACAAGAAGAACCAGTCAAATGTGCCTTTGTGCTCAAAATTCTTCGATAAACGCGCCTTTGCGCGCCTTTTGCTCAAAAAAGTGCACAATCCTGGGAGTGGCGGAAGTCAATTTCCAGGACCACAAGGCACACTCTAGGACATTGATTCCACACTTGAGGCCGCCTAAGGACAACTGCCCAAGCCTCCTTAGGACATCAAGGGAGCACACAATGGAATCACACTCCTCTCTTGGGTCACTATCCACAATGTACCAAGAGAGGGAAGGAGGATTGAATTCTCCTATAAAAGGCCACCAAGAGATGAACAACATGAGAGGACATTGTTATGCTGGCCATAATTTCCCCAAGCAATACCAACAGCATGTGATCCAGAGTAGAGATAGAGGGGACTCAGTTTTTGGCCATCCAACAACTCCAGTCCACCATAGTAGAGAGAGGGAGACTTTGCGCCAAGGTAGCTCAGAAGTGAAGACATCCTTGCATCAGGACTTAGAACCCCCAGTTTTGAGGGCCCCTTGGCAAGTGGGTTAAAGTTTCATCCTCATTTCTTACCAGCACTCAATAAGAGGGGACGTAAGAGCCACCGTTTGGATTATTGAAGTTGTTTGACTCTATTTAGAGCTTTTGTTTTATTTGTTTTAGTTTTAGTTTAATTTTATGTTTGAATATGCATGTTACTTCTCTATCTAGTATGTTTCTGTTTGAGCATGTTCCACTAACTTGCTTGACTCCATATATTTTCTGCCTGTGACCAATAACTTAAGAGGGAAAAACCACCCCCCTTTAGTTGGTGTGATTTCGTACATTCGTGCACCAAACACACTAACACACTCATCAGCAACCACTTATACAAATCACAGGTCTGGTCAAAGTGCTTCATAGGTTGTTGTCTAGTGACAATGAACATCATTAAAAATCCTCGTAACACTTGAGGGAGCCCCCTCTGGTTTGAGGGCGAACTTGAACCTATAGTTTGGTCAAGTTGGTTTCTCGGCGTAGTTTCGCAGCCAAGAATGACCTTCGAGAAAAAATTACAACATATTAAATGTCATTTTATTTCAAATTCTTCTTAAATTTATATTTTCCCTCATTTGTTGAGATGCACTACATCCTTATGTTATTAAGGTCAATGAAACTTTCACTTTGCTTTGAATGGTGCAGTTAACTCTGTTGGCTACATGAACATAATGTAACATGTCTTGGGAATATTTTTTCCCTGCATATATTCCAATATCCATATAATTCACATCCTTTGGATACCTTACACTCTTGTAGTTATAACAATTGTTGGGGATGTGTTCTCTCGTTCAACATTGTCTAATCATTTCCTGCGTTTTAACAGTTTTCCATAGGTAAATTTTAGGCTACATCAAGTAACCTTGCAAATAACTTTATACTTATAGACATCTTTGTATGTTGATATCCTTTTGTTCATTCATATCCATATTTATGTGTTTTACTTGGTGTCTTGTCGTCTGCAATGTACTTAAGTTCTTTGTTTCTTTGCTGTTAATATTACATGGAGAAGAGCAAATTTGGAAGTGCCATAATTTCCTCTTTATTATCATAGTGCAAATATGGCCTGTATTGAAGAGAAACATGCACATGAAATATTGAGCAAATTGTTGCAAATAACCACCTCATGTTAAAATGATGATTGTGCTTGGGGAATTCAATGATTGTGCTTAGGGAACTAGGTGGTGATTTCTCTTATTCACCTTCATTTTACTTAACAATGAGAAAATGAAACCAAATTCTTAATAAGTTGTTAACATTAAATTCTCTATTATTAAATGTTCTTAACTCATTGGAAATTGTGATTGCATGTAGTTTTCCTTGGATAAAGCAAACCAACTAGAAATCTATTATTTTGTCTTGATTTACTACTTATCAAATTGTGATGGGTTCTAAGAAATCTCCTATTCCCAACTAAAATTAAGTTGATTTCAAGCAGAAAATAAATAAAAGATTTTAAAAATTGAAAGTTAAAAAATAATTTGTTGTATGTTTATAATAACCTTAGGGTTGCCATAGGTTTTGGGGGAAATAAAACTAAGTACTTTGTACTTAATATATGTTTACATTTAATAATTAGTGGAAGTCAATAAATATTTAACAAATTGGAAAGGAAGATATTTTTTTGTTAATTATTGCATATATATATATATATATATATATATATATATATACTTTTTTTTAATCATCAATAATATTGAAATTGAAATATATTTCTTAGAAACTTATAGTGATTATATCATTATTATAGCCTATTTCACAATTAGTTAAATTTGGTAATAATTTATTTATTAAATTACATAAATTAAAATCAATTAATTTATAACTAACCTTAATGAATAAATAACTAAAAATATATTTTAGTTCTCCATTGATCAAATTGGGTAAATGTGTTAAGCTTTTTATTCGTTTGAGGGTAAATGTATTTAAGTTTTTTATTCATTTGAGGAAGTTAAGTAATACTTTCAAAATTTGGTTGTACTAATTTTTATTTTCACTAGTGTAATTTCACTATAAAGTTAATCAATTAATGGTTGCAGGTTTTCAGGAAACCATGTTGTATTCTCACTCTTTGAGCAATTTAATTGTTTTTTTTTAATTCATTGGGGTTGAATTCCCTTTTTTTTTTTTGGTAAGTTAGGAGGGACTGTTCTATTAAAAAGCATATGGTACAAATGGTGTTACAATCAAAAGAAGCAAGAAACTATGGGAGTAAGAGAAATCAACAAACCGCCACAGTTTCGTGATGCTGTCAAGAGAAGCAGAAAAAGAGCAAGAGGAGCCAAGAGACAAACAAGGAGTTCTATCCAGATAGGTTGGATTATGTGATACAAAGTTTCTTCCCTTTCTTTTTTGTGACTTGAACCCAACCGTCGGGGGGCAAGTGGATTGATACCACTTGAAGATTTTTGCTGGTTAATGAAGGAGATTCCGAGTCGAAGGTGTTGGACTCATGCATGCGTTTCTGAAGATTCTTTGTCCGAGTCGAAGGTGTTGGACTCATGTGTGCGTTTCTGAAGATTCGAGGAGGCAGGAGGCCTCTCGGGAACATACGAGGAAAGTGGTTGCTGCTGAGTATCAATCTCATCATCTGAATCACATTCTTTCTCATCTGAGCTGGAGGACTTAATCCATGGGAGGCGGAGCAAAGGGTTTCCACTTTCCAGCTTTTAGCTTTTGATTTGTGAGCGATTTTTTCCTGTTGGGCTAGAAATAGAGCGCAAGAATTCTGAAGATGTCCAGTTTGATGGCAATGTTGATAGCGGAACACTGTGTTTTCATCGTCTAAAGTCTGAGACCATGAGAAATCCCCGACTTTGAGAATGATTTGGTTAGGTAAGCCTTTGCTGATGTAAATCTCGGCGTAGATTCTACCAAAGGTGTAGAGTCCCTGCAGGCCTCTCGAGGGATCTGTAGCAAGAAAGTGACCCAAAGAGTTACCAATGGCTTTGAAGACTGCACAGTGCCATAGGTGAGCAGGCAAGTTAGGAAGCCTCACCCAGATCGGAAGTTTGGTGATGACAGCTATGGAGGGATCAAAGTCGAGGAACCAGGGGGTTAGGAATAGCCCTGCCTTTCCCCAAAACCAGGGACCACTTGTTAGGGAAGTTTGGTATTCCTTGCTGTTAGCAAAGATAACAATGAAGAAGCCCTTGGAGCAGAGAGTGACCTTACAGTGTTTGGTCCAGGTGGAGTGAATCCAAGAGTATAAATCTTCTGTGCGGGGCCAGAGTCCATTGAACCTGCATATGAGGGAAAAAACTAAAAATAATTGAAGCTGCTCTTCCAGATTCAGGTGGGAGATTTCTACTGAAGGCACATCCTCTAGTTTGTCAACCAAGAAAGGCTTGGGAGCCTTCGGGGGAGGAGCAGAATGCTTGGAGGGCTGAGCTTTGACCGCTTCTTTGTAAGAGAAGCCCTTGGGAGCAGAGGTTTGACCTGCTGCGCCTCCCCTCAGACGGAGGGAAATAATCACCGTAGCATTATTTTCAATATTGTAAAATGAAAGAGGGAGACAGTCATCGAGCTGTTTACCTGCATGAAGGAGACGCAGATATGAGGAGGGGATCCCCAGCTTGAGTTTGAGGGCCTTTGAGAGGTGATGCACCGGGTTCGAGGATTGGACCCACAGAAGTAGAGTTTTGCCTGTGAGAAGAACAATTTGAATCTGGCTGTGACAGTGGATGAGAGTTTTCCCAGTTGTCATAGCTGAAAATATGATTTGAGGGCTTGCTGCGTCGTGGGGGGTTCTCCTTACTCGTGATCCTGATGTTTGCCAGGAAAGAGGCTGTCGGGGGTAAAGAAAAAGGTGGAGGGCGCAAAGGGAGCGTAAGCTGTCCAGAGCTAAGAGAGCAGGGAATGCAGCGGGATAGTGCGCTTGAAAGCAGCCCATCCGCCCTGCTCCGAGGAGGCAGCCCTAAGCCCTCAGTGATGGCGAGCTCGCCCATCTTGGTGCGGAGGAGAGCACAGCTAATGGCGGCTTGGAAAGTCGAAGGAAGAAGAGGCCGGTCTGAATAGAGGAACTCCGTGCTGCTGTCGCGGCCCACATCGTCATCTCCAGGGCAGAACCCACATGGGAGCACTGTTTCAGGAAAGCCATGGGCAGCCAGGCCCGACCGTTTCATGGTGGTGGCAGAGAAACCAGTGGCGCAGGTTGCACTTACCCTAGGAGCCATTTTTTTTTTTTAGATCCATCTAATTTAAAACCAATATAGATCCATCTAATTATAGATCTAACATTAGCCAAGAGGGATCAAAATTATTTAGATGCAAACCTATTTTGTTGTGAAAAAGAGAAAAGTGTAATTTTTTTATTGTTTAAATTGTATGTTTGAAGGAGCTGTCTTTAGTGCGACTTTTTGAAGTTTCAGGTGCCGGAATCCGGTGAAAAATTTTGAGGTAAAATCTTGGTTTTTGTTATTCAAACTGGTTTTTTGACTCTATATATGGATTCAACACCCTCAAAAACCTCTAGGGCACTTCGATTGTGCAAATTTAGCAATCAAACTTCTCTTTTCAATAAATTCCTGCCGGAATTTAAAAAAATTACACTGTAAAAAGTCACCGTAAAAGCCTTCAAAAAGTCGCACTAAAGACTACTCGATTTTTGAATGTTATAGATATTACATAACATGTGTATTGAGACATTTTATTAGTTTTTTTTATTATTAATATATTTTAAAAATAAGTCAATATTAATTCATATTAAAATATTTTATTCATATCTTACTCGCATATTTTTTTACTTCTAATTACTTTACATGAAATTATATTTGGTCATATGGACAACTAATTAAATATGCATAGCATATTTTTTTTTTCTTTTTTATTATAACCAACGTTGCTTTTATAGAGAGAAGTGTTTTTGTTTTGTTTTTAAATTATAGCCAACATTGCTTTTCTATCTAGAGAAAAGTTACTCATTACTTTCAAAATTTGCTTTTCATTCATGGAAATTAACCAATACTTTCAAAATTTGATTGTACTATTTTTATTTTTATTTTTAGCTCGTGTAATTTCACTATAAAGTTAATCAATTAATGTGTTGATATTGCAAGCAAGAAATCATGTTGTATTCTCATAGTTTAAACAATTTAATTGTTTTTAAAATTAATTGGTGCTCAATTCCCCTTTAATTGCAGATGGACGTTCAAATTTAAAATCAGTTTAGATCCATCTTAAGTACGAATGTATACTGATTTCAACTAGATCAAAATATTTTAGGTGCAAACTTATTTTATTGTGAAAAAAAAGTGTAATTTTTTATTGTTTAAATTGTATTTGGAATGTTATAGAGATTACATAACATGTGTATTGAGCCATTTTATCAGCTCATTAAACTGGTTTTTTTATTATTAATATATTTTAAGAATTTGTCAATATTAATTTATATTAAAATATTTTATTCATTACTCATATTGGATATTTTATTTTATACAACATTACAATATTTTCTTTAAACATTTTTTTCTATATATAGATATATATGAAGTTGATATCATTTGTTAAAACATTTTTGAAAAGTGGAAGGTTTAAACATCTTACTCACATTTTTTTTTTTACTTCTAATTACTTTACATGAAATTATATTTGGTCATATGGACAACTAATTAAATATGCATATCATATTTTTGTTGTTGTTGTTATTATATCATACATTGCTTTTCTATCTCAAAAATATTTTATTTTTATTTTAATATGGACTCACATACTTACACATCGTCTTTCTTTGTTATTATAGCCGACATTGCTTTTCTATCTAGAAAATATTTTATTTTTATTTTAATAGGGAATGACATACTTACACATCCTTCACACTGGGTTGTAGGATGAACCTCTCAGATAAATTTTTTATTCATTTGAGAATAAATGCATTTAAATATTTTATTCATTAATACTTTCAAAATTTGATTGTACTATTTTTTATTTTAGTTGGTGTCATTTCACTATAAAGTTAATCAATTAATCAATTGATATTTCTGGAAATCATGTTGTATTCTCACAGTTTGAACAACTTAATTGTGTTTTTTAATCAATTGATATTGAATTCCCCTTTAATGAGAGATGAATGTTGAAATTTAAAAATATTAATATTAATCATGTTGTATTCTCACAGTTTGAATAATTTAATTGTTTTTTTAATCAATTGGTGTTGAATTCCCCTTTAATGAGAGATGAATGTTGAAATTTAAAAATATTTTTTGAAATGTGTGTGTGTGATTGAAATTACCACAATTTAACAATCTTGTTTGTTTCCACTTTTTGGGGCAATTGCTAGTTATTATTTTATTAAAAAATGAGTAATATGTGAGATCGAGATGGTTTAGGAAATGAAGAGAGGTATGAAGAAGGAGAGGAGGAGGGTCGTCCTACACCAATTTCGACCTTCCAGTATCATGTGATGTGTGCATAGTAGCAGGGGAGGGTTTGGCTGGATGAGAAAATGGGGTTCGTGTATGTTTCCATGATTCACAGAGCTGGTACCTGTTGAGAACAAAATCTTGGCTGGCGTTGGTGGTTATGGCTGAACGACTCTCTAGCTGGAACCCAGTGACGTCAAGGTGTTGATGGTTTTGGTGGCTACTTGGTGGTTCTCTTAACTGGAACCCAATGGGGTCAAAATATTGTTGCTTATGGTGGCTTCTGTGGTGTCATTGAAAGGTATAGTTCCTTTTTTATAGCTGAGTGAAGCGTCGTCTATTCTCAATCCCATACGGGGGTCAGCGCCAAGGAGAACACAGTTCAATGATGGAGGGCTGTTGTAGAGCAGGCAGGATGATGGGTTAACGGACTTCTGATTTACAGAGCAGGTACCCATTGAGATCAATATATTATTCAGCATGGGTGGTTATTGACGTTGGACTTCTGTGGCTGGAACCCTGTGACGACAATGTGATGTTGGTCTCGGTGGCTTATAATGAGGCCCTCTTTACTGGTACCCTATGGGGACAATCTGTTGTTGCTTATGGTGGCTTCTGTTGAATCTAGAATGATGTTGTTCCATTGTTGTGCTTCGTGAAGCATAGTCTCTTATATCATCATTTTGCTGGCTCCTATCTGCATGTGGTTGGAGGGTGGTGCGCACACTTGATCGACATACAATGCAAAGCTGCTAGTTGGGGAGCATGGTAGAGTGGTAATATTATCTCATTACTGGTTATCAATCATGTCGGAGGTTATGGAGGTTGGGATGATATTCATTATGATTATAGTTGCATCCATCATCCTATATGATACTCTTCATACACACAAAACAAATGGTGACTCAAGAGAATAAGACTCCAAAATCCTCCTCGTCTTATCAGGACTCTCATCCTCAGTCTGTTGATATTGTACATTATCATTGGTGGCACACAATTTGGCACATATGGGAGGATTTTATTGTTGTCTCTCAGCCATGCAAGAGCGTCGGCTGTAGATTTTGCAGGAGATGGTGGTCGATTCCTGGGTGTATATGTTGCTGCTGTAGAGGAATATAGAAGCACAGGGGGACTGGTTAATCCGATCACTTGATCGGAATTTATCCCTGATTTTTATTCTGATCACTATTATATGGTTGCTTCAATAAGAAGTTGAAAGGACGCTGTTGTGGCCTACATAGCCTCACTGGATTAATGATGTCATAGGCCCATATATCAACTACATTTTTACTGGATTACAACTCCAACTCATTAGTATTGTCATTAATGAGCGCAGTATTGGATCTGTCACAATTGATCTTCAGCTGATTTTGTCTTGTCTGGCACATGTAGATTGTCTTGGTGGATATAAAATTAAATTTCTTAGGTGAATAGTACTACCATTGAGTCCTATCATTGATTTGGTAAAGAGGTTTGCTATCCACACCTGATCTTCTATCCAGATTGGGATTATAAAATTTGTCCTCCGTCTTCGGATAATCTTTAGAATGAATGATGTATCAAGAGTATATCCACATATGGACTAGACTAGGTATTTCCTCTTTATGGAGCTTTATGGCTACACACCCCCAAATGGACTTACCCCTTTAATGTTTCTGACACTTGCCAGAGGGGTGTTGTGACGGTAACTTGAATTTACAAGTGTTTAGTAAATGCATATGGTACACCAGATGGTGGGATTATCGACCTCTCTGGCAATTCGACAGGTCCTCTGAGCTCCGCCACCGATAATCGAGGCACCCTCTCAAGGAAGATCATCGGGGAATGTGGACATTGATATTCAAATTATCAAACAGGGTTTTATTAACACAGCTGGCTCGAAGCCTGGAGAAAGTCGAAAATACAGACATCGACGCGCTGGTAGACGAAGGAAGAAACAGTCTGTTATCAAACAAGACATGGAGATCAAGGAGGTTCCGCTTGATTATGAGGATATCTGTGTGAGGATAGCATGTTTGCAGAAGCGGGAGGTGATTGGAAGGTGGTTATTCCCGGACCAGGGAGACTTTGATACAACAAGCTGGATTAAAAAACATTGGAACTTGCTCATTGGATACACCCCGGTGGTAAGTAATCTTATCAATGGATGGTTCAGCATCCATTTCTTGGATGAAAAAGATGTTCAGAAGATAATTTCCAGGACTTGGGTACGCGGTAGGAGTTTTATGCAGTTAATACCGTGGTACCTGGGTTTTAACCCAGTCCTGGAAGCCCCCAGAAGCAGGATTATATGGGTGAAGCTTCCGGGTTTACCACTCGAATACTGGACAGTCAAGGCACTCAGGGCGATTGGCAATTCTATTGGGTCTACCAAGTACATCGATCCAACAATCATAGGCTCCAGTGACAAGAAAATTGCGTGGATTTTGGTCGAACTTGACTTTTCTGGGGGGCTGCCTCGCGATATTGATCTCGTCTGGGGTAACAGTAAACACCGGCAGCGCATAGATTTTTGGGGAATCCCCTTTCGCTGCCTCCTATGCCATCGCACAGGTCATCTTCGGGAGCACTGTCCATTTCGTCTTCGTTTGCATCGTCCGGGGGTAGCGAAGTCGACGGGGTATGCTGAAGTTCGAATGAATGCTGCTGAAGGCACCACTGCGCCATCTCCCCCAGGTAATTCTTCTTTCCTATTATCTGAGGATGATGCTTATCTTACAGCAATTGAACAATCAAGGGGGGTGATGAAATGTCAGGATGGGGTTATCACTGCAAATGACTATAATAGACCACCTTTTGATGATTGTCGGGTTCTATTGTCGGAACTGAGTCACGACCCTCCTAGTGTAATTACGGAAGTTTCGGGGAAGGAATTTGCCCCTGAGTATCCACACATATCCGTAGAAGGGGACGGGTTGGGGTGTTCCAATTCCCACACAGTTGACATTCGGGTTGAGTCCTCCCTAGGCATGCCTAACTCTGCTGAATGTATTGACCTAACCAGTAATGAAAATCATATGAGTCTGTCCCCCAATTTCCACACCGGCGAACCATCTAATCTGCCTATCGGGGTTGCTATGGAGGGCACACAGAAATATGGAATGACGAATGATCAAGTTGATCCATTCCGCTCCCCGGAATCTCCCACGAACTCTGTCAGGAGTGACCTTGAATCCATTCTGGCAAACCAAAACATAGACATAGCTGCTCTCACTGTATTTGAAAAACCCCCTCTCACTCCGACAGCAGATTCATCAAGTCGTCCTGCACCAGGGCCTCCTGCTCGGGGTAAAACTAAAGATGCAAATAAATATACCAGGCGCAAGTTTAAAGCTATAGCTCTCTTCACGGAGGATGAAGGTAATCTGACAGACATTCCCATTTCGATCAGCGAAGGAACAATGAATGATACACGGGCGCTTAGAGCTAAAAGCCCGGTTGCGGATTCAACATGACACACATGTTATCCATGAATATACGGGGGTTGGGCAATGCCTCCAAAGAAAATTGCCTGAGGGAGTTGTTACTGGATGTGAAGCCGATCATATTTTTGGTCCAGGAAACCATGTGCAAGAGGGAGAAGGCTGTTAAGACATTTCTCACTATGATGAAGGGTTGGTATGCGGCGGCGGTTGACGCAGTTGGGCAGTCGGGGGGCCTCATATCTATATGGAACCCTGAGTATGCATCTTTTCGGGCGTTCAAATTTTTCGGTGGTGTTATATTATCGGGCCTACTCAGAGGGCGGCCGGAGCAAGTCAATATCATCAACATTTATGCGCCGTTCTGCAATAGATTCGCCTTTTGGCAACGTATGTTCACAACTGGCATTCTCAGGCTGCAAAATGTTATTCTCATGGGGGATCTCAACTCCACAATTCGGGATGATGAAATATGGGGCACATCTGCGCGTAGGGATCCCTTATTAGCTTTCCTGATAGATATTTTTCTGGGCCTGCACATGGTGGATATTAGACCGATACCACTTTTGCCGACTTGGACAAACAGGCGGGCGGGTGTCGAGTTTATAGGGAAAAGACTGGACCGTGTTCTGATACAGAGTAACTTCATTGACAGCTGGGGTATACCTCGATCCGAAATCATAGTATCAGCGATCTCGGATCACATGCCAATCAAGCTATCATGGCGCTACAGTGATTTCATCAGTGGCCGCCCGTTCAAATTCAACAGAATATGGCTCGAGGACGAGGAATACACGGGAATGGTATCTTCTTTATGGACGCAACCGATGGATGATCTGTGTCTTAAGGATTGGGATCTTTTTCATCATAAACTACAAAAGATTAAGGCGGCCACGAAGAATTGGGAGATCAAAAAGAAGGACGCGCTTAAAAAAGAGCTGCAGGGAATCACAAAGCAGATGACTGACCTGTACACTTCTGTCACGACCTCCATTCCAGATGAAGCAACCATTGGTCTTCTGAAGGACCTAGGGGCCAGAAAAAAGGAAATTCTGCGGATCGAGGAAGTGTCATGGAAGCTAAGGAGTAGGATTACATGGCTCAAGGAGGGGGATCTAAACACACGTTACTTCCACAAAACTGCCAATGCTAGGAGAAGCAGAAACGCCATATGGCGTATTAAAACGAATGATGGCAGTTTTGCTGTGAACAATGCCGAAATACAAAATGAGGCTTTCACATACTTTTCTGATTTCTACAAGGCGGAGTCCATGATCTCAGCGGACAATCAGGCGTGGGTACTGGATCACTTCACCAGATTTTTCCAAGAAGAGGATATTTCATTAATTGATGAATGTATATGTGGGAATGAGGTATTGTCGGTCCTCAAATCTTTCTCCAAGGACAAGTGCCCCGGACCGGACGGATGGACCACAGAATTCTTCATATTCTTCTTTGATGTCATTGGGACAGAGTTAACGGCCATGATGGAGTTATTTCGCACACAAGGTATAATGCCAGCAAACCTGAATACAACTTTTATTGCGCTCATTCCCAAAGTGGCGGATCCTCAGTCCTTTACAGAGTTTAGACCCATTGCGCTATGCAATCTTATATACAAGATCACCTCGAAGATTATAGCAAACAGGATCAAGGCAGTTTTATCTAGTCATATATCTGCTGCGCAATATGGTTTTCTAAAAGACCGGTCCATACACGATGCAATTGCCATCACTCAGGAGGTGATGCACTCCATGCATTCGGGGAAGAAGGAAGCTTTGATCATGAAGGTAGACTTACATAAGGCATATGACTTAATCGATTGGTCTTTTATTAGGATTCTTCTATTCAAGGTAGGCCTTCCAGTTCGTATCATTCGCTGGGTGATGTCGTGCATCTCTAACATCAGTTATGCAGTCATGGTAAATGGCACCCCTACAAATTTTTTTAAGGCTGGCAGGGGGTTGAGACAGGGATGTGCACTGTCCCCACTTATTTTTATCCTTGTCATGGATGGATTCAGTAGAATATTGCATTCGGCCGAAGAGAAGGGCTTCATCAAGGGTTTTACATTTTCTAACTCTGTCTCAACAACTCATTCTTTGTTTGTCGATGATTTACTTCTATTTGGTCAATTGATTAGAAACTACTGGTTTTATATCCATATCTGTTTTAATCGTTTCCATTCAGCAACAGGTTTGGCCATCAATTGCAGTAAGTCCATACTCATATATGAACACGGGGACATACAAGAGATTAGATTCATCGCTGAGTTTCTTGGGGTGGATATCCGTTTGGCTGCAGAGGGATTCAAATACCTGGGTTACTACATAAAGCCATGTGGATATCGGAATAACGATTGGAACTGGATAATGGATAGATTCAGAGATAAAATACATTTATGGTCCCATCGGTGGCTGACAAAGGGTGGACGACTTATCATGATACAGTCAGTACTTTCCCAGATGATGGTGTTCTGGGGACATCTGCTATATATTCCTACCGGTTTCATAAACAAAATTAACAGCATTATCACTCATTTTCTGTGGGGAGGGACTGATGGCAACAGGAAGTTCGCATTATGCAGTTTATCTGCAATCAGCAGGCCCAAAGACATGGAAGGATGGGGTATTCTGAGCGCTCGGGAATTCAATATAGCGCTTCTGACGAAGTCTTTTTGGAGGGCCATCAAAAGACATGGTATATGGTATGATATCAACAGTGCGAAATATTATCAAGGCGACATTTTAAATCAGATATCATGCGGCAATTATCCTCTCCCTCGGAAATTATCTTGTATATGGAGCAGTTTTAAAAAGATCATGCCAAATATGGGTCCAAGATTGGTATGGCAATTCCGAGACGGGAGCTGTATTCCCATTGGTGCGCCGAATGTTCATCTAATGCAGGACCAATATGGCCCGTCGCCTCGGCTATTACATGCCTTGACACAACGAGGGATCATATACTACTCACAGTTAATATATCAATGGTCTCATAGCGCCCCGATATTCAAAGAGGCTACACAGATTGGGCTTCCCGATGTTATGGAACATGAATGGGAACTTTATCGGGCACAACTGCGGGGAGAGGGGTTTTGTTATGCAGTGGGCGGAGATCGTATTATTTGGAATGGGCCGATGAAGAATAACATGATTGTGGTTAAGGAGGCATATCGGCACAACATATCTCAAACATTTCAGATTAACGTTTCCAAAGTTTTCTACCCCTTTTGGCACAGAAATATTCCCACGAAGATTACTATGTTTGGGTGGCTGATCTGGAGGGGTAAGGTACTTACTTGGGAAAATTTAATAAAGAGGGGCATCACGGGGCCCAACGCCTGTGCCTTATGTCGTGTTGAGGAGGAATCATCCTCACACCTTTTCTTCACATGCTCTGTCACCACAAGATTATGGAGGCTGTTTAGTGATCATCTGTTAAATCCGGCATGGAGACCCACAGACTTTATGACAGTAGCTCTGGAATGGGATAAGCTCAATTGCAAGTATAGATCGCTGCCATTCTATCTCACATAGGAGATTTGGCTTGCTCGGAACCGTATCATTTTTGAGGACCCGCCTTTACATATTCATCAGATTTACACTGTGATTAAGGAATGGATGGATGACCAACCCTTGCCAATGCCATGTCTGCCTGACTGCTCAGCTCGTATAAGACCCCATCAGATCAGTATCCCTGCCATCTATTTTGATGGAGCATCTGAGGCAGGTATGACCGGATGCGGCGCATGGATCAAATTATCCGGCTCGGAGCGATATAATATCTGCTGGAATGGGGGCCCCGGCACCAACAACAAGGCGGAGATCATGGCACTGTGGGGTGGCCTCCTGATCGCACATGATATGCAATTACAGGGAGTCAACATATATGGTGACTCTCAACTCATCATTAACTGGGTCACCAATAGCTGTCTCATGATGACTCCGCATCTCCAAGGATGGGTTGAGAGAACACAGAGTTTATGGAAAAGACTGGGCAGCCCATCCATTAATCACATATATCGTGAAGGCAACACGAGGGTCGATAAGCTATCTAAGAGGGGCCTTGAAGTTGAATTTGGTATCATGATGGTATCACATTTCCTTGAGGGTCGACGGATCGAGGCTTATTCTTTTCCCATACCATAGATCTGGTTTCACTTGCTATTTACATTTATATGCTATATATGCGTTATAGGAGGATTTGGGGGATACTTGATTTTTTGAAACAAGGTCACGACTGCATTTTTGGAGGCTTCACACTCCTTATTATGGTATATCGCTGCATTCACAAGGACACGACAAGCGAGCCTGCGTAATAGATCAAGCGAGCCTGACACATGACAAGCGAGCGTGACAGGGGAATAAGAAGCGAGACAGTCCTTTTTTATATTGTTCAGATTTCATTTGGTAGAGGTCATCCAAGGATTCAATGTCTCGGTTTTTGGCTTCAGAGGTACCGGATAATGGACACAGGGGTGCCTAAATGTGCACAAGGCGATATGAATGATGATACAAGATCGCCTGGATTTCAGCAAGACAATTGAGCAGTAAAGCAGGTGATCATATATCAGCTATTATTGGAATAGGAGGAAGACATACATATAAGCTCAATCGAAGCAAGTGAGCCTGTCCATTTAGTTTTGATAAGAAATGGGACCTTTTTGCATATCATTTGATGGGGATGACTGGATCACAGTTGCAGCTATGACACAGATTTACACAGTCATACTCTCATCGGTTTCTCATCACTGTACCAGCAGCTTCATCTTTTAACTAGCGGATGTTCGCCCAGATCCTGGAATGCGGACTTATTAGCATAATAGTCCATAGCTCATAGTATGTTAAGTAGATTATATGCTGGAATATCTGTTATCAGACATGGTGGATGACCGGGTTGCTAAGCTCATTTTCTCTATTAATGAGCATCTGTAATTGGGCCTATATCTGATGAATTTCTCGCTGGCTTCTCATCACAGCTGAGATCATATATGTTTATGTACTGTTTATACACTAATATAATCAGCATATTTTTTTCCTCTGAAAAAAAAGAGATCAAGATGGTTTATACTTAAAAAAGTAAGAGATTAATTAAGACTCTTTAATATTTTATTTCTATGATCGCAAAGAAGAGAAAGAAGCATTGCTAAATCATTATAGTTTTGCTAATCTAACCACTCCAAAAAGTTGAAATATTAATTTAGCATAAAAATTATGTTAACCATTTTTATCTTTTATAAACCATTTCCATTTTCAATCTCTCCTATAAAATATAAATAAATGACTTAATAAAAACTAAATTTACCAACCCTTGGCTCGCTCCTTGCTCGCTGGTCTCAGGGATGACATGGGATGGCTTTTTCTCATAGCTTGCAGGCAAGCTAAAGGAAAGGGTGGCTGATTGGAGAATTCATCTAGGTTGGCTAGGTTGGAGAACAAAATAAATAAATTATTTGTAAATTTTTTTTTTTCGACATTTTGGGTGGACACTCTATCTATATTCATCTATTGCTTTCTAATTCCTAAAAATAAATAAAGTGTCCACCCAAAATATTAGAGAAGAAAAACTTGCACACATTTCATATCAAAAAATTCTCCACTCTCCAATTAAATTTACACCTTCAATTATTTCAAATAACCTTATACAAATATACAACCACATATCCAAATTTTAAAACCCTACCTAACTAGAGCATTGTTTTGATTCGGTATAAAAACTAAACCAAACCAAAAAAAACCCTGCCAAACACCAAACCATGAGAAGACTCAAATAACGAGCAATGTTGGAAACTAATGTGGCAAATTGGAAGATACACATTAAACTATCAAATTATGAATATGGTCAATATTGTAATACGCTCTCTATTATCGTCACCCTATCAAGGCATACAGACCATATAAGGACCAACGGCCACGATAGCTGGACAACAGCATCTCACAAAATCAACTGTCAAGATTTCAGCTTCGAATCAGAATATTCTCGAAAGCATATGCTCGGGTTTTTGGGGTTTATGCTCTTTCATTCCGTCTTTGCCATTCTCCGCCCACTGTCTCGTCTCAAACACCTAACGATCAAGTCAGGTAACAACGCCTTTCTTCTATCTTGATGTCATGTAGATTTATCAATTCCCAACGTTGCAGAGCTCTTTCTGGTGCAATTTCATGGATATTTTAGGGTCAATGAAATTGCTTCGGTTATGAGTCTTGGAGATTTTTCAACGGTGATACGTTTTCTTATTCTTCTGTTGTGTTGCCGTTAGTAAAATATTTTTCTTGGGCTTTTCTGCCGTTTAAAACATTTTAATGCAGGTTTTGTAAACAGGTTGTGGACTCGCAACAATGGTGAAGGGACCTGGTTTGTTCTCTGACATTGGCAAGAAAAGCCGAGGTTAGATGCTATTGGAGTGTACTGGTTTTCTAGCATGCTGGTTTTGTCGTGAACGAATACATTTATTATTTTTTCAACATGTGAGAATTGTGTGCTCATTTTATTTAATGGTGGACATTGGAACTTTTCTATGAACTGGTGGAAGTAGTTTTCATTGCTGTGCTATTCTGTTTCAAGAGTGTGCAAAATGAGTTTCAGTGGGTTGTTGAGAGTTCATATATCTTAGGCGTATTGGGTTGTCGGGGGTTCAAATCTCCGAGGCACCTTCAAGTGGCTGGGTTCAATCCCAATATATAGTTGTTCTATTAAGGGCACTCTTTGTTTTTAGCAATGGGGATTATGAGCCCCATTACTGCATTATCACGGGCCACTTCCACGTGGGGAGCTATGGACCACATTTCTGCATTATTACGGTCTGCTCCAACGGGGGGAGCCATTACAATCGGCCAACATGTATCTGTCCACAGGGTCAACCTGGGCCGTTTGCATGACGGCACCCTCTCTCAACAACTAAATCACAGCCATATGAACTAATCCCATCTTGTTTTTTTAATTAACAGTAACTGGGTAAATTGTATTTGAAAAGGCTGCAGCAAATGCTACGGCAGAGATTACATCATAGTAAAGTTCAGTAATAATAAAAGCAGATACACAGTCTATACAAAAGCTTATCACAGGAAAGTTCAGTAATAATAAAAGCAGATACACAGTCTATACAAAACATACCACAGGCCCTAAACAGAGAATGCCCTTATCTATGCAAAATAACTTGGGGCTTTTTTATAATAATAATAATCTTAAAATAATGTGACCCGATTTTAATGTGACCCAGACACCAAATTGGTGTATGAGGTACAAATAAGGGATTTATCTCTGTGCAGAAATTTGACTGCTAAGGTCTACACAGGCATACATATCCTTCCCCTGGATTTGAAACTGTGACCTCTTAAGATGGAACACATTTGAAACTAACACATTTGAAACTGTGACCTTTTAAGATAGAACACATGCGACCTCTTAAGATGGAACACATGCTTTAAACATTAAACCCATGTCCTACGGTAAATACTTGAAATTTTAAAATCCAAAAAAAAATCAACCTTTTTCATAGAAGCTAGCAGCAACTTCCAAACCTGTATTTGCTGCTTCACCTTCCTGACTCAGAGATTCCATTTCTTCATCAAATTCATGTACGGATTCATCCTCTTTAATATTTTCTCTGAGTGAATTCACGAAGGTTTTTTGTTTTGATGCCATTACCTGGTCTCCTTTCGGAAGATTGAGAATCTTGTTACGAAGAAGATTGCATTCAGTATCTACCACTGCCAACTGTTGCCTTAATGCCACCAGAGCTCCTTCGATTTCCGCTGCTTGTGCTACAAATTGATGATCTATCTCACGAATTTTGGCAGCCAGGTTGAGGAGAGAGGCCCTGGTACAATGATTAGGCTCTTCTTGCCTCCGCAACACTATGAATTTCTTGCAAGGCTCTCGAATCTATCTGTTAACTGGTAAAAAGGTTGCCTCCTTTGAAGATTTTACGTGCCTGTACTATAAAACCCACTAAATTATGCGCCTCCCAAAAACTTTGCAAGCTTTTCAGTGCTTAAGTTTTGTTCAGTGGTTGCTGCTTCACAATACAATTCGATGGATGGTGGGTTCCTGAAACCACAAATTGAAATTGCCCAAAATTTCCCTATATAAGAACACGCTATGACAGACGTATGGCCTTTCAGTTCCAGGGAGGTGGTTCCCTTGGTGGGTTTGAGCCAAAGATCAAATACAGAGCAACATAAATACTTGCTTGGCTGAAATATTTCACAATCGCTTGGCCTCTGCCCTTACTTAACACTATTATCCATGATGGCTTGGGAGGTTGGCAGTGACAAAACAAAAGCATGCGGTAAGGATTTGAGGGCATGCAAGCATAGGAGGACAATCTCATTGCATTGATTTGCAAATGTTTGAAGGATTGAAAGTGCTTATCAAGGGTGGTGGTTCTTATGGTACTCCCCACTTGATAATGGATCTGTGTTATTCATGTCAAAGGGCTCATTAATTAAGGGATTATTTTAAAGGTTAACGCTCCATTAACCAAAATTCCCCCCTTCTTTTGCCTTTTTTTGCCCGCCTACTTGCTTCCTTATCCCGATCTTGAAGGATATCATGGTAATATATGTCAGTAAAAGATCCAAGATTGAGGCAAGATAATTGTCTTCAAACAAAGTCATCTTTTCCATATTATTGATGATCATCTAAGAATCTCCAACCACCTTGATTGTATACCTTTGTTTATGGCAATGTAAGTATGCCTTTGTTTATGGCAACATAAGTCTTCTTGATTATATTATTGATGATCATCTTGGAATCCCCAACCACGTTGATTGTATACCTTTGTTTATGGCAATGTTGAGTCCTTGCCAGAATGCATACACATCTACCTATTATTTGAAGTTATCCTTATTCCCCAAGTGGAACTAATTTTCTAAGAATCTCCAACCACCTTGATTGTATACCTTTGTTTATGGCAATGTAAGTATGCCTTTGTTTATGGCAACATAAGTCTTCTTGATTATATTATTGATGATCATCTTGGAATCCCCAACCACGTTGATTGTATACCTTTGTTTATGGCAATGTTGAGTCCTTGCCAGAATGCATACACATCTACCTATTATTTGAAGTTATCCTTATTCCCCAAGTGAAACTAATTTTAGTTCTCCCTTTGGGGCTAGCGGTAAATCTCCCACACTTGACTGCTCGCCACCCCACTAGGGCGATAATCCCTACTTGTTAACCCTGAGGCATTTTATGTTTTTCTTTCCTCGAAGATACAATGGGAAGAATAAATACTTCTTATGGTGGGAAACATGAGAGTGAAAATGTAGGAAACTTGTCTCAAGATCCTCCATTATATCATGTGCATTTGAGGAAGAGTATGCATTTATGAATGTATCATGTACATTGGAAGAAGAGCATGTATTTATGAATACTCTTATAACTTGATGGTAGTCATCAGTTAACATAGGACTAACGTAGATCCAATTTAATTTTGGATTTATCAAGCACGAGAAGATTAACAATTGATTATTCTAGGATTAGTGTAGATCTATTAGGACCTCTAATATATTAAGTATTGTTAGGATCAAAAAGTTCGATGTTAAAATCTCAATCATTTTGCCCCCTTATGTCATATGCAGTAGATATTGAGGTTTACATTTTTTTTAGATACTTCATAACATGTAATCGGATCCAAGGTTAAGATGCATTTATGCTAGTATGGTTAGTTTTTTTTTTTCATTTGTGGTTCACGAATCTAATGTGCCTGCACACATATGTACCCGCTACGTCCACGAAAAAATCTCGATGGACCCTCTTGAGGGGATCTAACTGCTGGCCTTAGACGCGAGACCTAACCCCAAGGGTGTCAAGGAGATTTGAACCTATGACCTCCCAACTGGCAAAGTACTTAGCAGCAGGGACTTGACTAGTTGAGCTAACTCTCAGGGCTAGTATGGTTGTTAGTTAAATATGGCAAATAAGATAATTAAATATGTCATGTTAATTAAATAAATAAAATGTTGACTCTTTTCTTAGTTTATGTAATACCCTTACCAAAATAAATCCCTAATTAACAGAATTTAAAAATATCGAAGCCTAGAATTTAGACAATGATGTTTTAAAGCAAATTTTGTCAAATTTAATTCACAGTACATACCCGGATTTTGCTTTTGAAGTTGATCCCGGGGTACCGTTGCTCTAAATTCGCTCCTATTACCAAAATAACCAAATCCTCCCTACCAAACTGTGCACAACCTTGGTACCCAGTTCCAGAATACTTCACAATTGAAGCGCTTTGGCCCCCATGCCCAAAAGCTTCAGAACAAATGCTCAAATCTCTAGTTCTGACTGAATTCCCCTCCGAGCCACACTTCACGAATCACCCTTCTAGTAAACCTACCTTTATTTTTTTTCCTCCCCTGGTGTCTCTACGCACTCGGATAAATACTTCTTTCTAGGCAGTCGCTGCCCTCTCCCACCGCCCTCATCAAATTATATTTGAGAGTCATACGCGTTACGTGTAGTAGGAAGGTGAGGGTACATAATATTAGTGGGGAGTTTGATATGTTAAATTTAGAATTATAACTTTTTTTTTTATAACTTTAATTATAATAAATATTTATTTTTCTCCAAAGAAAAAATCAGCAACTTTCTATTAATGAAAATGAAAAGTTACATTTTGTATATGCAGTTAAACATTCAGAATGCCCTGAAGTGCCCATGTGCATAAGCACACATAGTAGTGAGGTTACCAAAGAGTAAAAAACAAATTTACAGAGTGCCAGTAGGGCTGGGCTTTTCGCGCTTGCCTTTTTTCTTTTGGACAATCTGCCAAATCCCCGAATGAGAGGAAGAAGAAACCAAGGCTAGCTCATTATTCCTTGTGATATTTTCTTTGTCTAAGTCTGAACTTTCAGACATATGCGATCTTTTATTTCCACCTATACTTGTAGTGATTTTAGTGGCTTCTGTTTGAGGTTCATTGGGCGAGGGATCAACGATGGTGAGAGGGCTATCAAATTGTTGGTTGAGATCCTCTTTTCCTTCCTCCCTCTCTTGTGCTCCTTGCTGTTCTCCTATTCCCATGTTTCATGATTTTCTTCCATTTCTTCTCCATATTTTAATAAAGGACTATGAGGGAATTCACATCTTTTTTGCTTTTGAACTTTCTTTGCCAGTTTGCATGTGCTTTGAAGATGCCCTGTTTGTTAACATATCCTGTAGCGGAAAGCTGTGTTTTCGAAATCTAGCGACTGTATCCACCTGAAATCTTATGTATCATGTGAATATTGTCAGGAAGGCCTTTACTTAGATCCATTTCCACACAAATGCGAGCAAAAGTAAAAATGTCTTTTTCAATTCTTTCCTTGTCCATCTTTAGGAATCTTCCCAGAGAGTTTCCTATTCCTTCAAGAACCCGATGGTGCTAGAAGGGAAGCGGAAGGTTGTGAAGTCTTACCTATACTGGCATTTTTTATACCACCATTGAATTTGCACCAAAACCGGGGAACCATGGGGTTACGGATAGGCTTGCCCTTCCCAAAAACCATGGACCATCATTTATGACAGTTAAAATCGTTTTGGGAATCAAACTTAACCACAAAAAAACCTTTTGCGCATAAATAAATATCGCATTCACTGGTCCAGTTTTGGTGAAGCCCCTCATTTAACGCATCGAATTTTGGCCAAAAACCATTAAAACGACCAATGATTGCTTTTGATTGAAGTATGCTGAATAGATCATTTACTTCTAGTAATTTGATAGTTATCTTTGGTGCTTTTTCTAGCTTATCCACCATATAGGGGCCTGGGAGATTTGGGGGTTGTTTGTCCTGTAAGATCGCTTTCCCCTTTAAGGCATCTTTGAAGGAAAATTGGCCCTTTCCTGAGGAAGATGCTCTAGCTGGTATAGGTGTTACAGGAACCCCCCCTGTAATCTAGAGATCTGGATGATAGTGGAGTTCCTTTGAATCCCACATTCTTTCAACTGTATCTCATCCTCCTATACTTTACCATAAAAAAGCAGAACTTGGGCTGAATCAGGAATGCCAGTTGCTATATGACCTTTTGCTTCAACGTTTTCACAGATTCTGTACTCTGCACCTAGATTAGTTTTGTAACCCATGATACAGTTTTAAGTAGAATCTGAAAAGAGTCCTCCAACTCTGTGGATTCGCTGTCTGCTGTTATTAGTTTTTGGGTTCACTGTTTAGCTTGAATAAAAATTGCGTTATGACAACGACAGCATGGTTGGCGGAGACAGATTTGGAATTAAACACAGTGGATCTAGGATAATACACAGTAGATTTTGGATTAATGAGAGCCCTAACCTGATTTTCGTAAGCCGATCCAGACCATGTGGGAGATTTGCCGAAAAAATGAAACCCTCTGACCAGTGAAGCCCCAACGAACTTGCTAGTTGCACCCGATCTGGTGCCAAATTCCTTGCAGACTGTGACCCTATTATGTTTAGCTTCGACGGTTGGATGCGAATCCTGCAGCTTTGGACCAATCTCTCGAAAAACATGGCCACCATTGTCGAAATTACGTTCGTAGCCTCGACCTTGACATTTCTGTGGTGCTTGTAAGTGATCCACAGGAAAAGGAGACGATCAGGCAGGGTTCGAATCTCGCCCTCGCTTTCCTTCTCAAGAGCCAACGCATCCTTGTGAATCATGGCGGACTCACATCTGATGGCCTTCTGCGCGTGCTGAAGCCCTTGATCATCGTCAGTGTTGGAGAGATCTCTGTAGCGTTCCAAATCAAGATCCTCTTGGATAGCATCAGAGGAATCATAATGAGTTGAAATCGACGCACGCTTCTTTCTCCTGAGAACGGTGATATCTTGGAGCAAAAGCTAGACTTCACAGCGGTCTATCACGAAAATAAGGTCACCGTTCCAAGGCAGCAGCACGTCCTGGGAGTTGATGAAATTCCCCATCGAGTCCTCGCCGAAGAAGAGTGCGTGCCTGCCTACGATCTCCATGGATAGGGCATAGGAAGGGGTGTTGCAGTTGCACGGGGGTCTCTCCATCTCACCGGCTCCTTCCTGGTTCTCACTTTCAATGTTAGTTTTCACCCAAAATGGAATGTGAATCATATAATAAATATTTATGCATATATATCAATAATAATTAACTTATAAATTTTATTGCTATGGTGATCAATATTTACATTAGCAAGATTGAAAGTATTAATTTTATTCAACAACCTTAATAATTAGGAAATATTTAATATGTATATTTTGAGAGTGTCGAAATTTAGGTAATATCTCCCTTCTTAATAATTTAGGTACTTAATCCCTTTATCATTCATTTAAACATCTTTCATAATCATTTAATAAGTATACTAGTGCAAGGCATGCGGTGTATGCATATGTAGCTATCATATGCAAACCTCATATGCATGCTAATACCCTTTTGCTTATAAATCGAAATGGGTCATTACATACTCCCTTCCTTTAGAAAACTTCGTCCTGAAGTTAAGGTTTATATAATATATTTGTAATTGCTTTAGTGACTAGTGTGATCATGTAAGGATTGCATCTCAAGATAGAATTCTTGTTTATAATGTGAGGACATTCTGAAATTTTTGTTTTAACATTTATAGGTTCATAAACTTAATAGTCATGCCCTACCCCAGTTGGGCTCCCAAGCTATTCTAGAATCATCTTATCCTTCTTAGTCTCTTTTGCTCACCTACCATCCGTCCTCTACTGGAATATGCCATGGTGTACCGTGTTAGCTACACTGATTTAACTATTCATAAACCTCGAGACCGCGTCGACTATATCGACCTGATTACCCGGTAGGCATCCGACAGTGATCATCACACATCTAGGGGAGCGTGACTCGCACAATCCTCCCATGACTCTAGGTTTTGGAGAATAAACGGTGGGAAGTACCTCCACCTCTCCTACTAGGACCAGGGTTAATACCCTGTTATGGAACCTCATTGAACTTCAATTGTTCTTAGAGCTTTTGTCATCACGTGGTCATTTTGGTAACTATGCTATCTGCAATGTAAACACTTGTCCATACATTATAACATATGCATCAATATATTCAAAATAATTTGTATTTAAATAATAGTTTCTGTGTAATTCATATGTGTTGCTATCTACGATATAATGTACTTGGCCATGTCTAGCCCATATATCTATAAGTTAGTTTTCATATTAAAATGTAGTCATTCTTTTATTTCCATCTCATCAATCATGTCGATATGTAGAAATAAAATAAAATTTATAGATATCTTCATCCATAACATAATTCATGATTTAGATTTCATAGCAAGGTTAATCAAATACTAAACTTCATATTGGTATCCATATTCCAACAATGTTAATAAAATAACATATTTCATATTGATATCAATGTACCAACAGAGTTAAGCAAATAACATATATTATGTAACAACACAATTAAGCAAATAACTTATTTCTTATTGGTATCCATGTACCAACAAAATAAAATTCATTTTTACATGTGATAATTTAAAATAATAGTCTTAAGTATCCAACTCAAAATAAAGTAAGCATATGCAAAATAAGGTTTTAAGTTCTTCAAAATCAACACAAGCTGGGGTATTTTCGACATATGGTCTTTGTTTCTTCCCAGGTGGTTGATCGAGGGCTATACTTGTCCCACTGGACTTTAACTTGGTCTACTAGGCAGTTCCTGAGCTATTAAACCTTACGTTCTAATATACGTAATGATTCGACCGAAATGGTTCCCTCGTCCGATACCTGTAGTTCCTTCCATTGAAGGTTATGAGATTTGTCAACTATGTAATGTCTTAATACAAATACATGAAATACATTATGAACTTTATGCAAGTGGGGTGGCAGTGCAAGACGATAGGCAGTCCAACTTTTTCGATGATTTTGAATGGCTCAATAAATCGGGGTGACAACTTTGTCCCTTTTCCAAATTAGATAGTGCTTTTTTTTTGGTTTGATGCAGATGATAACTTGATCCCCTACTTCATAATTCCTATCTGTCCTGTGAGCATCAATATAACACTTTTGTCTATCTCGTGCCTCCTTTAACCGTTGTCTAATTTGTTTTACCTATTCTTCCATCTTTTGAATCAATTCTGACCCCACTATCACTTGGTCCTTCAACATGTCCCTACTTAATGGTGTTCTGCAAGGTCTACCGTACACTGCTTCAAATGGAGGCATCCCGATTGAGCTATGGTAATTGTTATTGTATGCAAATTCAACTAAGGGCAAGTACTTTTCCCATTGTGTTTGTTGATCCATAACGTACATCCTCATCATATATTCTACTACTTGGTTCACCCTTTCTGTTTGCCCATCAGTTTTAGGATGATAAGATGTGCTTAAATTTAGTTGGGTTCCCAAAGCTGATTGCATACAAGTCCAGAATCTTGAAGTGAATCACGAGTCCCTATCTGATATGATCTTCTTAGGTACTCCATGAAATCTGATAATTTCATTTATAAATACCCAAGCTACGTCAGCAACTTTGTAAATATCTCATACGGGAATAAAACGGACGCTTTTCATTAATTTACCCACCACGACTAGAATGACATTATGCCTTTGTGGAGTAAGAGGTAGGCCGATGATAAAATCCATAGAAATTATCTCCCATTTGGTCATAGGAATGTCGTGAGGTTGTAGGAGACTTGCTGGATGACAATGGTTAGCCTTCACTTGCTGATATTCGAGACATTTTGTAACGAATTAGACAATATCGCGTTTCATACTTGCCCAAAAGAAGAGTTTCTTTGTATCAGCATACATTTTCTTTACACTAGGATGTGCACAATACAATGCACTGCGGGCTTCCTTAAGAATGGTGTTTCGTAGATCCCCACTATCAGGTATGTACATCCTTCCATGGAATCACAAAATTCCATCATCTTCTAGTTCATATCCCTGAAACTTAGGTTCTTTTGGATTTTTACTGTCAAACCCCAATCTTACTTTTAAATACCAACTGTCTCTCCAGAGATGTTCTAGTACTCGTTTCCTCAAGACTACCTTGATAGGGATGAGGGAAAATATCTGAGGTCTTCTACTTAAAGCATCTGTGACTACATTCTCCTTTCTTTTAATGTATGAAATTCCAAAGTCATACTCACTCAAGAGTTCAGTCCATTATCTTTGTCGAACATTTAAGTCTCTTTGGGTAAACAAATATTGTAAACTTTGGTGATCGCTTTTGAGCATAAAGCTTCTCCCTACTAGATAGTGTCTCCATATCTTTAAAGCTAGCACCATGACGACTAACTCTAAATTGTGCGTGGCGTAGATTTCTTCATGGGGCTTTAACTTCCTGGCGGCATATGCTATTATGCTTCTATCTTGCATCAATACTGCACCTAGCGCTTGCTTGGATGCATCGGTACACACAGTAAAATCTTTGTCCATATCAGGTACTCACAATTTTGGTGCACTGGTCAACAATATTTTAAGTTCAGAGAATGCTCTATGACATTTCTCAATCCATTCATACCTAACTCCTTTACACATGAGGGTTGTGATAGGCTTTGCAATTTTTGAGAACCCTCTACAAACCCTCGATAATATTCGACTAAATCCATAAAACTTCGCACTTCATGCACATTCTTCAATATCGACCACTCCATGATTGCTTTTGTCTTCTAAGGATCTATTGAGATCCTTTCACTAGATATAATATGACCTAGGTAATGAATCTTCTTTTGAAAGAAAGCACATTTGGAAAAATTTCCATATAACTGGTGTTCCCTGAGACAAGATAATATTATCCGCAAATGTTCTTCATGCCCTTCCTCATTTTTGGAGTAGATGACAATATCATCTAAGAAGACTTGTGCAAATTGATCGAGATATTTGCAGAAAACAGTATTCGCAAGGTTCATGAATACTGTTGGTGCATTGGTCAACCCAAATGGTACCATTGTGAACTCATAATGTCCAAAGCGTGTTAAAAATGCAGTCTTAGAGATATCACTTGCCTTAATTCTTAATTGGTGATAACCTGACCGTAGATCGATCTTTGAAAAGACAAAAACTTCTTTCATTTGGTCGAAGAGGTCATCAATTCGAGGCATTGGATACCTATTCTTTATTGTAGCTCGATTTAAATCTCGATAGTCTATGCATAGCCTCAAGGAACCATCCTTCTGCTTGAAAAAAATTACAGGAGCACCGCAAGGTGAAATACTGGGTTGAATGTGTCTTATATCCAATAGTTCCTTCAATTGAATTTGTAATTCTTGAAGTTTTGAAGCTGTCTTTCTTTAAGGTGTTTTAGAGATTGGTTCTGTACCAGGTTTCAATTCTATTGTGAGATCTAACTCTTTTCAGGAGGTAATCTCGGTAGTTCCTTTGGAAAAACATCCAGATATTCGGATAACGCTAGATATTGCTCTAAGGATGGTCCTTTCTCCTTGCTTCATTTGCATTGCCGAGATGAAGCGTAAAGATACCTTCCTCTTAATACCTTGGATTTGGATCATCTCTCTTTCATTATTTATACAGGGAATTGTTTTCCCGTAATAGGCTACCCATGTTTGATGAGCTTCTAACCAGTCCATTCTTATGATGAGATCATAAGTTCCTAGAGTTGTGACATATACTTTTAATTTAGTTGAACAGACCTTTAGATCAACTTTGCATTCCTCAACACGTAAGTCTACGAATTGAAGTTCTCTTGAAGCCATTTCTACCTATCTGAAATCGTTTTGCTTATCGGATGCCAACCTATATTTATTTAATGCATATGCCGAAATGAAACTATCAGTAGCACCAGTATCAAATATTATTTTGAGTTTTATGCCGTTAATAGTACTTGAAGATTTAAGTATAGTGGATTGATGTTTTGCCTGGTTGTTGTTGACTATTGCATGGATTCTATGATTGCCTTGGGTATTTGATGATGGCTCTTTTCCTGCTCTATGCATTATACTTGACGAGGCTTTCGGACAATCACGTTGCAAATGCGGTCCTCCACTTCCCCAACAATTAACTTGGGGTGATCTTCTTGAGTCAGATTGTGAGTTTCTAGAAAAGGAGCCCTGTCCTCTTGTGCTACTTCCTCAAGTGTTTGTTCCTCTATTAGTAGTTCCTCGAGATTTCCATGGACTTGTGTTTGATGATTCAGTAGCTATAGTATTCACTATCATGGGAGCTCTTGCTCCTCCACTCGGGGTAAATTTGTTACTATAAGGAGGTGGTCTCAAGCTACTCTCTCTGAAGAAGTTTTGGGGAGTCTTCCTTGGAAATCCTTGTTGTGGGGGTTCTGTCGGCCTGACATCCCTTTTGATTCCTAGATGCTCCTCTGCATAACGGACACATTCAACTGCCTCTGTTACGGATGATGGCTTCCACATTCTAACCATGGCCCTGATTCGAGGATTTAGTCTATATACAAAATGCTTGGTTTGACGTTCATCAATATCTAAATAAGGAACATATTTTACAAGCTACATAAATATTATCTCATATTCTTCCACCTTTTTTTTTTTATACCTTGGACTAACATATGGAAAACTCCGGCTTGCTGCTCTTGAAAGTAAGGTGGCAAGTATTTAGCATGGAATCTTTCCTCGAACAACTCCCAAGGAACATTGTCTGAAGTGAGATGTAATTGCTTTTCTAGGTTTCCCCACCAAATCAAAGCACTTTCCCTAAGCTGAAATATAGCAATCTTTGTCTTAGAGATAGACGAATATTCTCTTAGTGCGAAACATCTTGTCATTCCTTCTAGCCATGCTTCAGCATGTTCTCCAGCTCGCCCTCCTGAAAATTCAGGGAGTTTAATCTTTTGCAGTTCCCTAGAAATATCTTCCTTTGGTTGTCTATAATCAAAACCTTTGGGCTCCTCTGGGTTGCTTTCCTCAAGGGGAGGTTGCTCTTCCGTGGTATTTATCATCGACAATCCTTTTAATGTTTCCAAGATGGCTTCCAATGAACGCATTATAACAATTAGCTTAGGTGCTGAAGTGGTTGGTGCTGATAATGGTATTGGTGGTGGCGGTGGCGATGGTGATGACGACGGTGGTGGCGATGCTATCCGATGGCATTGTCATCATTGAAACAAGGCCTATCACAACCCTCCAGTGTAAAGGAGTTAGGTATGAATGAACTGAGGAATGTCATAGAGCATTCTCTGAAATTTGAGTCTCATTGAAACAATGTAATTTGTTAGACATTAATTCAATTATCATATCTTATTAGAATGTGGACACGGTATGAGTCTATTAGTTGAATTTCAGATTTGGCAGTTTAAGTATATCAGATTGAAGGTAGGAGGATGGAAAATGATTGGTCATTATGCAAGCTTAGAGGATGCTGTAGCAAGAGTGAGGAGGGTCAACACTTGGTTGCAATGGCAGGACCAAATTTTAACCCATGTGGTGCCAAAAGAAGGTGAAATGAAGTGAAAGGTAAACTGTGCCTATATTAAGTTGGTCTAACGTACAAAGGAGGACTTGAATGTGGAACTCAGTAAAGATGGAAATAACCTATGTTGCACTAGTTTTCTGGATGGTGGGCACTGGGAACACATCCATGGGATGGCTAGAGCGCACCCCCAACATTTTCAGGGGAGGTTGGGGATGGAAACTATAATAATAATTTATACTTCACTATAAACATTTGTAGTTGCTTCAAGCTTGTAAGCAATAAAAAGCTATATTATAGAGTTATGCACAATCCCTACAATTGCCAATTCTAAAAAAAATTGAGCAATTTAAAAAAGGCCTGCATGACATTCCATTATTGGCTCTGCTAGACATGAGCAACATGTAGTTTAGCTTTAGGAAACTCAAGCGTAACTAAAACTCAAGTGTAACTGTTTGCAATTTGCAATAAGGACCACAAAACAAAGGGTCTATTAGACAAAGCTGTCTCTATGGCAGCTTCTCTTCCTCATATTTCTTGTTAATGATGATTATGTTAAAACATAAAAGGCATTCCCTTCGCAATAGGTTTTGCTTATTTTAATAACTGTGTTGAAAACCACTATGAAACACTTTGGTTCTGTAAATAGATTAGATTCATATTTTAGATTAAGAAGGTGTTTGAATAGGAACTAAGTCACATGACACAAGGACAAGGGACATGTAAATACGAGTATTCGACACGAGACACAACAAACTTGGAAACAGGACATGGGGGACACGTTTTTTATAAATATATACTTTGTGCACATATCATATCAAGAATTAAAACGTAGTGACTCCAATGCAATTGGTTTAAACAAGTCTTGATTTACTAGTAAATTTAAATATGTTTGAGTGATTGGAGTTTTAAATGTTATGCCTTTACTATTGGCGGGAATTACCATGGCAAAGGTGGCCCTTGGATGTTAATTGCACTTTAGAGAGATGCACCATTAAAATCATTATCTTATTTCAAAACTTGAGTGGGAGCTCTTTAATTATGACTCAAGAGGAATGATGTGAAGATGCATAGATGAGGTTCGAATAGTAAGTTTTCAGATTGGTGCTTACTCGGTGAGGTATGCAAGCCAAAAGGCACCTCTGGTCCGCGTATGAATCTCTTAGTCGCACGCTCAGCGTGGTCCAACTTTATTGATGTCCAAACACTGCAAACACAAGGCAAATTCAGCAAGATGTGAACACTGAACATTGAAAATGCAAATCAAACTCAACTTTGGCGGAATACCTCACGAAAAAAGATGGAAAACTGAAAAAATAAAATCAAGTTGCGTGCTTTTAAGAAGGTATTTTCATGGGACACTTGTCCTAAAGTAAAAATATGCCGCGACATGTTTTCGCCACGATGGAAACACGTGTCACGATTTTAGGACACGATAAAAGTTGTATTCGACACGTTTTATACATCATGTCATGTCCGACACGTGGAATACATGACACGAGACCCTAAGGGGCGTGTCCTGTGACTGAGAATGAGAATTTATTCAAACATTTAGTGCTCGATCTAAGTGACTACTATTTGCCTATTTTCACAATGCTTGCCATTGGGATGGTGGAAGCACTGGATTTGAATGACTCTTGTGTTGATCTTTGGTGGCTACAGTCGATATTCAAGTCGACCTTCAAGAGGAATTAAAAGGAAGAAATTTATAATTTAAATTTGAATTTAGTTTACATACAAAATTCTCAATTCAGCCCCAAAAGTTCAGGTCGGCTTGACAATAAAGACACACCTATTCGGGCACCCTCAATCACTATATAAAGGCACTCGACCTCATCACTTGGAGACCAATTCAACCATCAAAACACCTTCTAATTTTCTGTTCACACGTGCAAGTTATGGAGGAGTTTTTGAGGTAGTTTGTCCAAGTCTATTTTCACCAGAGTTGAGTGAATTTCTGAGGCAGTTGCAAGAGGCTGAAATTCGACCCTGTTGACTAGAGTTGATCAAATTTCAAAGGAGTTGCAGGAGGCCGAAAAAATGGTTTGTTTGACTAGGTTTGACCTATTAAGTTTTGTGGTCAATCTGACATATTTTGATTGGAAAAATCAGATTGTATCTCTTGTTGAATTGGACAAAATTCCTCTAAGAAAAGATTATTGGTTTTTCCCTAGTTAGGGTTTTCCCAGTGTAAAAATTTGTGTCTTGTGTTTGGTTGTCTCTTCATGATCCTATTGTTATTATTGTTGAGATTTTCTATGTATAATTGCTTAATGATGTATGCAACATAAGATGAATTAATGAAGAAGTCATTGGAAATAATTATTAGATTAGAAGATCATGAAAAATCAACATGGTTTCAGAGCAAGGTTTAAGAGCAGCAACTAAAGAGACTTGAAGAAAGCCAAGTTACTTGCTTGAAAGAGGCTAAATGAGAAGGAGAAGCTGCCAAGTTTGTATCTTCATCTAATAAGAATCTCTATCTTGTGAGGGCCAAGCTCTACTTGTGTCTGGACCAGGTATGAAGGAGGGCTGAAGCCCTAGTCCTAACTCTGGTTGTGACTAAAAGGAGGCCCTCATCTAAAGTCTTGTTATGGTATTTCTGAGAGTCCGAACATTGTTTGTAATTAGGGATGAAACCCCTGATTCGAGTTATGTTGTTAAGGACTGAAGACCTAAGCAAGAAGTTCTGAGTATGGACAGATGAGTTAAAGAATAGGATAGGCCGAGGTTGGTTTGAGGCCTGTTCATGGCTATCCGTGATCAAGAGTGAATATTAGGGCGAGCCGCAGGTTGACCTTGCCCTAGGTTTAGGGCTGCAAGATGATTAAGTTGAGGGCCTTAGGGCTAATTAAACAAGGCCAAAAAGCTTCAGGGCAAGGCCACAACCCGTTTGAGGAAGGCTATAGATAGAAGGAGGCCGAGAAATCTCAGGAGGGTGAACAAAAGAAGTTGAGAGGTCTCTGAAGTTTATGGAACAAAGGAAGGACCAATTTAGATTGTGAGTAAACAAATATTCACTAAATGACTTGTTTGTGAAATCTTTTGCAGGATGAAAAGCTCAACAACAAGAGTTATGATAGTGTAAAGTTATCCCACAATGAATAGTTGAAAACGCCCTTGTATAAGCATTGGAGGGTAGTCCTATATGCAAAGAAGAGAATGCTAAGGGTCTGCTATTATTGATCAGGGTTTAGACATTGGAATGCCATATACCCTTTTGAAATGGACATCTTACTTTCATGGAGCATTCTTTATTGGATATTTGTTTTTGTTGACATAGAAGTTGGTAAAGAAGCATAATACAAACTATATTTGCTTGGATTGATATTGGTGGTTTGACCAAGATGGAACATCCTTGATTGATTGATAATATGATGGAATAGGGCAATCACAATTTCATCACATATGCAGGGACATGAGGACTCTATGACACATTCTTTGCACTTATGGCTTTGGACAAGGATGATGAATTTGGAATTGGTAGTTGATGAAGAGAACAATGATGATGAATTTGCAGATGTATTTCAATGATTTCTGCAAGAAGGCAAGGATCGAGAGGGAGTTGACAAAATTCCACATTATCCTTAGATCAAACGATATGTACTTTTTATCATTCTTTCTTGATTATTGTTCTTTTTTTTGGTGAGCATCTTGTATTTGTATCTTTTGCTTGGTTATAATTGTTTCTTCATTGACCACCTAATGAGGGTTGCAGGTGCATCGTGAAGACTACCAAAGCTTTGGCAGCAGATGGAAGCATCGAGAAGAACGGAGAAACATTTGTGACAAGAGGATTCTCCCAGGATCGAGTGTCTCGTGTTCAAGAGGGAGAAATTATATTGATGACTGAAAGAGCTCCTAGTTCAGATGGAATATGTAGGCCAAAAGTTTGAAGAATGCCATGATGGAGAAAATTGTTTCGAAAAGAAGTCGGTGGTGACTTCCAAGTGGATCTACAAGATGAAGTATGCAGTAGATGGCAACAAAGAGAAGTACAAAGCAAGATTCATGAGGATTCTCCTAGAAAGAGGGAGAGGACTATGAGGAGACATTTTCTCCAGTTGTTAGGTACACTTTTGTTAGAAATATATTTCTATTGCTTCTATTATGGGTGGATGTGAAGACTGCTTTCCTCAATGGAGTAATTGGGGAGGAAGAAGTGTACATAATACATACTACATAGAGCTACCTCAGGGCTTTGAGGTACGTGAGAGGGAATCTCATGTTTGCAGACTAAAGAAGGTTTTGTATGAACCTCAGACATTTCTCAAAATCTCATATTGATGATTATCTAATGAGTCTTAGTGGATCTTGTTATTTGACTTATTTTTGATGGAAGTAGAAGGACTCACGTGACAGAGAAAGCGACAGTGGCAGGAAGATTTGCATGCGTGATAGAGGGAGCAGTCATGGCTTGCTTTAGTGTTAGAGGGAACCTCTGAGTTCAATACGAAAGATCTTGCTTAGATACATTACTTCTTGGACTAGAAGTATAACAAAAGTCGGGTAAGATCTTTCCTGGTCAAAAGGAAGTATATTGTTATGATTCTTCCGAGATTTGGGATGATGGACAACAATTCCATGGCCATTCCCATGGTTACCAATATGAAGAAGTTAAGTGGCAAAGTGAGAAGCCAGGATTGCCACAACAGTGTCTGTCAGGGTGACCGGAAAGCAGGCGTGGTGATGGATCTAGTGAAGGAAGTTGGTCAATTTATGGTTGAGTTGCAGCATGCAACACAACGTGTGTTGAGGTACTAACATGATACAATTGGATATGAATTGAAATGATGAAGTACAATTGCAGGGATAAACAATTTCAGTTTGGGCAGAGAGTGCAAGAGACAGGAAGAGCACATCAAGATGATGCTTCAATTTTGGGTTCTGTTATGATATTCCGGATGAGCAAGAAGTAGACATCTGTTGCACTTAGCACTACATAAGCCAAGTATATTGTAGCTAGTTTAGTGAGTTGTGAAGCAGTGTAGCATCAAAAGCTACTTGCAGGATTCTTTGAATACGTGCAGGAGACGTCCATGATGACAAGTCGAAGAATATTGAGAACTAGTACCACTATATTCGAGATATAGTATAGAAGGGAGCAATAAGGCTCCAATGCATTTCTACAATTGAGTAGGATGTTGACATTCTCACAAAGCCTCTGCCCTAGGGTGAAGTCTATAGCATCAAGGGGCAAACATCCTCCCTAGGTTAGGATATTGATAGGTAAAAGTTATTGACTAGGGGCCATGTAATGTGGCTGGGGAGAATGGCCCAGAGAGCATCAAGGCCCAAAATGCTCCCCCAAATTGCCAAGAAGTACTTGGCTAATGGGTAGAGTGAGTGCCTTTAGCATCGGACAAGTGTATTACCATTCAATTGGCATGCAAGAATGGTAATTGCCTAGGGTTTAACCATAGGTCACAGGTGTTGACCAAGTTCCAGTTGATGATTTGGATAATTGGTGACCCAGGACCAGTCTTATCAACCCCAAAAGGCGAATAGGCTATTGGGACACCAGAAGGCCTTTGGCTTGTGGGTGACTAGATCCATTTGCAAAGGAGAGTTGACTAGTAGGCAATGAGATCCCCTTTGCATGTTGCTGATGCAGGATGCTTTCCACATGAAGTGGATGGATACATTAGCATAACAAGCTCATTCGATCTTTTCTTTGGAATGGAGAAATTGTTCAACAAAGAAGACATTTGAGAAAGTCAAAGTTGAATACCTCCCTAGCCAAGAGAAAGTGTTGATTATTGGTGGCTACGGTTGGTATTCAAGTCGGCCCTCAAGAGGAATTAAAAGGAAGAAATTTATAATTTAAATTTGGATTTAATTTACCTCCAAAATGCTCAAGTCGGCCCCAAAAGGTCAGGTTGGCTCAGCCATAAAGACACTTATTCGGGTACCTTCAATCACTATATAAAGGCACTCGACCTCATCACTCGGAGACCAATTCGACCATCACACCATCTTCTGATTTTCTGCTCACACGTGTGATTTAAGGAGGAGATTTTGAGGCCATTTGACCAAGGCTGTTTTCACCAGGGTTGACCAAATTTCTGTGGTAGTTGCAGGAGGCTGAAATTCGGCCCTGTTGGCCAGAGTTGACTGAATTTCCGAGACAGTTGCAAGAGGTTGAAATTCGGCCCTGTTGACCAGAGTTGACTGAATTTCAGAAGAGTTGCAGGAGGCGGAAAAAGTGGTCTGTTTGACCAGGTTTGACCTATTAAGTTTTGTGGTCAGTCTGACATATTTTGACTGGAAAAATCAGATTTTATCTCTTGTATTGGACAAAATTTCTCTAAGAAAAGGTTGCTGGGTTTTTTCCCAGATGGCGTTTTCCCAGGGTAAAAATTTGTGTGTCTTGTGTTTGGCTGTCTCTTTATGATCCTACTGTCATTATTGTTGTTATTGTTGAGATTTTCTATGTATAATTGCTTAATGATGTATGTGACATAAGATGAATTAATGAAGAAATCATTGGAAGTAATTATCAGATTAGAAGAACATTAAAAATCAACATCTTGGAAACCTATGTACAATATGTAAAAGCTGTGATGACCCAAAAAATGAGAAACGAAGGCAATAACAAAAAAGATGAGCCCTTTGGAATTTTGCATTACCTTTTTTCTTGACATGGAGACCTTGCTTGTAAATTGTTGTTGAAAATACAATATTAAAATTACCAGAAGTCCAAATCGAAACCCATCATACAAAACCCATGTTTTGGGTTGCAGTTTGCACAATATATTTAGATTCAGTGCAGTACAAAAATAATGGATGGGAAAAATGATCATATTGTCCAATCATCAATGTCCATGTTTGTCAAAACTGAAGATATTGACTAGGATATTCTTAAAATTTTCCCAAAGAATCCATGTAATCTGCCAGAAACATCTCTGAAATTTGTTTGGAACGTTCCTGAAACCTGCCTGGAATGTCTTGGGGATGGCCAGCAAGCCCCCAAGTCTTTCTATTAAGTCCCCAGCAGTCTGGGGACATTTTCTAAGGTTCCATAAGATAAGATAATTTTATAATTTATTAATGACTTCAGGTGACCACAAAATATGGGAAGGTGGGTATGATGGTTTTTTGGGGGAGGGGTCCTGGCGCAACACAGGAAATAACCTTCTCACCATGCTCCTAATATTCTAAATTCAGTAAGCCATTGATTCTGGTCCCAACAGCAGCAGAGGTTAACTTCCTTACCAAGGAGGTCTTACCTGTGATGATTATATCTTTATAACTAAGGAAACATGCCTGTGGATTTTCTCTAATTTCCTTTTTCAAGGATAGGCATGTTAAATTGGTAACTTATACCCTAAGCTCCTAATGTTCTAGTGGCAATTCTTTCTTCCCCCGGGATCTATAATCAATTCAATCAGTTTCTTCCTTTGGGTGACAGCCCAAGTTTAACAATGTAAAAATGTCAATCAATGCTTTTCTGATTTTAATTCATCACGTGTAAGAAAAGATAATGCTACATTGCAGAAGTTAAAATGATATGAAATGGCCTTATAATTATTTCAGTCAGTCTCCGTTTTTTTGAGTATTCTTCGATAACATCTATATTTACTATTTTTAAAAGTACAGATCTTGTGATATGCAGATCTCCTTTTTAAGGATTTCCTCGTTGACCAAAAGTTTAGTCTAACCACCTACACACCCACCGGATTGGTAAGCTGTTTTCTATTTTCTTATTTGAATTTTGATTAATCTGTTGATTGAACAAAGATCCAATTTTGCAATAGTGAGTGCCAGTGCCCTAGTGCACAATTCCAATTTTTTTGTCACATAGTACTAAGAGTTGGTTGCTTGCATTGCTGTGACAAGCAGGTCTTTACATCCACTGGTACCAAGAAAGGGGAGTTTTTTCTTGGGGATCTCACGACACAGTTGAAGAACAAAAATGTTACTACTGATATTAAAGTGGACACAAGCTCCAATGTATGGAATTGCTACAGTATTTGATTCACTAAGATTAATGCAAAAATTCTTTTGAATGTCATTTTAAGTCAGATTGCCATTAACTTTGTCTTTTCGTTCTTACATTTCTATTATAATGTTGTGCTTGATGCAACATACGTGGTTGTTGATAGGGTGCTATTGTCATTGCATGGATTTGAACTTGAAGTAGCTAATTTACAGTTCATTTTGGAGTCTTAAGTAACTTTATTTGTTTTCTTTACTCAATTGGGAATACAATAATATGCGTTAACATGATCCATCTTTTTCTGAATAGTTATTTGCCACTGTGACAATCGATGAACCCACACCAGGATTGAAAGCTATTCTTGGCTTCACTGTCCCAGACCAGAGATCTGGCAAGGTACGAGTCCCCTGCTTCCCAACTAGCTCTCAACTTCTGAAATTATTTGAGAATTTTAATTTGTTTTTCAAATTTCATCTGTGATGTGATATATGAGTGGCAGGGCTACTGCGATTATATTTGTTTTATTCCTATATATGGTGATATTCTGCTGTTTGTGTGGATGTTTTTTTGTTTTCATTTTTTTGGTTGGTTTAAAAACTCTATTTGGGAGCTGGTGGGGCTGAGGGCTCAAATGCAAGTATAAATATGCTCTTTGGGAATCCGTGTTCTCACTGCAGCTTCGCCTTGGAATCTGTATATGGTCCAGGTGATCTAGGACATGCTTCCAAGTTCAAATGCACTCTTTAAGATTGTATCTGAGCTTTGTCGGGAGAGGGTGAAACATACTACTGTAATAGCCTATTGTCACACCTCGGTGGGGTTTGAGGAGGGGGGCAGGTCCTTACCATGTGGTTTTGAATCATTGTGGATAGAAAATATGGATTAGACAGAACGTTTGGTTTAGTTGTGCATGACATCTTATTTGACGTAAGTTTGATTACATTTGTTTCACTGTAGCCATGAGAGGTTAACTGGCTGGGTGAAAGAAGGGAATATCTTATCCTCCACTAGGGTTCACAAAAGTTGCTGCTTGCCCCCACAAGGGCCACCAAAGGCAGTATAACCAACATGGCCATCATGGGTCAAGTGGTCTCACAGCCCTTCTGTAAATTTATGTAGATGTTCTATGCTTGATGCAACTTTACTTTTATCAACAGCAATCACATGAATTTACAAGTAAAATGCAGATAGAACATACCAGTGATCCTTTAGAAGACAAGTCAGAAACAGATAAAGGTGATGGTGCATTACGGCGGTCGACAGGATGCTTCAACCAACAAAGACTTCACGGTCAGCCAACTCAGCATGTGTCACAACAGTCCTCAAAACAGTCACACGGTCAACTTAGAAGTCAACCTCAGAAAAGTCAATGCTGCTCAGAAAAGTCAACGCAGGGCAGCAGCACTAAAAATCAACGCAGCTCAACTTCTGGTCAAACTTTGACCTCGATTTCTGTGCCAAAGAGTACGGCCTCCTTAGATCGAAGTCTCCTCCAAAATTTAGCTCAATTGGACCATGCGTTGACCAAAGTCAACGCTGGTCAAACCTCCCCAGAAACCCTAACCACAGATTTCTGGCTGCAGTGAATTTCGTTCTTCTTGCTGCGGTAAACTTCGTCCTTCTTGCTGTGGTAAACCTCGTCCTTCTTTCCCACGTGTGAGATGAAGCTACTCCTTAGATGCTCATATAAGAGGAGGAGATGTGTGTTGAGATGATTGAAAAAATGCTCCAACGTTGACCCTATAAATACCAATCATGAGAGGTGTGTGACACATCTGCTAGGGGTAAAAACCTTAAGGCCGACCTGCACTTAAATTTATTATAAATAAATGTTCTGCTCATCAGATTAAAATCAATTTTATATCGATTTTACACCTCTCTAAAAGAGGAATCCAATACAAATATTGGAATCTTCATCTGAGCATCACAAGATGGAGTTTGGACCTAGTTGTCCAAATTTAACACTCCCTCTCAACTAGGGAGAACTCCATCCACTAGTGCAATAAAAAATCGTCCGTCATCCCACTTAGCTTCCTTTGTTTGCCTCTTTATTTCATAACAGAAGTGGGTCAGTCACAAAGACATCATTCCTAGGTGACAGATTTAGCCCGGAGGTCAAAACCTCTATCAATTGGACAACTAGGTCCAAACTCCGGGTTGTGTTGCTCAGATGACGATGCCAATATTTTTATTGGATTCTTCTTTCGGAGAGGTGTAAGATTGATCTAAAGATCATCTCGATCGGATGAGTAGAACACGTACTTTGAATTTATTCCACTAATGTGCTAGGTCGGCTTGGAATAAAACATAGACTTAAATGTCTTAAAGGACATGTGTGGAGGAATTCCCTGGATAGCATTGGAGCTGCGTATCTATGGATTGTTCTTTGTTTGTGTTGTTCTGGGGTTATGTGTGACACGCTTGGCTGAATGACCTATTGGAGACTTTGCTGGTAGAAGCATCCTGCTGATCTCCGTAACGCCACCACTCTTCATCTCTGTTTTGGCTTGTCTTCTATCGATCTATTAGTATGTTCTATCTTCTTTAGTATTGTGTGCCCTAATCTGAAATGGCATAGAACATGTTCTCAAATTAACATGGTATCAGAGCCAGGTTAAGATAACGCCTAGCTTATAAATCTAGGGCAGCGAGATGTGGCTTATTCTAAAAGTGAACTTTCTGCGGCTAAGATCAAATGGGATCATAGCCGGTTATTTCACACATCATTACGGATGCTTGTGAAGAATTCTGTCTGCCACGTTAATACATCGTGGAAATATGGACATAAAAATTAATCCTAATAATTCTATCATGGATGAGCTTAGAAAGAGGGCAGAAGAAAGTAAAAATAAAAATAAAATGACAAGTCTGTCAAAGATTCAGTTTTATTGATGTTCGAAACTATTCTGTTGATGTCAAGGTTCAACCTTGATGATCCTAATCATTTGAATAACAGGATTCACAGGATGATGAAGTTGGGTCTAAGTATTGATGAGGACGAAGTAAGAAGCCCATGGAAATCTTGCCATGTGGCATGAACTTGATACAGTGACAGGAAAGGCATGGGCTTGCTGCCCATGGCCGTCCGACTGCAGAAAACAAAAAAAAAAAATTAGGGTCAGATACATGTGCGTGAAATGCAGGGGTTTCATGCGTATCTGTGTCGTTCATTATCTTGTCAGGCGGCAGCTCCAATGAGTGGCGTTTGAGCGAATAAGTTTTTCAAACATCGATTAATTACTGAATCGAGGTGACATATATGTAAAGAAATTTTTTTTCCAGATCACATGTAACTCACAGAAGCGGGTTGATGATACAGGCATTCACCGCCATTGTTTCGCCTGCTTACGAAAATTCCGCACATTCGTGGCCAAGAAGATCTCGAAATTTTCAGCATGTGGGTGATAATGATTTTTCTTGTTAAAGCATATATTACTCACAAGGTTCAATTACAGTCCCGTGGATTTCCAACCTGACCTGGAATCCAAGACAGCAAAGTCACTCCCCACGGGACTTCTTGTCGAAGAACTGGTGCCAAGAATCACGCAGTATCGGCTTCGCCTCATTGCGTTGGTCGTTTCACATTTTTTTGTTATTTGAGATCATTGGGGCAGACCGAAATAAGCCAAATCCGATTCTGTTTTCTGTGCGATTACTAAGTTTTCTGCGGTAAGTTCCATACTGTAAATACCATTGGTATCTCTGTTGTGCGGTGTATAGTTTTTTTTTTTTTTTGAAGATTGTTTATGGTGAATGTGGCGTTAATGGTATGGAAGATGGTATATTGGGTCTGGGTTGAAATTCTGTGAAGACCATGGTTCTGTATTATATGCATTGTGCTGACATTGAAAACTTGTATGCGAACCAAAACTGTGACGTGTGTTGAGTTTTTTTGACGTGGTGAAATTATTTAAGGCTATGGGCTCCATTGAATTCTGTTTTTCTTCTAACTACCACATCAGATTCCGAGCATGGTATTTTCAATAACATTCAGTGCACAGCTCAATGTGGGTATTCGTAATCAGGAGCCACATTCCGTTGAGAGCGATGATGCCTTAAATTTGGACGCGGAAATCATATGGTGCAATTCGCTGTTGAAAAAGAAAAAAAATAATTTGATGGCTCTAGTGGGAATCAGTGGAAGCCGATAACAGGAATAAACAGGTGTTGGACGGTGTATGGTTTCATGATCGTACCTGTGCGCACGCTAAATTGATGAGGCCAAGCAATTATTTGGAGGCCGAGCTATATTCTCAAAGGAGGATGCAGTGATTGAAAATCAAGGGTTGATGTCTCAGAAATTGCACTAGCGGAGCAATTTTCCAAATTTGGGAAAATAGGAAATATCACTATGTATTCTGCCCATAGCTATGCCTTCATAATCTTCAAGAAAGAGGAGGATACATTCTCTCTCCAAAATTGATTCCCCATTTGAAGATCAATTCCTGTAGCAGTAAGACCACATTTCTCTGAGGGTTTGAGTGCCATTGATCCACGAATTTTCCAGGAGATGGAATTTTACAGGAAAGAGGGCAGTTACCCTAAGGAGACATATACATGTGATGTAAGCCGCAGTTTTTGAGTATCTTGCATACAGGCCCTGTATATTATTCATCAGAAGGGGACGATGCTTGGAGCATATTTGAGGAAGTTGTTTTTGAGATATTCTGGGCCCTAGGTAGGCCTCCTTCCAAGCATACACAACTCTGTCCTGGAGTCTGATATATTCTCTGTGATAAGGTCAGAGAACCTCAATAAAATTGCACTTTAACTCAGTGGTATTGTCTGATTCAAGGAAAGGCAGATTCTTTGAAGTTTTTTTGGGAAAGTTTGTCCTTGAATGCTGAACAGGACAAAGTGATCACTTTGTTGAAACCCTTGTTCGAACCCCGTGATCAGTGATGTTGAAACAACTCTATTTTTTTGAAGGAAAAATTGCTGAGATGATATTTTACAGTGCTTTGAAAAACTAATATAAGAAGGCAGACAAAAGAAGAGAGTCTATATGAACTTGATCTATGGTATCTTCAGAGGCATACATATGACCATGAAGCTTGAAATCTTCAATATTGTTAATGATGAAGAAGACAGTGATGAAAGTTCAGAAGCTATCTCTATAACCGCAAATTTGAGGAGCTAAATCTGTGAATCTAGGTCACTGTGTCACTGTCATTATGACAGTGACATAGACAGACACCCATGTTTACGAAATTCATAATAGCTGTAAGCTTGTGACAGTATCAGTCTTACATTGGAGCGTTATGGTAAACTTAAAATGTGAACTGAGAAGTTTTTGCAGCTTTTGGTCACATTGTTGGAATCTTGAATCATGATCAGCAAAGTCTATTGGATGGCTTTGACTGTGGGAAATTAAGTCCTCTTTCCAAGTTGGTGTTTGGGATGCCCTCATTTAAAATAGATGTCTTGTCTCGAGCAAGAAGCAAGCATTAAGAGAGAAAATACAACTATATAAACTCCTAAGTGGATATCCTTGCTGAATGAAAGAAGATCCTCATGGCTCAAAGACATATAGCTTCAGAGGGGGAAATTCCAGAGGAAAACCGAGAAGCCATATAAATATAAGGGTATCTCACTGCCATGAGTACAATATGAGCCTGGATCATTTGCAGAAACTGGAAAGCATCAAAGTCTGGAAGGATGTCAGGATGATGTCTGGGATATGTTTCATAGACAAAAAATCAAAGATGTTGTCACCTCGCTTCAAAAATCAAGCATGGATCTGATGGAAGTGCTGAAAAGTTCAGGCAAGATTCGTTGCCCGTGGCTTCTCTCAAAAGGAAGGCATAGATTATGATGAAATATTTGCACCTGTGGCCCGATACACCACCATTTGATCTATTATAGCCCTTGCTGCTATGCAAGGATGGAGTCTTCATCAGATTATGTGAAGATCACATTTCTGCATGGTGCGATAAAGGAAGAGATATATGTGGAGCAACCTCTAGGGCTGGAAGTCCAGGATCGGGACACCCATGTCTGCAGGTTGAAGAAATCCTTCTATGGGTTGAAGCAAGCACCCAAAGATTGGTACGAGAGGATAGATAGCTACTTGATGAAGCAAGGGTTCACTCGAAGTAATGTTGATCCGAACCCTTACTTCAAGGTTGTAAAGGGAAAACCTCTCATTCTGGTGTTGTATGTGGATGACCTCTTCCTGACAAGTGTTGACCCTCTCATTCATTAGTGAAAGAGGGAGCTCGTTGCTGAGTTCGAGATGAAGGACCTAGGACTGATACCTAGGCCTGGAGGTCTAGCAGAGACCTGGCGAGATTATCCTTTCTCAAGGAAAATACATTATGAAGCTTCTGGTATGATGAACTGTAAGTCTATGTCCACACCAACGTAGCTGAACTTTAAGAAGTTGAGTGGCAGCACTGCTGGGCCAGTGCTAACAAATCCTATTGAGTATCTTCAAATTGTAGGGACCCTGATGTTCTTAATGAACACCTGTTTGGACATATGTTGTGCAGTGAACACTTTGAGTCAACACATGGTTGATCATAACATTCACTAGGTTGGTGCCAGGAAACTCTTGAGATATCTCTGAGGCACGATAGACCATGGGCTGAGATACACTGCTGGGAGTATGACACTCCATGGATATACTGATACCGATTGGGCTGGCAGTGTGGTGGATCGCAAGAGCACATCTGGATGCTACTTCACATGTAGATCTGCTTCGGGCAGGAATCTAAAGTCGGTAGCCTTGAGCACCGCTGAGGCCGAATACATTGTAACATGTATGGCCTGTTGTGAAGTCACTTGGTTACGAAAGCTCTTCTGTGAGCTGTTCGAGCATGTGCTAGATGCCACCGTTATCCTTTGTGATAACCAGAGGGGGATTCATTTGTCATAGAATCCCGAGTTCCACGATTGATCCAAGCATGTTGATGGCTGGTACCACTTTATCCGGGATATGGTACAACGAAGCACCGTAAGGCTCGATCATAGGAACTGATGAGCAGGTCGCGGATATTCTCACTATGCCCTTGGGGAAGGTCATGTTCATAACCCTCCGTGAGAATCTTGGAATCATGGAACGATCCTATTCTGAGGACCCTGTTGGACAATGCTGTGGGAGCTCTAGGGGGCTTTGGGGACAGCTTCTCGGAGCTATGAGCAACCACAAGGCTAGGCTTGCCGAACCTTGTTGGTGTGCTTGGACCCCACCGTTGTGATTATTGAGTTGGTTTACCTCTCATTATCTATGCCCCGTATGCATCCTACCCATTGAGTTCGGGGCTCATGGGAAGTACCTCTCATTTGGCCAATGAGATGGGAAAGGCTAGAGACTAGTAGCAAAGACTGATGGACGCATCAGAAATTGTCGTACTCTCTATCTAGGATGGCACGGTCCAACCACTTGATCTGGGATCAAGTCTTGTGAGGTCTCGGACCTCTGCCTGACTTCGGGTCAGATGAACCAACTTTGGGTTGGTTGGAGACTCTTTGTGAGTCCGATAGAGGTTTTGACCTCTGGGCTGAATCTGTCAGCCGGGAATGATGTCTTTGTGACTGACCCACTTCTGTTCTGAAATAAAGAGGCCAGCAAAGCAAGTTACGGCGGGATGACGCACGATGTTTGGATTGCACTTGTGGACGGAGTTCTCCCTAGTTGAGAGGGAGTGTTAAAATTGGACAACTAGGTCCAAACTCCGGGTTGTGCTGCTCAGATGATGATCCCAATATTTTTATTGGATTCCTCTTTCGGAGAGGTGTAAGATTGATCTAAAGATCATCTCGATTGGATGAGCAGAACATGTACTTTGAATTTATTCCACTTATGTGCTAGGTCGGCTTGGAATAAAATATAGACTTAAATGTCTTAAAGGACGTGTCACACACCCCCAAAGATTCCTATATATTGGAGAGACTTAGAGTTCATTTGACACACACATTGTGTGGAGGAATTCTCTGGATAGCATTGGAGCTGCGTATCTATGGACTGTTCTTTGTTTGGGTTGTTCTGGGGTTATGTGTGACATGCTTGGCTGAATGACCTATTGGAGACTTTGCTGGTAGAAGCATCCTGCTGATCGCCGTAACGCCACCATTCATTATCTCTGTTTTGCTTGTCTTCTATCGATCTATTGCTATGTTCTATCTGCTTCAGTATAGTGTGCCCTAATCTGAAATGGCGTAGAACATGTTCTCAAATTATCAAAACCTCTTATCGGACTCACAAAGACTCTATCGGACTCACAAAGAGTCTCCAACCAACCCGAAGTTGGTTCATCTGACCCGAAGTCAGGCGGAGGTCCGAGACCTCACTAGACTTGATCTCAGATCAAGTGGTTGGACCGTGCCATCCTAGATAGAGAGTACGACAATCTCTGATGCGTCCATCGGTCTTTGCTACTAGTCTCTAGCTTTTCCCACCTCATTGGCCAAATGAGAGGTACTTCCCATGAGCCCTGAACTCAATGGGTAGGATGCATACGGGGCACAGATAAATGAGAGGTGAACCAGCTCAATAATCACAACGGTGGGGCAGAAGCATTATGAGTGCTTATAGCTCCGAGAAGCTATCCCCAAAGCCCCCCAGAGCTCCCAGAGCTCATCGTCCAACGGGACCCACATCATAGGGTCGTTCCACGATACCAAGATTCTCACGGAAGGTTAGGAACTTGACCTTCCCTAGGGGCTTAGTGAGAATATCCGCGACCTGCTCATCAGTTCCTATATGATCGAGCCTTACGGCGCCTCGCTGTACCATATCCCGGATGAAATGATACCTGATATCAATATGCTTGGATCGGTCGTGGAACACAGGATTCTCGGTCATGCGAATCCCACTCTGGTTATCACAGAGTATCACGGTGGTATCTAGCACATGTCCAAACAACTCACTAAAGAGCTTTCGCAACCAAACTGCTTCACAACAGGCCATACTTGCTGCAATGTATTCGGCCTCAGCGGTGCTCAAAGCCACCGACTTCTGCTTCCTGCTCATCCATGAGATCGAAGCAGAACCAAGATTGAAGCGACATCCCGATGTGCTCTTGCAGTCTACCACCTTTGCCCGGCCCATGTTAACATACTATATCCAAGGAGTGTCACGCTCCCGACAGTGTATCTCAACCCATGGTTTATCGTGCCCCGAAGGTATCTCAGAAGATTCCTGGCACCAACCCGGTGAAAGTGATGAGGCTCAACCATCTGTTGACTCAAAGTGTTCACTGCAAAACATATATCTGGACGGGTGTTCACTAAGAACATCAGAGCCCCTACGAGTTGACGATACTCAGTAAGATTTGCCAATACGGGCCCAGCAGCGCTGCCACTCAACTTCTTGAAGTTGAGTTCCATTGGTGTTGACACGGACTTGCAGTCCACCATACCAAATCTTTCCAAAAGTTTCACCATTGTATTTTCCTTGAGAAAGGAAAATCTCGCTGTGTCTCTCGCCCGCACCTCCGTGAGCCTAGGAAGTAGTGCATCAGTCCTAGGTCCTTCATCTCGAACTCAATAGCGAGCGTCTCTCTCTCACATTGCTCGAATAAGAGGGTCAACACCCGTCGTGAACAGAGCCGTCCCACATACAAAGCACCGTATGAGAGGTTTTCCTTGGACAACCTTGAAGTGTAAAGGTCCCGGTTGAGCACATACTTCGGTGAAGCTCAGCCTTCATCAAGTAGCATATCTATCCTCTCGTACCAAAGCTCACGGGTGCTTGCTTCAACCCATAGAGGGCTTTCTTCAACCTTTGCGGAGACGTGGGTGTCCCCTAGATCCTGGACTTCAAAACCCCGCAGGTTGTTCTACATACACCTCTTCCTTTATTGCACACCATGCGGAAAAGCGGTCTTGACATCCATCCGATGAAGACTCCATCCCTTGCGTAGCGGCCAGAGGGGCTATGATTGATCGAATGGTGGTATATTGTGCCACGAGTGCAAATATGTCATCATTGTCTATTCCTTCCTTTTTGAGAGAAGCCACGGGGCAACAAATCTTGCCTTGAACTTTTCAAGACTTCCATCGGATCCATGCTTGATCTTGTAGAGCCATTTTGCGGTGACAACGCTGATTTGTCTCGTCGGTCTTCGGGAACCACACATCCCAGACATCATTCTCGGGCATTATGGACTCATTCTTCGTGCATAGCATCCTCTCCGGACTTGATGCTTTATGGCTTCCTCAAAAGATCCGGGGTCGAGATTGTACTAATAGTGCTCATGTGCGCCCAAATACCCTTGGTATCTACAACGGCTTCTTTAAGCTTTCTCGGAATGCCCCCTTGGGGGTAGCGTGTCCCTTAGCATCTTCGAGAGTGTCCACCGAGCCATGATGGTCTCTTTCTCGGTGAAGGAGATGGATCGATTGGGTCCATTGGTCCTTCAACATCGTGCATTGTCTCATCTCTGCAGCTCTTCTTGATTCAGGCCTTGCTTCATGATTTTCCTCGAATCTCTCGAAGATCTACTACTTTCTTCGTGGGAAGCATCTTCGTCAAAAGTGACATCATGGCATATCTCTACTTCCCTTTGAGACTTTATAGGCCTTAGAAGTTTTCGCTCGTAGCCCACAAATATTCCTTTCTTCCCGAAGCATCCAACTTACTTCTCTTTTCTTTTGGCACATGAAAATAAACGTGACATCCAAAAACTCTAAAATGTGAGACGTCGGGTTTCTTATCGCTGAAAACCTCTTCGGGTGTTTTGGAGTCCCAGAGCGGGATATGAGGGGCATCGGTTTTGAATGTATACAACGGACAAGTATTCTGCAAACTCTTCTCCTCACGTAAACTTTGGTAGACCCTCGGTCACATAGCATGGCACGAGTAGGCTTCCACAATGGTCCTCGCTCTTTCGTTTACATACGTCGATCTCCTATTTCCCAGGAGTATAGGGAAGTGAGTGGTCTCCCTCTTAATGCCGGCTTCTCTTGCAAAAGTCCTTGAACTCATTTGACTCATATTCGAGTGCCATTGTCGGTCCTCAAAATCTTGATCTTCTTCCTTGTCATATTTTCCAAGAAGTATATCCACATGAAAGCCTCATCCTTCTTCTTCAAGAAGTATATCTAGGTTTTACGTGAGAAGTCATCGGTGAATGTCATATAGTAAGAACATCCTTCCAAGGTGTGACCGGTTGCAAAATATCGACATCTTTGTGACACTTGAGGGGAAAGGTCCCCTTGTATGCTTTCCTTCAAGCACAACCCTTACATACACCTTCATGCTTATTGCCAAAATTCGTGCATCCCCCGTCACCACCTTCCTTGCTTTGGAAAGGGCCTCTTGTAATAGAAGGTGTCCAAACCTCCGGTGCCATAGTTCGGCTTTGTCGGATAGTATCACATGTCATAGCTCTCGGTGGACTTCCTCAACTCGGAAGAGTGTTCCAACTCTAAAACCAATCACGATAGCTTCCTTGAGATTCTTCTTCCACATGCGCACCTTTCCATCAATGGATACCACATTGAAACCTTTGTTTTCCATCGCCGATATAGAGCTACAAGGTTCTTCTTCAATTTTGGTACATAGTAGTACATCTGCAAGAATGTAGGACTTGTCCTTGAGACAAGTGGAGGGTCACAATCCCCTGTCCCTTTCATGGGATATGTGGCATTATCTCCAAGGATAATTTCCTGTGATTAGTATCCTTCTCAACCATGTCGAGAGTGCTTCCTTGAACCCGAGTGATGTGTCTTGAGGCACCACATATCTATTAGCCGTACATCCATAGTAAGCTTGCGGGGATGCAACAGTAGAGGGCAAATACAAGAATGTATTCATTTTCTTTTATCAACAACATTTGACTCCTCATACACGGAGTTTCTAGACCTTTTTGAAAGGTTGATTGTTTTGCGTACGAGGGAGCCTTCCTCTTTCCTTTGGACTTGTTGTTTCTTTGATTTCCATTCCTCCACATGGTTGCTGTTGTCATCACTATCGGGAGAATCCTTCTTGAAAGGACATTCTCTAGCATGATGACACGGCCTATGACAAGTGAAACACTTGCTCTTCTTTCCTGGGTCCTCAGTTCTTCCTTTGTTCTTCCTTGAACCACCCGCAAATTCTTCTTTCTAGAATGAGCAAACATAGGTAGCATTTCGTCATTTTTCGTATTCCTTCATTCTTGTCTCTTCTTGCATCTGCATCTTGACGAAAGTAACTCCGTCAAAGTTAGGAATTGTATTATTATTGATAATGGGTAGTGTTGAAAACTTGCCATTCATATGGGAGCCCTCCAAGTGCGGTGAGTACCATCTCACGATCCGCTATTGTCTCCCCAATAGCCAGTAGTTGTTCCCCGATCTTAGCGTTAGTTTCGTAAAGTATGTTTGGACAAACTCATCCGCTGCTTTTCTTCTGCCGTATTCTTCAATTGATTCTTGAAGAATAGCACTCCGGGTTTGCATTGTTACTTTGAACATTTGTATCTGACCTATCATACATCTCTTTGGATGTGCCTAACTCAGATATGTAGGCAACCAGACTTTTATGTATGGATTCCCTGATCATTAGCTTTGCTTTGATCTCCCTCTTCTTATACTTGGTTTTGGATGGAGGTTCTTGTATCTTACCCAGTACATAGTCCATGAGATCATGGTCTTCTAATTTGAGATCTAATATCATCTTCCAAGCATGAAAGTCATCCCTTCCAGTCAGCTTGTCATCCTCCTTGAACCCATAACTTGTGGAACCCATTTTTCTCTTTTGGTGATTGCTATAAGTTAGGGCTTGTCTTCACCTCACCTCTGATACCATGTAAATTTATGTAGATGTTCTATGCTTGATGCAACTTTACTTTTATCAACAGCAATCACATGAATTTACAAGTAAAATGCAGATGGAACATACTAGTGATCCTTTAGAAGACAAGTCAGATCCAGATAAAGGTGATGGTGCGTTACGGCGGTCAACAGGATGCTTCAACCAACAAAGACTTCACGGTCAGCCAACCCAACATGTGTCACAATAGTCCTCAAAACAGTGACATAGTCAACTTAGAAGTCAACCTCATAAAAGTCAACGCTGCACAGAAAAGTCAATGCAGGGCAGCAGCACTAAAAGTCAACGCAGCTCAACTTTTGGTCAACCTTTGACCTCGATTTCTGTGCCAAAGAGTACAGCCTCCTTAGATCGAAGTCTCCTCCAAAATTCAGCTCAATCGGACTATGTGTTGACTAAAGTCAACGCTGGTCAAACTTCCCCAGAAACCCTAACCGCAGATTTCTCGCTGCAGTGAATTTCGTCCTTCTTGCTGCGGTAAACTTCGTCCTTCTTGCTGTGGTAAACCTCGTCCTTCTTTCCCACGTGTGAGATGAAGTTGCTCCTTAGATGCTCGTATAAGAGGAGGAGATGTGTGTTGAGATGATTGAAAAAATGCTCCAACGTTAACCCTATAAATACCAATCATGAGAAGTGTGTGACACATCTGCTGGGGGTAAAAACCTTAAGGCCGACCTGCACTTAAATTTATTATAAATAATAAATTCAAAATAAATGTTCTGCTCATCAGATTAAAATCAATTTTAGATTGATTTTACACCTCTCTGAAAGAAGAATTCAATACAAATATTGGAATCTTCATCTGAGCATCACAAGATGGAGTTTGGACCTAGTTGCCCAAATTTAACACCTTCAGGGTAGAACCCACAAATGGTGTCCTACCTTTTGGTGATGGCCTTAGGTTTCTGGGATTGTGGATCTTGGATGATTCCCCTGGTAGTATTCTTGATTCCACCTTTGTTTCACAGCACTGTAAAGGCCGCTTAGTTTAACCTAAGTTATTTTGATATTTTCTCTTGATTTAATCAATATTATATGGATGCTGACTAATTGTTTAGGTCCAAGGATTACTGTTAGTTTTGGTGGTGGGTTTATCAGTCAGCTTAATAAATAGAGAATACTTAATTGAAGATGTTCCTTATGTTTAAGTATGATCTGATAGTTACGTGTGCTTTGCTGTACTCTTTTGTCTCGGTACAGTTGGAGTTAGTTTCAAATGAAATGGCATTTGGTTCTCTTCTGGTTTAAGCACAATCTTATTGTCATATGTACACCGATGCTCTCTTTTTTATCTGGCTAATTGTGCTTGTTTGTTTTCCATTGAGGGACAGTTTTTAAGCACAAGTTGAATGTTATATGAGCTTTGGCGCACTCTTTTATAATTGCAGCTGTTCGTTTCAAACACAAGGACACCTTGTTTCAACAGAAATCTTATGAAAATGTTTGCAGTATAGTTGCTAACTAGATCTTAGGATTAATAGGTAAGCTGTTTTTTTGGGGCTATCTTCTGTAGTACACAGAATGAAGGGGTTTTTGAGGAGAGAATTATAAAAATAGTAGGGTAAACATAAAAAAATCCTACACCCAAGCATTGGTGCACTCTTTTGTCACTTGCATAATTGCAGCTGTTTGTTTCAAATATAAAGAGAGTCTCAACCGAGATATAATAATTTTTTTGCAGTGTAGTTGGTGACTATTTATATAGTGTAATGGCTATGTTATTTTTCTGTGGCTCTATTGTGTAGTACACGATGAAGGGGTTTTGTAAGAAAAAATGGAGCAGTTTAATCATGGAGCAATCTTCCCTCCCCCTGCTGTAATCTGGTGACCCCCTGAGAAATTACTATTCCGATTAATCTGGAATTCTGATTGATTTTTTGAGCATCTGAGTTGGTTTAGAATGGGAAAAAACCCCTTGGGGCAAAATTCCAACATGCATTAAACCTGGATGTTTGTGGAACTCTGCCAATTCCCACAAATTTGGTCAGATTCAGCTTAAATTTATCACTGCAAATGGGGTCTGATTGCTATGAGTTTTGCTTACTCCAGAAAAATTTATAACAATATGACAGAAGAATCCCACACCCAATGTCTTCTGTGCTTCGTTGTTAGCGATAGACTATCCTCTATTTTTTTACTTTTACTGCTAAATGTTCAAAGATGAGTGCCATTGAGTAGTTCATTAGAAAGAGTAATCCAATAAAAAATAAACCAAATTTGGTTAATGACTTACTTGGCTCACAACATTATTGCTCTTTTGTTGCATAAGAATACATCCTTTGGGAGAATAACCTAAAGGACCTTGATTGCACCTGATTGTTATGAAAGTTGAGCCTCATTCTTGTTTCTGTTGCTATGTGTCAGGTTGAGCTTCAATACCTTCATGATTATGCGGGGATCAGTACAAGCGTAGGCTTAACAGCAACTCCTGTTGTGGAGACTTCTGTAGTCATCGGGAATGAAAGTGTTGCTCTTGGGGGGGAGTTTGCTTTTGATACTGCATCAGGCAACTTTACGAAATACAATGCAGGCTTAAACTTTGTGCAGCCAGATTTCATTTCTTCTTTGAATTTGTATGTGCACTTCTCTAGTCTTTAACACCCTCTCTTTGTTTAGATAGGGAGTTCCAACTAGAGTTTCATATACAATATGTAATTACTATTTACTGAATCTTGTATAAACTATGCAGAACGGACAGAGGTGATACATTGAAGGCATCTTACTTGCACACGGTGAGCCCTCTGACAAAGACTGCAGTTGGAGCGGAGATCGCCCACAGCATTTCAAGGAATGAGAATACTTTCACCATGGGTACTCAACATGCTTTCGATCCCTTTACAACTGTAAAGGCACGCTTGAATAACCACGGAAAAGTTGCTGCCCTTGTTCAGCATGAATGGAGGCCAAAGTCTTTGATAACTCTTTCCGGGGAAGTAGACAGCAAGGCTCTTGATAACAGTGCTAAGATAGGTCTATCTCTGGTTTTGAAACCATGAAAGGAGTCTTGAAAATTAATTCATAGTTGTTTTCCATAAACCATGGACTACGGACTTTACTATTCTCTGTGGTCCATTTGAGACTGCATCCTATTTAGTGCCCACATTTTGTGTTCTAGGCTGGCACGGTAGCAACATTGTTCAGTGCTTGGTAGTCTGCACTTATAGATTCCCGTAATTATCTTACAAGTTTGAGACTGGTGAGGTTTGAAGATGTCCGTTGGAGAATATTATGGCAGGTTAATAGCATATGACTGTTATGTGTAGTGAAGTCAGCAGAAGTAAAAAATCTGATGTTGTTTCAACTACCAAAAGAAAGAGAAGGGGCAATTTCCTAATTTTTTGTCCTGCCTATTGTTGAACTTTGTTTTGACATGATTGAAGTTTTATTTTCTTGAAAATCTCGGACTGTATAATGTTTTAATTATGTTTCATGCACTAGACTACTCCGTTGACTGATCAATGATAGTTTTTGAATGATATGGGGTGTTTTCCATGTCTTAAGCAGGCCTAAATCTGATACAAGTAGGAAACAGCTATGTCAGGACTCTAAAGTGAGTTTGCAATGTTCATGATACGTAGTTATTTAGCCAGGCTTCATTGATGAGGCTAGATGTTTGTCATATTATGCTTTTGGAGGGTACAATGACACTATCCCATTGTATATAATTATTTTGGCCAGTCTTCATTGATAAGGCTAGATGTTTTGTCATATTATGCATTTGGAGGGTACAATGACTATCCCATTGTTTAAGATTCTGCTCATAGCATGTTCAGTGGTACCTGGAGTTTGGTCTTATGAGTGCTTTGGCTAATAACTTATGCGATTGAATTATAAGTGGACCTTGTGAAGACTGGGTTATGTGTACTGTGTGCAATTTCTCATCCCAGAATTGATTTTCGATGGTACTCTGTACAACTAAGTGGAAAATCCCATCGAAAGCCCTTGCAGTCATCCACCCTACGTTTTATATCCCGCTGTTGATTGAGGTAAAGCTTTCGTTGGTATTGCAGCCTCATTCTTGAGTGTGTGAATGTCTAAAAGGAATGTTTGAAGTTTTATTCAAGCGTTAGCTTAGGGTTTCTTATCTTGGATGTTAGAGATGAAAAAAGTTTCGTCATTAACAAAACAACATTTTTAGTATAATGAACCCTCTGATTTCAATTAAATCCCGGAAATATTGAAGCTCAATGCGATAAGTCCAAAAGTTGTTGATCCATTAAAGACTAACTCTCATCAACTCCGTTGTGAAACAGGGCGCTGGAAAAGGCCAAAAGAAATGTGGCAGGAAAGAGTGTATTTTTTGCTCTTCCGGAAAAGTGGAAACAGAAAAACATTTAATCTTAGAATGTAAGGCCTTCAAAGACATCAGGGAAAATTATGCAGGTATTCTGGCAGCTAGGTTTTGGGATAATCTATTCAACGAAGAGTTTGTCGAGAAGTCAGGGGCATGTATTGTAAAACTCCACAGAAAAAGGGCCGAATACAAGAGTGAGATGGAGAAGCAATCTGTCCCATAGGCTATTTTTAGCCTCACAAACTTTAAAAATACTTTCCTTCTTTTCGCTAAATTCCTGTTGAGAATTGAAGTAAAATGGCGACATTTTAAAATAGTCAATTCACACCCTCTCTACCCCCAACCCCCTAAACTAACCCCTCTAAACTGATTAAGTTCATGGTTTACGTTCCGAATCATTTTCAGAACTCAATCAGTAGATTTGGAAGTTTTTGTGGGGCCTAATATCTGAAAATTAGTTTTGCCCAATTTTGAGATCTAATCCCTCTCTTGACCTAATACCTCCTTAACGATGCAATTTATGTTACCTATTACTAATGATATGTTAATTTAAATACATACCTACACCTATTTTCTTTTTTTAAGTTAATTAGATAACTAAGGAATTATGTACTGATTATTACAAGCCCAATATAGGGTAATAGTGGTAACAATAATGGTTGTGTTTTTATTAAAAAATAAATTTACACTAAAATATAATTAATTTTAAAATATAAAAAACAAAATTTTGTTGGATAATTTTTTGACTTTTTAAAATATATAAAACAAAATTTTGATGGATAACCTTACTTTTTTTTAATGTGTAAACAAAAAAATTTAAATTTAATAGTATAACTAAAATTTGAAAATATTTAAAAGAAATATATTTATTTGATATTAACTATAATTTAAACTAAATTTATAATTTCAAAATAAAAAAATATTTTTAGTTTTGCTAATAATTTTTTAATTGAATTGGATTTTTTTAATTTTAAAATATACATGTTATATATTATTATAGATCCATTTTAATCTGACAATGCACACACATATAAAGACACACTTTGGTTTAATTATGGATCTCGCAAGAGTTAGAGAGGATAAAATCTTTAGGTGAAAAATTAAAATTATTTACAGTGCAAATTCAAATTAAATATATATATAGACACCCACTTTGGTTTAATCATGGATCTAGCAAGAGTTAGAGAGGATAAAATCTCGAGGTGAAAAATTAAAATTATTTATTGTGTAAATTCAAATTAAATTTGCACTTTGACAGATAAAATCGATTTGATGATTATATATATATATATATATATATATATATATATATATATATATATATATATATATATAAACACTTTGGTTTAATCATGGATCTAGCAAGAGTTAGAGTTGATAGAATTGATTTGATGCTTATATATATATACACACACACACACACTTAGAGAGGATAAAATCTTGAGGTGAAAAATTAAAATTATTTACAGTGCAAATTCAAATTAAATTTGTACCAAATTGATTTGATGATTATATATGTATACACTTTGGTTTAATCATTGATCTAGCAAGAGTTAGAGGTGATATATATATATATATATATATATATATATATATATATATATATATATACAGTTTTCGTAATGGGGCATAAAAATAATGTATTGAGATTCCTTAAAATGTTTTAATTGTAATATTTTCAATTGCTTTTTATAATGTATATATATAGTTCTTTTTTAGCTTTTTAAAGTTGATATAAGATTATGTAGTTTCATATTGACATTTAAATATTTACAATTTACAAGGTATTCCTTTTATGGAATTGATTTGATGATTATATATACACACACACACATACACACACATGCACACAGTTTTCATACTGGGGGCATAAAAATAATGTAATGAGATTGCTTAAAATGTTTTAATTGTAATATTTTCAATTGCTTTTTATAATGTAGTTTCATATTAACATCTAAATATTTACAATTTACAAGGTGTTCTTTCTATGGAGTTCCCTTTATGGAGTTACAAACAATATTCATCCCAACCAATCTTGAAGTGTTATTTTGTTGCTTAAAATGTTTTAATTGTTAAAAAATATTTTTTCAATTGCTTTTTATAATGTATATATATAGTTCTTTTTTAACTTTTTAAAAGTTGATATAAGATTATGTTGTTTCATATTAACATCTAAATATTTACAATTTAGAAGGTGTTCCCTCTATGGAGTTCCCTTTATGGAGTTGGCTGGACAAACACTATTCATCCCAACCAATCTTGAAGCTTTATTTTTGTTGCTTAAAATGTTTTAATTGTTAAAAAATATGATTCAATTGCTTTTTATGATGTATATATAGTTCTTTTTTTTTTTAACTTTTTAAAGTTGATATAAGATTATGTTGTTTCATATTAACATCTAAATATTTACAATTTAGAATTTACAAGGTGTTCCTTCTATGGAGTTTCCTCTGTGGAGTTGGCTATGGAGGGCTGGGCAAACACTATTCATCCCAACCAATCTTAAAGTGTTATTTTTGTTATTTTCTTTCGACAAATCCTATATATATTTTCGTTATTTTCGTCATCTTTGGACAAATCCTATTTTATCGTGTGGCATTCTATGTCAAACTCTCAACCATCGGTTTTTCAGTCCTGGAGAGCAGTGAGCCCACTTTGTCAAGCTCCTGTAATGGTGTAATGGAGCTCGAGCTCCTTTGCTTCTCTTGATCTCTCCACTTTATGATGTAGGCCATGAAGTGCCAATGCCGATGAAGAATGACACATATGAGGAGCAACTGGAAGGCATTGTTTTGATTTGAACAACAGAGCAACCACGAGAACACCAGAGAAGTTGGAAGACACCATTTCGATTTGAACAACAGGGCAGCCGCGAGAACATCACAGACAAACACCGTAGAGGAATATCGTTGCCACCATGGATCCTATCCAAAATAAAAGGAAAATAATCCTGGAAACAAGGCATTGGTTCGTTTTTGAAATTGGTGGGAGTATTAAACCATTTGATGGGGGAATGATTAAGTCATCCATTAGGGTGGTCCCATTCTTGTTGCTATTTGCATTACCATATGCTATGGGTTTCAAAGAAGGATGAGGTTGGATGGCTTAACACTCCATCCATCTCACTAATAAACCAAATATCTGCAACATTGGATTCCCAAAGTATCTGCAACACACCAAATGAAGAGATTTTCACTGTACTCATGAATCTCTTACAACGAAATTTTATAAACATTCAACTATTTAGGTATTACTATTATCTGCAACATTCCTAGCTTTGTTGGTAAAGAAAACATCAAAGAAAAATTACAACTTCAACATTTAACAACAAGAATTTGTTGTGAATACATGGAAATGTTATATTATTCAAAATTCAATGAAAATTTGTTGAGAAATTAAGCAGGAATTACACCTGGAAACTATTGTTCCGTATAAACGGTCGATAATGGTAAAAATGATTGTTATATGATACTTAGTATTTAAAATTCCTATTAGAGAAGTGGGAAAAATAAACATGATATAAACATGTAACTCTTTAGGGTTTTTGAGATTAGATACCTAGTCTGGAAAATTACCACTTAAGTTGTAGTGTAAAGATGTCTGCACAAGTGAAGCAAACTGCAGCAATTTTCTTTGAAAATGACTATATATATATATAGAGAGAGAGAGTTTATCTTGAGAAGAAACACTCACAAAACCAGCAAAGAGAGAGAATTTATCTTTAGAAGAAATGCTTACAATTTGTCCAACATGCTTAAATTGGAGAAATGAGATTAAATCAAATCCGGTCTGATGATTATTGTTAAGTGATCGGCTAATTGCTACAAATCGATGCAAACTTTGTGTAATATATGACCACAATCAGGTATCATTAATCGCTGAAACAAATCGAAGAGAAACTCTTCATGACATCCTCTTCTTGATTTGAATCTCCAGAATATATATTATGTTGGAATTTTTGGTTATTCCGGAACAACTGAGAGGAAATAAAATTCCTCTACAAACATAGAGATAGCAACATAAAAAATCTAGACAGAGATGGAATAAAACTCTATTTCATTAAACTTCTAAACTGTTACATAGAACTTTCTTCAGAACCACTATTTGTTCTAGATCTACAAAGTGAGATGCTTCTCTCAGCTGCTACAAAAACACAACGCTATATTTCTCTCTGTCTTCTGCTCTCTGGTCTTCACTGTTTTTAACATACAATGACACTCTCTCTCTGTCTATTATGCAGTCTCTAATACTACTCTCTGTTTTTTAATACACAGTCGTTGCTCTGATTGTGTTACTCTCTCGACATATGACCTTCTGCATGTGTTGACTATTACAAAGTTTATATATATTGTAAATATTCATATTTATAATATATATCATAAAATATATATATGACCTAAGTTTAGAACTTAAACTGTCGCGGCGCATAACATAAAACATTTTAAAACATTAACCTAAGGTCTTAAAACCTTATTACATTGCGGATTTCAAAAACTGAATTCAAAACGTTTTAAAGAGTTTATCGCATCCACTTGGGGTGTTGCTGACTGTGCACCCAAACGATGCGATACGCCTGCTATTGGCTGGATACTTGACGCGCTGGCAGGTTTCAAACTTTATGCAAAAACCTTCAATAGCTTATCGCATCCATTTGAGGGTCGTTTGACTGTGCATCGAACTTGTGCAATAGTGCTCCTATTGGTTGAGGCTCGACACGCTGGCGATGGGGGGCCAAACCTTATCGTAAGGTTTGAAGGCCTTGGTGACATCATCACCAAACCATGCGATATGCATGTGATTGGTCGACGAGCATTTGACATGGAATGTGGGCTCCACTGTTTATCGCGCGGTTTGGATGAGTGGTGACGAGGCTTCGGAGGAGCGCGATAATGCGTTGATTGGATATGGGATGTGACGTGGAGTCATGGGCTCCACTCAAGGTGACATGGGGTCCTTCAAATGTAAAACAAATGTGCGGAAAATTAGAAACGGTTGGTGAGTGGTTTTAATGCGGTAGATGAATGGTTTGAAGAGGTGGGGTTGCGTGATTTTACCACGGATTTTTATGTGGGAAACAGGCTACGACATTTAACAAAAATATGGGTCTTGCAGGGTTTAAACACAGGGTTTTAATGCACGGTGGAGTGCAAAAAAAACAAAGAAAATTTCCTGTTGCCTTCTGTCCTTCAGATTTCCATCAAACTTAAATTTTGTTGTTTTTCTGCTTAGTTGCAGTTGGAATTAATTTCGAACACTCCCCTTAATTGCAACTGCAGTTCTCTTGCATACCCATACATTTTCTTAGGTAATTAAAACTCTTCTGCCCCAATGGTTTTGTTAAAATATCAGCAAACTACTTTTCTATTCTGCAATGCTTCAGAACTATTTCTCCATTGCTCACTAACTCTCTGATGTAGTGATACTTCGCATCAATGTGTTTCGTTTTCTTATGAAACACTGAATTCTTGGATAAAGCTATAGCCGAGCTATTATCACAATAATATGTTGTGCCTTTTACCTATTCATGACACAAAATTTTCAACATTCTCCTCATCCATATTGCTTGACATGCTGCTGCTGTAGCTGCCACATACTCTACCTCTGCTATTTATAAAGCCACAATTGACTGTTTCTTAGAAGCCTATGAGATGACTCCTGATCCCATATGAAAAACATATCTAGAGGTGCTTTTCCTATCATCTATACTTCCAGCCCAATCACTGTCAGTATATCCAATCAATTCAAAAATTTCTGAAGTGGTGTATAAAATTCCATATCTCTTTGTTCCTTTCACATACTTCAGAATTCTTTTTGCTGCTTGCCAATGTGTCTCCTTTGGCCTTTCCATAAATTTGGAAATTAAACTTACAACATGCATAATATCTGGCCTAGTTGTAGTCAAATACATAAGGTTGCCAACTATGCTCTTATACAAACTTGGATCAAAATCCTTGCTGCTGTCTTCTTTGCTCAGTTTCAATCCCATCACTGTAGGGGTAACTGCTGCTTTGCAATCCTGCATGTTAAATCTTTCCAAAATTTCTTTAACATACTTTGCTTGAGAAATAAAAATTCTATTTTCATTTTTCTCTACTTCTATTCCTAAGAAGTATCTCAACAATCCCATATCAGTGATTTCAAATTCATCCTTCATGAATGTTTTAAAATTCTCAATGAGGTAAGTATCATTACCTGTGAATATAACATCATCAACATACAAAACAACAATGAGCATCTTACCATCTTTTTCTTTGATGTATAATGTGGGTTCTTCTTCACATTTCTCAAACCCATTTTCCAGTAGATAGGAATCTATCCTATTGTACCATGCTCTTGATGCTTGTTTCAACCCATACAGATCTTTTTTAAATTTGCATACTTTGTGCTCTTGGCCTTCTTTCTCATATCCCAAATGTTGTTCAACTTATACCTCTTCCATCAATACTCTATGCAAAAATGCTGATTTCACATCCATTTGGTAAACTTTCCACTTGTGTTGTGCTGCTATGGACAACACTGCTCTTACTGTTTTCATTCTTGCAACTGGTGCAAAAGTTTCCTCATAGTCTCTTTCTTGTTGTTGCTTGTAGCCTTTGATAACAAGGACGGCCTTGTGCCTTTCAATCTTACCTTCAACATTGCTCTTGGTTTTATAAACCCATTTCACTCCAATTACTTCTTTTCCTTTTGGGAGATCAACTAATTCCCATGACTTATTTTTCTCTATTGCATTTATATTTTCATCCATAACATCTATCCATTTCTTATATTTTACAACTTCTTTAAAATTAATAAGATCCTCTACATGACAATACAACGCAAATAAAGAGTCCATACCTTCATTTTGCTCATAAATTTCATTCAGAGTTTTGAATCTGGTTCCTTTTTCACTTGCTGAACTTGTGCTTGTGTAAGCACTCAAATCTGCTCATTGTGATGTACTTGGAGAAGCACTGTCATCACTTCTCAAGGGTGTTCTCATACTAGCTTGTGGTGTCCCTTGTTGTCCTTGTGCTAGTGGAGGTGGTGCTGTTAATGAGGGAAGTCTTTCGATCATTTCTTCCTCATCTTTATCATGAGACAAACAACTTTTTACATTTACTGTTTTCTCAATGCTTCTATCTCAAGCTTCTTCCTCAATAAATTGTACATTTTTGCTCATCATAAACTTCTTGGTAGATGGGTTATACAATATGTATGCTTTGGATTCTTCACTATATCCAACAAATATGCACTTCTCCCCCTTATTGTCCAACTTCTTTCTTAGCTGATTTAGAATGTGGATAAGTCACACAACCAAAAACTCTCATGTGGGTGACAAACTGCTTTATGCCACTCGATGATTCTTCAGGAACTCTGTTCATTACACTCTTTGTTGGGCATCTATTCAAGACATGCTACACAATGTACAACTTCAACTCAATATTCATTTGGCAAATATTTTTCCTTCAACACACTTCTTACCATGTCCATGATGGTTTTATTTTTCCTTTCAACAACTTTATTTCGCTGTGGTTTATACCTTGCTGTAAATTGCTTGTGAATCCCATTTTCTCTGCAAAAACGCATAAATTATTTGGAGATATATTCTCCTGCTCTAGCTGTCTTTAAGACTTTAATATGCTGCCCACTTTGATTCTCAACAAGAGCTTTAAAGTGGCAGAACTTATCAAACACTTCACTCTTCAACTTCAAGAAATAAACCCATGTTTTTCTTGTGTAATCATTAATAAAGGTCAGCATATAGTGGCTGCTTGCTAATGATGGTGTTTGCATTGGTCCACACAAATCAGAATGGATTATTTCTAAGGGTGCCTGTGCTCTTATGCTCTTTCCTGATGGAAAGCTTTCTCTGTGTTGTTTGCCCAAGATCCAGCCTTCACATAGGCTGTTTGGCTTTTCAATCAATGGTAACCCCTTTACCATTTCTTTTCTATGCAACAAGTTCCCTCCAAAGTTGAGATGTCCAAATCTCAAATGCCATAACCAATTTTCATCTTTTGCTTCTCTTTGGAATGTCTGTTGTGTCACTACTGTCATTGCAGCCCCTTTCTTCAAATCTGCTCTCATTTTGAGATGAAACATTCTGTTCCTTGTCATTTTCACTTGTGCAATCCTCTGCTTGCTTGGTGGTATGTCCATGATGGTACATATATCATCCTCAAAGAATACACTGTAGCCTTTCTGAATGAGCTGTCCAATGCTTAAAAAGTTACACTTAATACCAGGTACATAGTATACATCTGATATGGTTTTTCTTTTTCTTTTCTTTGTCAAAACACTTGCTCTGCCTTTTCCCATGACAGAGACTTTACTATCTGTCCCCAATGTTAATTGAGACTTTACATTTTCATATAAAATGGAAAACATATAAATGTTTCCAGTCATATGGTTGCTACATCCTGAATCTAGAAACCATATATCTTCACTTTTCTCTTCAGCCATATTACATGCTAAAAATAAATTCGCTTGACTGAGATTTTCTTTAGTTAAGTTAGCACCGGGTCTGCTACCCATGTCATTTTGTTTCTTCCTACATTCATTGGCATAGTGGCCATACTTCTTACAGTAATGACATTGGACTTGGGATTTATCATACCTTTGTCCATGTGTTTGATTTTATCCACCTTGTTGGCTGCTGCCTTGGCTTTGAATCTGATTTTGGTCGCTGCCCCTTCCATTTGTACTTTCAAGGCTGTTTCTTCCTCTGTTTTGGCTTCTGCCTCTACTTTTTCCTTTGTAGTTTGATCTGCCTTGACTTCTTCCTCTTCCAAAGGACATTTGGGACTTGAAGGCATGCTCCAAAGGTGAGTTTGCTATTCTGCTCAGTATTTGTTCATGTGTCATCAATGATGCATGAAGCTCATCAATAGTAAACAACGAGAGATTCTTTGTCTCTTCAATGGTTGTTACTATCACATCAAATCTTGAGGGTAAGCTCCTCAATACTTTCTCCACAATTCTTCTTTCTTCTATCATATCTCCATGAGATCTCATTTGGGTAACCAAACCAATCAACAATGTGAAAAATGAGTCTATTGTATCAGACTCCTTCATGCGAATGACTTTAAAATCTTTTTTCATTAATTGAAACTTTGCTGTCTTTACCTTCTCCATTCCTTGATAGGCTATTTGGAGGGTATCTCATGAATCATTGGACTTCTTTGCTGCTGCAATTCTTGGAAATATGCTTTCATGCACTGCCCGATAGAGATAGAAGAGGGATTTTGAGTCCTTCTTTCTATTACTCTTCAGCAAATCCTTCTTTGCCTGTGTTAAGACATTATATGCTTGTTCATCTGTTGGTTCTTCTAAATCCTCTTCAACTAGCTCCCATATGTCTTGAGACGAAAACATGGCTCTCATTGTGATTGCCCAATAGTCATAGTTCTTCCCATTGAACTGTGGGAGTTGAGTATTTCCCATACTCGTGCTTGTGCTGGCTCCTGCCATAGCTAGCTTACTGAACTATTGAAAAAAAAACTTGACTGTGTTTCTTAACTAAACTTTCTGCCTGCTGAGAGATAAACTCTGACTTTGCTAAACCTTCACATCGCTGGTGAAAAGCTTCAACAAACTCCTTCTTCCTTCAGCTTCTTTAGCAAATGCTAAGAGCCTGGACTAGCTCTGATACCATGTTGGAATTTTTGGTTATTCTGGAACAACTGAGAGGAAATAAAATTCCTCTACAAACACAAAGATAGCAACATAACAAATCTGGACAGAGATGGAATAAAACTCTATTTCATTAAACTTCTAAACTTTTACAAAATAGAACTTTCTTCTAAACTACTGTTTGTTCTGGATTTACAAAATGAGATACCTCTCTCAACTGCCACAAAAACACAACGCTATATTTCTCTCTGTCTTCTGCTCTCTGTTCTTCACTGTTTTTAACACACAGTGACACTCTCTCTGTCTATTACGCAGTCTCTAATACTGCTCTCTATTTTTTAATACACAGTTGCTGCTCTAATTGTGTTACTCTCTCGGCATATGATCTCCTGCATGTGTTGGCTATTACAAAGTTTATATATATTGTAAATATTCATATTTACAATATATATCATAAAATATATATATAACCTAAGATTAGAACTTAAACTGTCGCGGCACATAACATAAAATATTTTAAAACATTATCTAAGGTCTTGAAACCTTATAACATTGCGGATTTCAAAAACTGAATTCAAAACATTTTAAAGAGTTTATCGCATCCATTTGGGGTGCTGCTGACTGTGCACCCAAACGATGCAATATGCCTGCTATTGGCTAGAGACTTGACGCGCTGGCGGATTTCAAACTTGATGCAAAAACCTTCAATAGCTTATCGCATCCATTTGAGGGCCGTTCGACTGTGCATCGAACTTGTGCGATAGCGCTCCTATTGGTCGAGGCTTGACACGCTGGTGATGGTGGGCCAAACCTTATCGCAAGGTTTGAAGGCCCTGGTGACATCAGCACCAAACCATGCGATATGCATGTGATTGGTCGATGCGCATTTGAGGTGGAACATGGGCTCCACTGTTTATCGCGTGGTTTGGATGAGTGGTGACGAGGCTTTGGAGGAGCGTGATAGTGCGTTGATAGGCTGTGGGATGTGATGTGGAGTCGTGGGCTCCACTCAAGGTGATGTGGGGTCATTAAAATGTGAAACAAATGTGCGACAAATTACAAATGGTTGGTAAGTGGTTTTAATGCGGTAGATGAATAGTTTGAAGAGGCGGGGTTGCGTGGTTTGACTACAGATGTTAATGCGGGAAACATGCTACGACCTTTAAAAAAAATATGGGTCTTGTAGGGTTTAATCACAGGGTTTTAATGCATGGTCGAGTGCAAACAAAAACAAAGAAAATTTCCTGCTGCCTTGTGTCCTTCAGATTTCCATCAAACTTAAATTTTGTTGTCTTTCTACTCACTTACAGTTGGACTTAATTTCCAACATATTCGATTTGTTGTAAAACATACTGGTACAAGACTCTTGTGCTTGACATAATATTCGATTGCCTGTAAAACATACTAGGACAAGACTCCTGTGCTTGACATAGGCCTTCATTTCCATGACTGTTGCCAATTATGGCTTCCAATTTTCCAAATGATGGCAACCCCAATAAAGCAAATTCCATAAAATGAAAGAGCTTTTTCGTAGCTAGAGAAATTGTAACCTGCGTTTTTTTGATCTGTCTCGTAGACCATTGTAAGTGGCGATGTTAATTTGTTACACTTGTGAGAGCTACCTCCACGGAGGGCGAGGTGGGAGGGCATGTGGTCTCATGTAGGGCCACATGTATCTTGAACAAATGTGTGGGTTACTCACCATAAGCTATGTATATAATTCTTAAATTTTATATTATATCATAAATGTTGGCGAGTAATGCAATGAACCATTTGTTATGCTTTGTATGCAGAAAATTAATACTTGAGTTCAATTGATCAGATGTCATTATGGAATTTACTACCACTCTAAACATACAACGTGGTTCAACAAGAATCATAGCTAACTGCATAGTCCAGTCGGCGCTAGGTTATCTTGCCAAATTGGCAAGTTGGAAACTCCCATTTCATATGGCATCGACGACATAATTGGCCACACAAAATTTAGATAAAAACATCTTTACTGTGTCATTACCCTGTACCAATTTATAAATAATCATGGCTGCATTTTTACTCTTGAGTATATATTTATATATCTGAAAGTTATATCCCATTCCCTGGATGCTTTTCAAAATAATGAGGATGTATACTCCATCCATTTTTCCATGCTATATTTTTAAAATTTTCCTATGCAGTTATTTCTGAATCAAACCATATCCATATTTTAATTCCAACACAGATTGGTAACTATGGGATATGGCCTAAGTCACCTGGTTTATGTTCTTGTCCATGTTCAGCAACCATGAAATGCTAAAAAAAATAAATGGCAATGAGAAATGAAGTGATAAAATTCAACATTAACTTCAAGAAATCATATAGACCTAAATTCAAATTTAACAAATTTAATCAAAATTATCATTGAATTCAAATCAACTTGAATTTATATGCGAAACTCAAACATAGTTGTTCCACCATTGATTAAATTCATCAAATTCTATATTTAAAGAACCACATACAATGAAAGAGGTGACTGAGACTATTGCATAAGATTACAAAATGGCCTTCTACTCTAGTCAAAGAATCACATGCAATTAAGACAAATTTAATTGAATTCCAATTTGAATTCGAATAAACTTGGATTTATATGCCAAACTAGAACATAATTATTCCACCATCGATAATAAATTCATCAAATTGTAAATTTAAAGAATCAAATGCAACTAATGGGGTGACTAAGACTATGACATAAGGTTACAAAATGACTTCGTATTCTACTAGATGTGATGCATTATTCACACTTATTAACTAATACATTGTAGAAAAAACATATCAATCTTCATTCCACTATAAATGAATAAGTTTATATCATATTTTTATATTTTTATTTCTTTTATAATTCTTTCTTTAAATCCAATTTTCAATTTTATTTTCATTTTTTTCATATCTATAAAAAAGATATATATAAATTTTTTTGGATTTTTTAGAATGGCACTAGTCTTTTTTGGCAAAATACTTTTATTTCTTTTATAGTTCTTTATTCAAATCCAATCTTCAATTTTATTTTCATTTTTTCATATCTATTAAAAACATATAAAACTTTTTGAATTTTTAAGAGTGGCCTTAGTTTTTTTGGGCAATCTCCCCCTAATCGATTTTTTTCTAGCCCTTTGAAGTTGTTTTGTAAATTGTATTAACCCAAATAGTAAAAGTAACAGTGTGGAAACCATCTATTTTGTATTAACAATTTGCTCGATCTTCCCAAATCTTGTGTACCTTCTGTGTATCTTTGTATTTTTAGGGGAAATTGAAATTGCTAGTTTATTTAGGGTTGAGAGTGAGAGAAATATTTTTACTTCTCCTTAGTATGGACACTAAGAGTGCGAGAGTGAGATTATTGATGTTTTATAATACTTTTAATTAACCAAACCAAACACAATTCATTTTGTTTTTTTATTATATCTGACGTTATATATATAATTTTAAAAGAGACATGTGTCAACTCCAAATTGAACACAAACATACTCACGCATCTCTCTCATTCTAGGTTTTAGAATGAGCCTCTCGGCTCAATGATGAATGATGTGAATTGAGTTTAATGCACAACTCTTTTTTTTTTTTTAAAGGCACTAGATATTATCACGTCAAAGAGTTACATTGTCTTAAAAAAGTTTGCTTCTAGTTTGCGTAGTGGGAAGCTAGACTAGAAGCTAAGATTTAGAGTCTTTAGGTTACAAAAACCTCTTCTAATTAGAGCCATTTGATAGAAAAAAAATTTGTACATAAAGTGAAAGTAACAAGAACTAGCATGCCATAGTCTAGATAAGTAGAGAGCATTATAAAATATACTATCCAAAAACCAGTGACGCATAAAGATAATTGATCTGTGTTAGATAGTTTCATAGTGTGCTGAGAGCCATTCCCCTCAAAAGAGTGAGGGCTGTTGATTGTTCTAATGATAAGGATGTTTAGCTTATGATCAATCCTTTCAAGTTTATCCTCCAATTCTACAAATTTAATGTTTTTTTGTGTGTCGTGTGTTGTTGCTATTGGTGAGGGCACAACCCAAAAGTACTTAATATGATAGTAAATATTGGTAGCTACATATAACTCTGAGAAATATAAGCGGGTGGGAGTGCCAATGTTGGGAATCCAATCCTTGGTGTTTGCATTGACATGACGCTTAGGAGTACAATGGCTCTCACAACATACATCATCTTCAATTCTCTTGATCTCTCAATGAACCAATTCAAGAAAAATTTCCTCATAGAGAGTCAAGAATTCTTGCGCTTGTGCTTGGGCACATAACTGCGAGGTGACATCATGATGCAGGTGCATCTAACCTAGGGTTAATTGTTTACTATGGAAGTTAGTTTATAAAGTTAGGATTTTATTATATATATTTTTCCTAGAGTTTTAGGAGAAAATGACAATTCTTGTAGATAAAAGAAGATTAGAGAATATCCTAGAAGGTTTGAGAGATTTAAATGATAGTTGGTCTTATCTAGAGGTAAAGGATTAGGTGAGAGATTTTAGAGATCACTAGAGATATTGTGAGAGTTTCCTATATTTCTCGTGTAATTATTTTGTTTATAAATTAATCATTTTCTATAGGCAATCTTATTGTGTCTGTTTTTCAGTTTGATATTGTGTGTATTATTAAGCGTAAGGCCCTATGGTTAGTTGACCTGTCTCAATTTTTTGGTATCAGAGCTCAAGAGCTGAGTAGTTTGTGCAATGTGAAGTGGCTGAGTCTATTGTGGTTTTAATTATAGGGAGAAGCGGACCAGTTTGTGTTGGGCACCCTGCCTTGTGTATTCACAGCATTTTTGATATATTAAGAAAACTATTGGAAGCACTATTCGATCCTGGAGAAAGTGGATTACTGTTGACTGATGCCATTGTTGTAAAGCCATGCAGATTAGAAGGGTTTTGGTGCGTATATATGGAGACCTGTTGAAAGCGGCGGACAGTGTGAATGAGAGATGCATTGCGCGTTGAGTTGTTCTATTTGCTGTGATAAAAGTGTCTAGCGTGGAGGACTTGCCTAAAAGATGTATAGCTTATACCAACAATTTTGATTTTCTGCATAAGGAGAAGGAAGACGGTTATTCTCTCGGCAAGTCTTAAACCAGAATAGGAGTTTCACTTATCATTGGACACACTCCATTTTTGATGTAAATGTAAATGCCTTTCGATACTGCAATGTATTTCCCTGTACAGTATGAAATATACTCCTTTCCAGTTCTGTTTATATCGTCCTGAGATTTTATTGTCAGTATCAAAAATAAGATAATGTTGAAAGCGTTGCTTAAGTTGGCAAAGGAAAATGTATTTGCTAAAGGGTTGGAGAACAAATTCCGCGTATATTACTTGTGCGCCATCCATGCAAGAGTTGTAAACAACGTTAAAGTCTGTGCAGCGTGGGACGTTGACTAGTACACTTTGCCATGGAGTTTTGGCCAAGATTCAACATACTCTTTTTTTACTCATTTAAAATAAATTGCAGTGGTGATATTAAGGTGCTGGAGCTATTGCATAGAAAGTTGCGAGGTAGCTGCGATAAACGACACAAGTAAATTCTAGACTAAAGGTTCATCCCCACTGGCAGATAAAATCAACACAATCCTATTCTTTCTGCACTGCTACATTTGCAGTTTCCACTGGCGATACCTCCAAACGTTGGTAAGACTCAACCGACAAAATGGTTTGTTTTCTATTATCAATAGTGGTTTTCTATATGGACATGTGGATGACAGCTGGTATTTTTAGAATGTGCATCTGCCTCCAGTGTATTGTTTAGAGGTTTGTGGCAGATAAGGTTGTGCTCCCAGGCAACACCCAAGTGATTCCCGCTTACCTTCTTGTTTAATAAGTATAAAATCACATGCTGGTCTCAATATTGCAGCCCGCCATTAGCAACACTCTGCAAACGAAATTATAGAGACAGTCAAATAGTCAAATAGTCACATTCCAAAGAAAATGAAATTATAAAGTATGGATGAGATGTTATGTTGGTCCTTAAACATAAATATTATAAAGTCTTTTCTATGAATCTCATGAGAGATCTTAATAAAAAGAAGGGGAAAATGTATGAAGCCATTACATGCCATAAAAGGGAAATGATTAAGATAGTGGAAAGAATGATAAAGTGAAGTTTTAATGGAGTAATAAGGGAACGTATAAGGATATTTTGAGTGAATAGGTTTATTATAATAGTTTTTACAAGCTTGAAAAATTTATAGAAGGTGAGTTTATGGTGTTAAGGTTAAAGTCTATGTTATATAAATAGTTACAATATCAATGTATTAATGGTGGATGCCAAAGGTCAATTTGTAAATTGTATAGCTTAAGTCAAGTCAAGAATGAATTAAAGTTAGAGTCAAAGTACACCAAGGTCTATTTATGAAGATTTGATGTTAATTAAAAGACCGGTGTCAAAAGGAAATTAAGAGTTATAAAGTCAGTCAAAAGTTTTGAGTCCTTGAATGTAATGGGTGCATGATCGGCGGAGCCTGACACCCGAAGACTAATCAATAGAATTTGAAGAGATATTGCAGTTGTTTGCAACAAATAAAGAAAAGGAGAAAGGAGTGCTTAGAAAGAAGGTTCAAGTGAAGTGAACCATTGGCCAAGTTCAGAGGAGATAACTTGGTAAAGTGATTCAATTGCAGGTTATAGTGAACAAGGTGAAGTTTAGAAAAGAAGAAGAAGATGAAGATGGATGTAGAAAGTCATTTGAATAATTCAGAGAAAAGTTACAGAGATGCCATAACAATTGGAATTGGTGATGAAGAAGAGATCGTTGGATTAAAGGCATAACTTGACATATTAATGAAGCTGCTATCAAATCAAAGACATGGTTGGATAGTAAAGAGAACAAATAAATGGCCAATCAAGCAGTTAAGGCAAAAACACAAGCTAAATTTTTTGTTAAGGAAAGCAGAGAAACTCCAGATGAATATATGAATTTGTGAACAAGAGTAAGGATCGTTGCTTCGTGACGACAATGATGATGAGAACACGGGTTCGATTCCCACAGAAGGTGCTACCAATTGTTCAGAAGACCCACATATGATGATTGAATCATCAATGGAAGATAACACTTATGTTGTTTTTAAATCTAACAATTGGTGTGTGAATGCAGTATATGTTGCTGATATTGAATTTGTGTGCAATGATGATAAAAAACAAAATTGATAAAGAAATGAAGCCTAAGGATGCTAAATATGGACAAATAATAGAAGTTGATGATGAAATGGAAAATGATCACCAAATAAATGGTTCACATGTCAACATGAAAGATATTGCAGCAGAACTAAAGTTCCTAGAAGAATGGTTGGAAAATTCGAAGCCAGAGTACGACAAAAATGAAACTACAGTGGATTACAACATGCCTTCAAATCGAAAAATATGGCACAGCGGTAGCATAAAAATGGACAACAAGTTCAACAAAGAAATAATAATGCACATCGGCAAGAAGACAAGTTAGATATCAAAATTGAAGAGATGAAGAAAATGATGTTGGAAGAATCTTAGAAGATGTTCATTTAACAATGAAAAAGCAATGATGACAACAAATTACTAATGATTGAGCAATTATACATTAGAAAAGCATGAGGAGATTTGCAACATAAAGTTTGGAAGCCTAGAAGACGAGAGAAGACAAGCATAAAACAACAACAACATAACAATGCAATTTCTTTACTGCAAGTGAAATTTTGGGATCCAGGAGGATTTTTATCATCTTATGAAGACTAAAGGTCGGGATACCATGCTTTTCTTTTACCTAGGGAGTCTTATGCAAGTGCATCTAACATATGGTTGACTTTTTACTATGGGAGTTAGTTTATAAAGTTAGGATTTCATTATTTAATGTATTTTTCCTATAGTTTTAGGATAAAATGATAATTTTTGTAAATAGAAGAAGATTCGAGAGTATTTTGGAAGGTTTGATATATTTAAGGGACTCTTATCTAGGGATAAGGGATTAGATGAGATATTTTAGGGATCATGAGAGATATTGTGGGAGTTTTTTGAGGATCTAGAACCTATTTTGGTTCAGATCCATTTGTATAAATTTAGGTGAGCCCATGAGGCATGATGTAAGTAGAAGTTTGTGAATGAGCAAAGGAATGAGAGGCCAATAATTGGGCCTATGTTTATCCTGTAATTATTTTGTTTATAAATTAATCATTTTATGAGAGTTTATGCAAATTATTATTGTGTCTGATTTTCAGTTTGATATTGTGTGTGAATTATTCTTAAGTGTAAGGCCCTATGTTTAGTTGACCTGCATCACATCAATGTTGCTATTAGTAAGCTCTGAGGCAGAGGAGTGTCCCCTTCCTCACCCAAGACAAGTGACAATAGAATGACCGCATGACATAGTTAACCAGGGGACGATACATAGAGCGTTGACAAAGGTTGACACAACAACAGGATGTGGGAGCGATACAAAGCAGAGTGAATAGAAAAGGGTTGGGAGGGGTTGAGAATGGATGGAGCATAACAAGGATAGGATGAATTAGAGATGCGGTATGAAAAGAAAAGCTAAAGAGAAGACTGAATCAAGATGGGAAGAGAGTCAGTGATACACAGGGTACAAGGGATTCATTTTGATTGTGGTACTCACAAAAGAAAGGCAAGTCCAAAATCCAAACATGAAGCAATTTTGTAGGTCAATACACATAAAAACTAGTAAAATGTAGAGGTTGACGACAAAAGGGCTTACCTTGAGTGAGGTGAAGTATCTATCTAGTTCGGATCCATGGAATTTAAAAAAAGTTCATGGGAATTTGCTGGCAAAGAACCAAATAGAACAAGTGAAGCATGCCATAATGAGAAATTCCTACCTTGAAACAAAATTTCCAAATTTGAGGAGATTCATATTAACTGAAATTAGGATCCTGCCAATATAAGAGATACAAGAGTACTGCCCCAAATAAATCTAATAATTACATTGAGTTCTACTGTGTGTGAGGGGAGGAGTCCCCATTATGACTATTTCTGATGCAAGAGCATCACATATTTTAATTTGGGAAATCTAGAATTTTCTAGATTTTATGAGTCATTATAGAATTAAATAGGAGATTAGGAAGTTAGGATAGGTTCCTAACGTTGAGAGGATAATTATCAACTTCCTCCAAATATCTAGGAAGAATTTTCTCTTGAAGAGATTCGAGAGATTTCTTCCATCCTAAATAAATAGCCATGTAATTGTTTGTAATGCTCAAGATTTTGGAGTGTGTTTGGTTTAATGAAATTTTAATTTTTTAGTTGTTTTTTCTTTGCAACATTTTTGGTATCAGAGAGCGAGGGATTATAGGCCTCTGTGTGTTTATCAAGAAAAATTGTAGTGAAGGTGAAATGATCCGGTTGAGTGTCGTTCGTTGCCTTTGGTCGAACAGTCTCAATGTCTTTATTACATGTCTGTGCTTGGCATAAGTTGCAATTAAGTATTCTTGCACTTCCTGCGAGTTTTGAAAGTGGTATGGTTACGCTGCCTATGAGTTGTGAAGCGTTCCTCCAACAACATATATCAAAGATTTTTTTTACTTCATCCATTCTAGCTGTAATTTATCCCTCGGAATTGTCGATCTATCTCGTTCATCCTAGTTTGTTTCTCTGCGGCAATACTCGGTATATTTCTTTGCGATAATGCTCATTATTTTTTATCCCTGCCCGTGTATTATACACTCAATTTAATATTGTGTAATATTGGAGAAACTGGAGTGTATTTTGTTGACTGTTAACCTGCTTCTTTGTGTCTAAATATGGTAGTACCCTACATGTTCTAGCGTGGAAATCTGAAATTTTTTATGGTACACTCACCAAAAAGAAGTTTCTCTATGGGAAAACAAAGTCTATGCAGAGTTAGAGGATTTCTTGTTAACATTGAAAATGATTGGTCAGCTGTGGAGAAATATGCCTACACAATTTGATGCAGACATGCTGCAATAAGGTCAAAGTACGCTGTGGAATTGAGTTTTTAAACTCCTCACAAAATCCCTTTACTTTGGACAGAGTTCAATCCTTAGAAGTTTTCAACATACATACTTTGCACAATAAAAAACGGAGTTGTTATAACTTACATAGACCAAAGCAATAACCCAAACCAACGCATAAACCAAAAAACATGCGAACACGCGGGAGTTCTTTCCAGAGGGTCCCACACATCCCCGACCAATCACGGGTAGTCGCACTTATCACAATACACAAGTTAACTCAAACCTTAAAATCTAATTCCCTGCGATTTACGAATTGGCGCCACACTGACACGTGTCTTCCACTTCGCATCATAGATCTCTTGACTTACTCCACGACGATCCTTAACGCTAAACTGTAAATGTTGCGATGTGAGAAATCGCTTCCGGGCTTATGCTATCTCCACCTTTGATTTACTCTAGATCTGACAGTTTGTGCAATTTCTCCTCCGTACCAGTTTGCATCACAAGTTAAGATCTTTAACTTGCAAAATCTTAACTTTGTCTCCTATTCTTTGCGATATACGATAATCATTCAGTTGCGATGAGCGTTTGTCACCGTTGATTGGTTTCATATCGACGGTCCTCCTTAAACCTCCAAGTCTAATTGGGGTTTGTTCTGTGGTTAACACAATACACAGTTTAACAAAGGATAATATAAACTTACGGCCTTGCTGCGCCTGCAATTCGATTTTTTTACCCTGCAATTAACACAATATTCAACTCATAAGGAATATGCAAGATCTATGGACCCGTCGTGCCTACAAATCTAGTTAATATTCTCGCTGTGCGTCTCAAATACAATTAATTGATTTCAACAGGGATTTAAATAATTATTCCACAACAGCGAACCCGATTAAAACACAAAACACTTAGACATCATTTGGAAAAGAAATGCTATTTTAAAAACAAAGATCCCGATCAAGCACAAAACACTTAGAAATAGTTTAGAGATGGAAAGCACAGAGCCAAGCCCTCTAATGGCTGGTTTTTACATTCACTTCCACTTCTCTAATCTCTTCTTTCTCTCTATGGATGGAAGAACCCCACAATGGTGGATTTGGTTTGCTTTTATACTTTCCAAAAATCCCCATATGGTTGAGAAACTTTCATTCAGTTTCCAAAACATTTTATTCAACTTCTTCAACTAAATTCTCAGCTAATCCTAAATTAACCATTCTTTTATTCTGCAAATTACATTGACTGAGTTAGCCCAAATTAAACTTAAAGAAAATACTTTTAAAGAAAAGACAAAGTCTTCAAATTCTTAGGACTGCTAGCCCTCTTTCCAAGCCACAACATGTGACCAACCTTGTCACATTGCTGGCTCTACCTTAATGCTCCTGCATCAGGCTCCTGGGGTAAATTAAATTCATGGCTCCCGTCCATGAGCTCTTCAATAGAGTACCATGCATTTTGAATTTGGGAAGCATCCAACCAGGAAAAATCCTCTAGAGGATGGTCCTTCCACTTGACCAGATACTTTAGATATTCTTTGTTTCGTGTATTCTTGGCCACCTATGTGTCCAAAATCTATTCAATCTTCAAAGGCTGTGCTAGAGGCATTTGTTTGATCCATGCTCTCTCTTCATCCTGGGTGTCCAGTGTTCGTCTATCTGAACTTTCTCCTTCATCAACAACAGTGTATGGGTACAGAGCTGCCACATTAAAGATGGGCAAGATTCCTACACTCGGAGGTAACTGCAACTCATAAGCATTTGCAGAAAACTTCCGAATAATTATACAAGGCCCGATCTTTTTCATCTTCAATTTGTTGTATTCGCCTTTAGGAAACCTCTCCTTGCACAAATGTGCCAGTACCAAGTCTCCTACTTCGAATTGTACCTCCCGCCTTTTCAAATATGCTCGCTGTTTTCACTTTTGGATGTTGTCTTGTAGCTTTAACTTGACCTGTTCATGTAGAATGCTGATTTCTTTTGCGAAATATTCGCCATCAGCACTCCTGCGTTCCAACTGACCCAAATCCCGCAACTCAAATACTCCACGTGGGTGCATTCCATATATGATTTGGAAAGGACTTTTGCTCGTGCTTCTGTTGGGAGAATCATTGTAAGAAAAATCCGCTTGTGCAAGCACACGATCCCACTGTTTGGAATTTTCACCAACCAGACTCCTCAGCATATTTCCTAGATTCCTGTTCACAACTTCAGTTTTCCCATCTGACTGTGGATGATAAGCAGAACTGAAATTTAGTTTGGTGTCTAAATTATTCAACAATGTTCGCCAAAAATGGCCTTTGAAATTTACATCCCTATCCGAGATGATGGACTTCGGCAAGCCATGTAATCTGACTATCTCTGTAAAGAAAAAATGTGCTACATGTGTGGCATCACTTGTCTTTCTGCATGGAATGAAATATGCCATTTTGGTGAAACGATCCACCACCACCATGATGGAATCGAATCCCCTCTATGTCTTTGGTAGACCCAAGACAAAGTCCAAACTGACTGAGTCCCATGGTCTATTCAGAACTAGTAAGGGTGTATACAACCTTGCATTCTCACTGTGTCCCGTTGCATGTTGACACACTTTAGATCTGATTATGAATCTCTGTACAACCCTTCGAATTATTGGCCAATAGTAAAAGTGGCTCAGTTGATCCAAGGTCTTATCTATACCAAAATGTCCGGCCAAACCTCCACTGTGTTTTTCCTGGATTAAGTTCTCTCGTATAGAACATTCTAGAATACACAATTATCCTCCTTTGAACAACAACCCCTCCTGCATGTTATAGTCCAACCATGGACTATTTTCCCTCAACAATGGGTTTTGGCAAGCTTCATAAGCTTCCTTAAAATCCGCATCCACTTCATACAAGTCCTTGAGATGCTCAAACCCCAACACTTGCACTGCACTTTCTTGAAAGATCAGACTCCTCCTGCTCAATGCATCTGCCACTTTGTTGGCCTGAAAAACTGACGTGTTTCAAAACAAAAGTAAAACTCTGTAAGTAATCCACCCACTTTGCGTGTTTATGATTAAGCTTATGCTGCTGCATAATATATTGGAACACGAAATTGTCTGAAAACAAAACAAACTCATTAGCCAGCAAATAATGTCTCCAATGCTTCAACGCTTGGACGACTGCATAAAATTATTTGTCATAAGATGTATACTTCTACCTGCTCTCATTAAACTTCTCACTGAAGTATGCTACTAGCTAATCTTCTTGGCTGGGTACTCCACCAATGGCTGTCCCACTAGCATCACAACTAACTTGGAAAAGTTAGTTGAAGTCTGGCAAATTTAGGATTAGTTTTTCCGTAATATTCTTCTTCAAAATCCGAAAATTCCTCTCAGCAGATCCTGTCCAATGAAAAGCTGATTTTCCTTCTTAATGGTATCCAACATAGGTGCAAAAATACCGCTGAAGTTTTTAATAAATTTCCGGTAGAAACTTTCCAATCCTTGAAAACTTCTAAATTCAAACAAACTCTTGGGAGATGGCCAGCTAACTATGGCTGCAACCTTCTCTGGATCCATATTTAATTCATTCTCAGAAATTACAAAGCCTAGATAAATCAATTCTTCCTTGCAAAAATAAAATTTTTTCAAATTCATTAACAGTTTATTTTGCTGCAATTTTTCTAGCACATACCTGACATGCCGAAAATGTTCTTCCCTCGTCTTGCTGAAAATAAGTATATCATCCAGACATACAATCACAAAATTACCAATGAATTCCTTCAACATCTCATTCATCAAACACATGAATGTGTTGGGCGCATTTCTCAGCCCAAAATGCATGACCAACCATTCATACAAGCCTTCATTGGTCTTGAAAGTTGTCTTCCAGTTGTCACCTTCTCTAATCCTAATATGGTGATAGCCACTTTCCAGATCTATATTTGAAAAGTACGTTGCTCCACTCAAACAATCCATCATATCATCCATCCTAGGTAAAGGAAACCTATACCTGATAGTGATCTTGTTTATCGCCCGAGAATCAATGCACATTCGCCATTCACCTCCTTTCATGGGAGCTAAAATAGTCAGAACAACAAAAGGGCTCAAACTCTCTCGAACCAGTCCTTTGTCCAACAATTCCTATACTTGCTTCCTGATCTCCTCATTGTCTTTCAGACTCATCTGGTAAGCAGGCTTATTTGGAAAACTGGCTCCTGGAATAAAATCAATATGGTGACTAATGCTCTGCTTCGGTGGAAATTTATCTGGTAGATCATCTACCACAATATCACTAAACTCTTGCAGCATGTCCTGTATTTCCACAAGAAAATCAGTAATTTTTGTATGAATTAATACAACTCTTGGCCTCTGCAAAATTGCATAATTCACTTCATTCTCTTCAATCTGTCGCAAAAACTCCTTCCCGCCTATCAACAATGTCTTTGTACCACTGGTTTCTGCAGTCTCTTCTTCTTTCATGGGAACTAGCGTATGCTTTATCCCATCCTTCACAAATCTATAACAATTCTTCTGCCCACCATGGATTACCTTTCTATCATATTGCCATTGTATTCCCAGAAAAATATGGCACACGTCCATAGACATAATATCGCGAGTTATCTTGTCCTTATACTTGCCAATGTGAAACTCCACCTTGCACTACTCATCAACCAGCAGTTGGTGTCCTTTCTGCAACCAAGACACCTTATATGGAGTCAGATTATTTGACTTCCTCAAACCAAATTTCTCCACCATCTCAGTGGCTACCAGGTTATCGATGCTTCCACTATCTATAATCAACTTGCAACATTTTCCATGTGATTTACACACAGTCCGGAACAGTGCTTTCCTCTGTTTCAGGTCAACCACATCCTTAGCTGGTTTTTGCAATACCTTGTTCAACACAAAGGTATCTCTTGTTTCAAGCACATTATCCACCTCTTGTGGCGCTGCCTCTGCTTCATCAGGTTGAGAAACATACGCTCCCCTCTGTCCAGCTGGTTCATTTTCAGGACATTCAAAAGACCTGTGTCCCCATTTGTGACACTTGTAACACTGGTAGTTATTTCCCCTACCTCTGCCGTTACCTCTTCCTCCCTGGTATGGCCTTCCACCTCTGGCGTTACCTTCCTTCTCAGCCTGTCCCGAAGTCTTCGAACTGCTTCCTTCTTCATTACTGTTGGCCGTTCTACCTCTTCCATAGGACTATCCTCTTCCTCTACCGGAACCACATCCTCTTCTTGCATTCTGCTTCCTGGAAATATTTTCCTCTGCCTTCAAAGCACACTGGTATGCCTCCTCTATATTTTTTGGTGAAATAATACTGATCTCATCCATGTTTTCTATCCAGAGACCATTTACAAATATGGTTGTCTTCTCAGGGGTATCTTCAACATACCTAGCCCTCAAGTTCAATTTATAGAACTCTTATGTGTATTTCTTTACAGTAGTTGTCCTCTGTCTCAAGTTTTTCACTTGTCTGTGAAGGGAAATTTGGTAATATTTAGGCAGGAACTTGCTCTTCATCTTTGCAATCATCCTATCCCAACTCTTAATCAATGGATTATTCAGTCTTCTCCTTTCTGCCTGCACACTGTCCCACCACAGTGCGGCGTGCCCTTTCAACTTTGTGATAGAAAATTTGATTTTCCTGTCCTCACTAATTTCCTCATATTCGAAGTATTTATCCAACTCACTTATCCAGTTCAGCAGTGCTTCTATGGATAAACTACCATCATAATTGGAGAGCTCTGGTTTTGTCTTGCTGCTAGCCATCAAAACACATTTCAGTAATCTGATTTTTGGTGGCTCATTCTCTAGCTCATTTATTTGTGCCTCTGGATCCTCATCTTCACTGTCATCTCCACCTCCTGGGTCCCTACGCCTTCCTGCTTCTACTGCTGCCAAATGACCTGACATCACTCTAATCTCTTTGTGCAGTCCTTCATCTGCTGCTCCCCTTGCAACTCTTCCTCGAACTCTTCTTCTTGCTTCAGCTCTTCCATGACCTATTCTTCCTACTCCCATCCTCACTTAAGAAGAAAAATTCTTTGATACCAATTGATGCAGACCTGCTGCAATAACGTCAAAGTATGCTGCGGAATTGAGTTTTTAAACTCCTCACAAAATCCATTTACTTTGCACAGAGTTCAATCGTTGGAAGTTTTCAACATACATACTTTGCGCGATCAACAATGGAGTTGTTATAAATTACACAAACCAAAGCAATAACCCAAACCAACGCATAAACCAAAAAACATGTGAACATGTGAGAGTTCTTTCCAGAGGGTCCCACACAACCCCGACCAATCATGGGCTGTCGCACCTCTCAGAATACACAAGTTAACTCAAATCTTAAAATATAATTCCCTGCGATTTACGATTTGGCGCCGCGCTGACATGTGTATTCCACTTCGCATCGCAGATCTCTTAAATTACTCCACGACGATCCTTAACGCTAAACCGTAAATGTTTCGATTTGAGAAATCGCTTCTGGGCCGCTGCGATATCCACCGCTGATGTACTCTAGATCCGACGGTCTGCACAATTTATCCTCCGTACCAGTTTGCATCTCAAGTTAAGATCTTTAACTTGCGAAATCTTAACTTTGTCTCCTATTCTTTGCGATATGCGATAATCGTTTGGTTGCGATGAGAGTTTGTCACCGTTGATTGGTTTCATATCGATGATCCTCGTTAAACCTCCAAGTTGATTGGGGTTTGTTCCATGGTTAAAAAAATACACAGTTTAACAAAGGAAAATATACACTTAAGGCATCCTTGTGCCTACAATTCGATTGTTTTACCCTGAAATTAACACAATATTCGACTCACAAGGAATATGCAAGATCTATGGACCTGCCGTGCCTGCAAATCTGATTAATATTCTTGCTATGCATCCCAAATACAATCAATCGATTTCAATAGGGATTCAAATGATTAGTCTACAACAAGGAATTCTATTAAAGCACAAAACACTTAGACATCATTTGGAAAATAAATGCTGTTTTAAAAACAGAGATCCCGATCAAGCACAAAACACTTAGAAATAGTTCAGAGATGGAAAACACAAATCCAAACCCTCTAATGGCTAGTTTTTACATTCACTTCCACTTCTCTATTCTCTCATTTCTCCCTACGGATGGAAGAACCCCACAATGGTGGATTTGGTTTGGTTTTATCCTTTCCCAAATTCCCCATATGGTTGAGAAACTGTCATTCAGTTTCCAAAAAAATTTATTCAACTTATTCAACTAAATTCTCAACTAATCCTAAATTAGCCATTATTTTATTCTGCAAATTACATTGGCTGAGTTAGCCCAAATAAAACTTAAACAAAATACTTTTAAAGAAAATACAAAGTCTTCAAATGCTTAGGACTGCTAGCCCTCTTTCCAAGCCACAACATGTGACCAACCTTGTCACATTGCTGGCTCTACCTTAATGCTCTTGCATCACAATTTTTGAAAGATAAACACTTGAAGAAATCAAGTTTTATGCAGTAAACGTTGAAAATTACTGAAGTCGAATTAAATTGTGAGCATTTGGCAGTGAGATTTGGTGGTACAGTGCTACGTATTAGTTACTGTACAAGTGGTGCATATCAATTTAAATCTGCGCGTTGGTGCATATCAATTTCTTTGGTACGTGAGGATTTATTTGAAATACTCATAACTCCATGAGAGTAGTGCTTGGGTTTTGGTAATATGAGTAGTGCATTTTTTTTGGTGTTATTTCATATTTAAAAATTTATTTCCATATTCCATATATATGGATTATAAAAGCATACTATTTTAATTTCAAGGGAATAGGAAGGTGTTTATACCTTTATTATATTTTATTGTTATTAAATTTAAGGTGTTTTCTTAAGGAGGCTTTGAGAAAATAAACTGTAAATATTATTATATTATATTTTAATAAAGATGACCCATAGAGTTAAAGGAGTTTGAGGAGCTAGAGGAGCTGGAATTGGTCGATGAAGACCAATTGCAAATCAAGTATTTCTTGATGGAACCATATTAGATGCATTGGAGACAACAAGTCAAAGAGATATCGACAACGGTGATATCAGTGAAGCGGGAGAAAGCTCAGAAGAAGAAGTTGAAGAAGAAACTACATAAGAGAAAATGGTCAAGATGATCATGGGAATAAGTACCAATCCAAAATTGGACGTGCCTATGTATGAAGTAAATTTAAATCATGAAGAATTGATACCATGGATAAATATTTCGACTATGAAAATGTAGCTGACGAGAAGAAAGTTAAGTTCACGGTAACCAGAATAAAGGGACATGACGCACTATGGTGGGATAACGTGAAAGCTTAAAGGAGAAATAGAAACAAAGGGAATATCACTAGTTGGGATTGAATGGTGGCCAAGCTCAAAGGTAAATTTCTTCCTCGAGATTATCAGTTAATTTTTTTTGTTAAATGCAAAATCTCAAGCAGAAATTTATGTCTGTAAAAGAATATATAGATGAGTTTATAGATTGAGTATAAGATCTGGTCATATTGAATAAGATGAAGAAAAACTAGCAAGATATATTAATGGCCTAAGATTTGAAATACAAGATGAATTGGATGTTTTGTCTCTAAAAACTATTGAAGAAGCTTAACAGATAGCCCTTAAGATTGAAGAAAAATTGGTAAGGAAGCAGAGTTAAAGAGGAAGAGGACGAAGCAAGATAAGAAGCAGAGGACCATCAAGTCGAGGAAAATCAAGCAAAGGATATTCAAGTGGAATATTTCCCATTCAAAGAGAAGAAGGAAACAATTTACAACAGAAAAAATCATCAAGAGGAGATTTCAAAGGATGAAGACCATATCAAAGAGGAAGATGTCGATCTTTTGTGGTAATATGTTATATATGTAACAAAGCCGGTCATAAAGCTAATGAATGTACACAAATATTTTCTATTCAAGGAAGCACACATATAACACTAACTGATACAGAAAGTGTGCAATCCTTTACACATGAAAATGCACCTGAAATTGGTGAATATTTGATGATGAATAGAACTTTATTAAAGTTTGTTGAAGAAGTAAAGGAACCCACATGAAGAAAAACACCATTCAAAACTATTTTTAAATCAGGAGGAAAGTGTTGTAAAATTATTATTGATAGTGGGAGTACTAATAATTTAGTATCCACAAAAGTGGTAGAAAAGTTGAATTTAAACAAAACTAAACATCCTACTCCCTATAAAGTTTCATGGTTGAAAAAAGGACATCATATATTAGTTAATGAACAATGTGAAGTGGAGTTTCAAATAGGATGTTATAAGGAAAAATTTCTTTGTGATGTTATGCCTATGGATGTGTGTCATATATTTCTTGGAAGGCCATGGCAATATGACAGGAAAGCAATGCATGATGGAAGGAGAAATACCTACACTTTTGAAAATGATGGTGAAAAGCATGTACTATTGCCTTAGAAGAATGAAAAAGCACCAAAAGAAGACCAATCCAAGGTAATTTTACTTAGTCGGAAAGAGTTTCTTCAAGAAATCAAGCACGAGGAGATAAATTTTTCCTTGATCAGTAAGCCAAAGGTAGTCCTCACAAGTACAAATTTGAATGATCTTCCGAAAGAAATTTAAAATATTTTGAATGAGTTTATTGATATTGTAATGGATGACTTGCTTGATGAATTTCCTCACATTAGAACATTAGCCATCATATTGATCTAATTCCAGGTGCTAGCATTCCAAACAAAGCAACCTACATATGACTCCAAAAGAGAATGAATAGATTAAAAATCAAGTCCAGGAATTGTTGGATAAAGGTATCATTCGAGAAAGCTTAAGTCTGTGTGTTGTTCCAACAATGCTAACTCCAAAGAAGGATGGTGGATGGAGAATGTGTACATATTCTCGAGCGATCAACAAAATCCCTCCATGCCCTAAGTGTGTCTTCATTGGGAATCACAAGAAGCCACTAGTGGGAAGAAGTACCTAAGAGTTGTGTCATTGAAGGAATAAGGAGAAGTTAGCATTAGGGGAATTTTGAGGTTTAAAATTGGCCTCCTAAGGAAATTATAAAATAATAGTGGAAATAATAAAATAAGATTAGATTACATCATCAAATTTTAGAGGGAAAAAAAATAAAAAACTATTTTTTCAACTCGTATTTTCAACTTATCTTCCTATGGGTTTACTCAAATTTTGAGCGGAAAATGTCATTGGATGTAGAATTTGATTCTTCATCCAAGGAGTATTCATGTTGCATACTTTCGATGGACCCTGCTACCCAAAAAATGAGAAATACATGAAAAATGTGATTACAATCACATTTTTCATGTATTTCTCATTTTTTGGGTAGCAGGGTCCATCGAAAGTATGCAACATGGGTACTCCTTCGATGGAGAATTAAATTTTGCATCCAATGAGTACTTCCGCTCGAAATTTGAGTAAAACCTTAGGGAGATAAGTTGAAAATACGAGTTGAAAAAGTAGTTTTATTATTTTATTATTTTTTAATCTTTTTACTTTTTAACTCCAGAAATGGTGAATCATTCCCCATGGTTAAAATCATCATCTTGAATCGAGTTGATTCTTATAAAGTTTATTTTGGCTATACATTTTTCTTAGGAGGCCCATTTTAGGCCTCAAAATTTCTCTAATGTGGGAAAGAAGTCCCAAAGGAGCTGAGGATCAATAATGGGTAGTTGAGAGTTGTTCAAAAATGGAGTTGTGAACAACTCGACAAGAGTCCCAATGTGTTGATGCGTTGAAGGACTAACGATAAAATAGAGAGAAATTTGAGTGGTTCATTGATAGAGGCAGAGTTGTGTTGCTACAGATCAAGAGCTAAAGGACCAGGCATTTGTGTTCAAGGTACGATCGATGGGAGCTAATAGAGCACGCTACATCATCTAGATGGTTAATGTATCTTGTTTAGGCAGTTTGGTTTTCATAGTTGATGACACCAAGTCCGAGTTGTATTATTTGTATAAGTGGATGTATGAGGGCTATTATCCCTAGTACGGGAGCCTTCGACATTTATATTATTACTTTGTTAATATAATAAAGTCAGGTAGTTAAAAATTGTAAAAAGTTGTCTATATTTGTGCATGTGTTGATTTATTTCTATTTATTGTTCCGTTGTGCAAAGTAGTTTGTTGTCACACTTAGATTGGTAGCATCAGTGATTCTAATATTCTAACCTAGACTTCAGTATTGTGGAAAAAAAAAACATCTAACACGGGTGGTGATGTCATATTTTTACAATCATAATTTTTATTTTAGATGGACAATGACACAAGACTCATCTACAAAAAAAAATCACATATCGCAGCCTTGTGTGGTTTTGATATCATTATAATTTGTAATTGTCGATTTTTCAATGGTTCCAATCGAAAAGACCACTCCCATATTATACTTATTAAGAGAAGGAAATGAAAATACTTAGCTCATCACACATGCCTCGACGTGCCTCAACTCAACACTCTAACCCTTTTTCATCCAAAAGAGATGTCAAAGTTGGAGACCATTCCAGTTGAAAAGGAATTATTGCTAATGGAGAGAAAAAGAGGCTTGAATAGTAGAATGGATCCAAAATTCCAAGAGTTAAAAGGTTTAATAAATTAGTGTAATATTCCTTTTTCAGAAATATCACAAGTCTGTGCAAGAGATGGACTGCGAGGGAATTTACCGGATATGTCACCTTCTAAAGAAGGGTGAGATCCGGAGGCTTTCTGGCCCTTTACAGACTCTGTCTACAGATATGTGCAATTTCCTAGTAGGAATGACTAGCAACCCAAGCTTGGAAAATGCATTTCCAGGAATGGAGGCAGTTGGATTTGATCCCTGGTCTGGGATCCTTTGAATATATCTATCTAGAGCTGAAATCCAAGAGTGGGCTCAAAACAAATGTCTCTAGGAGCTTAAGACAAATCTCCTTTGCCTGTTTATCTTCAGAAAATGCCCAATGAAGAGGGCTGCATCAAAAATGAACATGTACTAGCATAGCAGCGTTATATGAGAGAGAAAATGTGCATAAAACCATAAATAGTCATTGAATATATGTAGCAGCAAGGAAATATACAAATACTTGAGGAATCACTCACTCAAGCTAAGCAAAGAACCCCTCAATGGCATGCATATGGAAACATATCAAAATACTGCTACACAAGGATGCTTGTGACTAAAACTACGCAGTCAATAGATGGTACTGCTGCATATATAATGTCAATACATGGATATGGAAGTATAAAGCTCAAAGAAATATGGGGTAGCAAGATATCAACCCCGAAAATCAATAATACATCAATCCTTGGAAGGATTGGCTGAAATGTACAAAAAGGAAAAATGCCAAAGTTGCTGCCTCTAAACTGAAATAGTACTGAAACTTAGAAAATGGATGGAGATGGTTGAAGACGCTACATATTCTGAATATATCTCCTCCAATGGATATTTCAAGAGAGAGGCTGATCCAATCCCTGAAGATCCCTCCCTCCAAATTAGTAGTGCAAACCCCACTACAATTATGCTCAGAAATAACACAGTCAAAGGTAGGGACTGCATTGTGAATGGTGAGAGGAGCTGTGCTTGATGAAAAGATATAGAAAATGGATCTGAAATCTCCTCTAGTGGCCTCCCGGATGCAAAGAAACTCTCTCCTCTAAAATCAGATCTCCGGAAGTGATGCTATGGAAATCTCCACTGCAACCCAGCAACACAATGTTTCCTGCACTGCTGAAAATGATGTAATGAAGGGAAATGCTTTGGCCTTGAAACAGAATGTGGAGGAGCTGAAGAAAAAAACTTCAAGAGGCTTCTCAAGAAGGATGGAATCCTAAACAGAAGTTCCCTTGTGCTAAACAACACAACTATCTCAGTTAAGCAACTGAAGAGAGCAAGCAATTCGAAATATGCATGAATGAGAAAAATGGTTGTTTCTTCCTTATTTTATGCCAATGAAAGCTCCTTGGCCATGAACCCCACACATTATGGTTTCTTCCTCCTCAAGCAATTGCGTTGGCTTCCCAAGCAAGCCACACCTCCATTTATTGCGTAGTTTGACTTGGTCAACATGACCTAGCCTCCTTGCAATTATGCCTTTTCACACATGGGTGTGAAAAACTAGCTCTAATGATGCTTCTCTTTCATTTCATGAGGGATTTTATTGATATTTTATTTATGAATGGGTATCCTTTCCCATTTTATTCTTCTCCTAGCTGAAATAGCCAAAATTAATGTTCTAATTAGCTTTATGCTAATTTGGGAACATTACAGTCCTCCCCTCCCAAAGATTGCTTGCCCTCAATCAATTGTGAGGTTAGAACTAAATTATTCCTCCTCCTCTTCCTATAGCACCAATGTATGATGCCTGCCTCCAAGTAGCAAGGTGCCATATCATCAACCAAGTCCTCACAATGTCCCTCCCAAGTATGCAAGTCAGCTGTCAAGCTATCATCATGCAATGGTGAAATACTCCAGAGGATAACAGAGTGATGTCTAGAGGTCCTCTTGGAGTATGGAGTCTGCAGTGTAGGGAGAAATATCATTCCCATATGGTCCATCCATCCCCAAGCTATGTGCCATGCAAATTGAGTCACCTCCCAACTAGGCAACTCCTGTAGTCTGTCATCCACCTTTGGCTCCGACAAAGTAGGTGGGATGAAAATCTGCTCATGGTAGACCACATAGTCTACCCCACACTGTCTACCTCTCCACTTTAGATAAGTGTAAGGTGTCTCCTGATCCTGGGCTACAATAAGGTTGCCATAAAGTGGCAAGATGAAGGCTGGGCCTCCAAAGGCCTCTCCCCCAACGCTGCAAATCATGCTGGCCCAAACATCTCCACATGTGATGAGTTGGTAGTCATCCTCATATGGCATCATATCCATCATATGGCTCACCTCATAAAAGAATGACTGTCCTGGAATGGTGGCCATCACAACTATCATGCTCCTCTTAGAGCATGCACTACAAAAAGAGAGGGATCCTCCTCCCTCAAGGTTCACACCCAACCAAGGTGTCTCTCTCCCAGTCATGCTCCTTATAAGAATAGGAGTAGCAGCATAAGGAGCCAAGATAAGCATCATGTTGGCTGCCATGTGTAGCAAGTGAGTGGGGCTATGGTTCCTCATGTGTAGCCAGCGCAGCTTGATCCCCAACTGCAATAGAGAATGTAAAAGATTGTGGTTTCCCAACCACCTGTGTGCTGCTCCATTCTCCTTATGTGTTTGGAGGAAAGGATTAATGTAGGATGAAAAGTGATCATGCCCTCCAACACATAGCTCCTCCCCAAGTCTCCCTAAGGGATGTTCATCAATCCTGCTCGTGGTCTCTAATGACCCAAGAATCCCAAGAAAAGGAATGCCCCTTCTTGGAGCAATGTCCTGCACAAAGATGGTCAAGGGAAGTATACATGCAAGATAAAAATCAAAATGTATATGACTAACATTCTTATCATCTGCTCTGCTCATGTATATGCCTCCTCCCATCCTCAAGGAGGGAATGAATCACTGTGCTAGCCCTCCCAAAGAGGGATGTGCCTTCCCTACATCTGCATGAATTCTGCATCTCCCCATGTGCTGATGTGTCCCCTCCTCATGCAACTGGTCACCTAACACCATGCAGGTAAAAAGACCCCTGGAATACTCCACCCAAAATGGGTAGCTCCAATGCAGATCTATCATCCATAATGACAGCGCTGATGATCCCTCATGTAGACTCACTGTCATATGGTTGCTTCCTTCTTTGACATCTCCTATGCCAAAGACATAAGTGGGAAGACTGCCATCCTTCCCTTGTTGTTTCCGCCTCAGTGCAGAATCTGAAATGGGAGTAGGCAATAGTGATGATGAGAGAAAACTCCCCTCCTTCCTGCAGCTACCCAAAGCTCCTTGAGCTATGTCAAGCTCTCCCAAGGTCTCCACCTCTATGAAGTCAATGAGTGGTGCCCCAAAATGTGAAGCATCCCTCCTCCTCTGCTGATCCAATGGTCTCCTCGGTATAATGTCTCCATGCAGTGAGACATCATCATCAAAGGTAGACTGTATACATGAATGGACAGATGTGTCCTTGCCCTCACTGCAAAATCTAGTCTCCCTCCATGGTGCATCAACTTCTAAAAGTGAGTAAGGGTAATTCCCCCTCATCAACCGATGCTGGCTCTTTCCCTTACCTTCTCTTTGTGTCCCCAAGTTTCCACACCTCCTCATCAATGGCAAAGATTGATCATGTGTTGTGCCTTGATCTCTATACATGAGATCTTGGGGTCCCTCTTGCAATGATGCAAGAATCCCTCCACATGGAGCAAGGGCTCCACCTTCCTCTGCATGAGGTACTATATAATCTCTATTTGTGCCAGTGCTGTTTCTCCCAACCCCCTCCTCATGGGTGGGAAACCCGCCAATAATGGGGTCCTCCCTTGGGAAAGAGACCCTCATGCTACCCTACTCAAGTGTATATGATGAAAACCTTTCCTCCAGCAAGGTATGGTGTAAGGTCCCAACCTCCCTTATGGCTGTATGAAGTAGAGTGGAGTCCCAAGTTTCATCCATCACATGTAGGGTTTTGTTTTGAGTGTGTTCCTCCACATGTGCTTTATGAATCCTCCCATCAAATCTCTTTACTAATGCAGGAGATAAAAAATGTGCATTTTTAAAAGGAAAGGATTCAAAATTCCACCAGGTGTAAGATTTACCTCTCCAGTGCAGAGCTATAAATGGGGTTGCTTCTTCTTCAGGAATGTTGTGTTGCTGCAAAATGGAGTCTAGCCCCTCCACCCAAGCTTTGGCTGAAACTATAAGTGACCCATCAAAAATTGAGAGAATGGATCTATCATGCTGCTTCTTCCTCTCCTTGGTCATTCCTCCTTCTTCCCTCATCTCAGTTATGTCACTGCTGGACATAGGACTACGCTGGTCATCATGGGGTGTGGCTGCATGCTCACTCCCATTATGTGCAACTCTAGAGTTTGTCTTGGAATAAAAACTCTTTGGAGATGCTCCATCCATCTCCTCCCTTGTCTCCTTGAGACCTCCATGAATTCTTTGGACAAATTTAGGAATAAGCCTTGTGAGCTTATCCTCCTTCCTTCTCCCAAGAGATGGAGTCTCTCTCCTGCTGGTCTTCTTGCTCCCTTCTAGATGAGAATAAGAAGTGCAGGGGTCTTCCTCTTCTGTTTTCTCTTCCTCCTTGGGGAGGTTCTTATTATTTTCAAAAATGGATGATATCAATCTCATCCTCTTCATCTTCTGTTCTCTTTCTTTCTTGGGCTTTGAAAGCCACAGGCTGAGCCAAGAAAGGAGCTCTGATACCACTGTAATATTCCTTTTTCAGAAATATCACAAGTCTGTGCCAGAGATGGATTGCGGGGGAATTTACTGGATATGTCACCTTCTAAATAAGGGTGAGATCCGGAGGCTTTCTGGCCCTTTGCAGACTCTGTCTACAGATATGTGCAATTTCCTAGTAGGAATGACTAGCAACCCAAGCTTGGAAAACACATTTCCAAGAATGGAGGCAGAAAGATTTGATCCCTAGTCTGGGATCCTTTTAATATATCTATCTAGAGCTGAAATCCAAGAGTGGGCTCAAAACAAATGTCTCTAGGAGCTTAAGACAAATCTCCTTTGCCTGTTTATCCTCAGAAAATGCCCAATGAAGAGGGCTGCATCAACAATGAACATGTACTAGCATAGAAGTGTTATATGAGAGAGAAAATGTGCATGAAACCATAAATATTCATTGAATATATGTAGCAGTAAGGAAATATACAAATACTTGAGGAATCACTCACTCAAGCTGAGCAAAGAACCCCTCAATGGCATGCATATGGAAACATATCAAAATATTGCTACACAAGGATGCTTGTGACTAAAACTGCGCAGTCAATAGATGGTATTGCTACATATATAATGTAAATACATGGATATGGAAATAAATATGGGGGAGCAATATCTCAACCCCAGAAATCAATAATACATCAACCCTTGGAAGGATTGGGTGAAATGTACAGAAAGGCAAAATGCCGGAGTTGATACCTCTAAACTGAAATAGCACTTCAACTCAAAAAATTGATGGAGATGGCTGAAGATGCTGCATATTATGAATATATCTCCTCTAATGGATCTTTCAAGAGAGATGCTGATCCAATCCCTGAAGATCCATCCCTCCAAACTAGTGGTGCAAACCCCACTACAATTCTGCTAAGAAATAACGTAGTCAAAGGTAGGGACTACGCTGTGAATGGTGAGAGGAGCTGTGCCTAATTCAAAGATATAGAAAATGGATCTGAAATATCCTCTAGTGGCCTCCTAGATGCAAAGAAGCTCTCTCCTCTAAAATCAGAGCTCTGGAAGTGATGCTATGGAAATCTCCACTGCAACCCAGAAACACAATGTTTCCCGCACTGCTGAAAACGCTGTACTGAAGGGAAATGCTTTGGCCTTGAACCAGAATGTGGAGGAGCTGAAGAAAAAACCTTCAAGAAACTTCTCAAGAAGGAGGGAATCCTAAACAGGAGTTCCCTTGTGCTAAACAACACAGCTATCTCAGTTAAGCAATTGAAGAGAGCAAGCAATTCGAAATATGCAAGAATGAGAAAAATGGTTGTTTCTTCCTTCTTTTATGCCAATGAAGGATCCTTGGCCATGGACCCCACACATTAGGGTTTATTCCTCCTCAAGAAATTGTGTTGGCTTCCCAAGCAAGCCACACCTCCATCTATTGTGTAGTTTGACTTGGTCAACATGACCTAGCCTCCTTGTAATTATCCCTTTTCACACATGGGTGTGCAAAAATAGCTCTAATGATGCTTCTCTTTCATTTCATGAGGGATTTTATTGATATTTTATTTATGAATGGGTCTCCTTGCCCATTTTATTCTCCTCCTAGTTGAAATAGCCAAAATTAATGTTCCAATTAGCTTTATGCTAATTTTGGAACATTACAATTAGAGATCAAGTGAGAAAGTGCAGGAGTGCAGAGAACAACGATTTCTCTATACTCCCACACTTCCACACTTGGTAAAAAAATTGTTGACAGAATGAAGAGGAGATCTTCCTTTGAAACTCTGCATAATGAAAGCTTATGTAGAAATTATACACATATTATGTATACCAATGGATTCAATCTGATCATGCAATATGATAAAGCAAGATACTGAATCCTTCTACAAATTAATTGCGGAAAATAAACATGATCGCACAATCACACCAAGTAAAAGAAAGAAGAAAATCAATCCACAACAAAGATATTTTTTTGGGGAAATATTGCTGCTCAAAACCCCTCTATCTTCTATTGTATAATCAAACAAGGAATTATGAAACAATACAATGCACTCTTCGTACAAGAGTCTACTGCACTCTACCAACTGTCTCACACTGATCCAGACAAAATAAAACAACACTTAGCCAATTTCCTGCCTCTTATCAGCCTACCTTTCTTGCGCAATTCCTGTAGAATTAAATCCCTATTATTTAGGAATTTCAGCCTTCAAAAACTGCACAATGCTCATGGGAAATCCTATGGGTCTATTACTGCATCTGGGCAGTTTTCTAATAATACAACTGATAGTTAACATCCCTTTAACCTCTGTCTCAACTGGGTCTTCATCAAAACTGACATGCATGAAACTATTAATAGTAAATCATCAGTTACTTGACAAATCACTGCATGTGAATTAAATCTGATTTAATTCACTTGACCTCTCACTAGTGCAACAATCAGTTACAACTAGTTAAACTGATTTTAACTCAATTAATTGAGTTAACTAATTTATCATGCATTAAAATAATACACTAACTGCAACTTGGAATTTAAAACAAATAGAATCACTCTACATGCCTCACCAACCACCCTCAAACCAAATTTCATGAGCTAACTGAGTTTATCACACTCAGTTAACTATTACAAGTGATTATGAGTTAAGATTACAATTTATTGTCCATTTTAAGTAAGGGAAAATTAAATTAGACACATATTTCTTGTTTAATTTTCAACACTCCCTCTCAACAAGAAAGGGATTATTAGCTACCCCGATCCTACCACTGTGGTATTCAAATTTTCTCTTGGAAAGCGCCTTCGTTCAAATATCTGCATCCTGATCCTCCGTGGGAATGTAATGAAGTAACATAATGCGTCTTTGAACACAATCTCTGAGATGGTGGTACCAGATGTCAATATGCTTGGACCTGTCATGGAATACTGGATTAATCAAGAGTTTTATGCAACTCTGGTTATCATAATGTATCACCGTCGGATCCATCTGGCAACCAAACAAACCAACAAGTATCTTCCTCATCTAGATGGCCTCACATGATGCCTGACTGGCTGCCATGTACTCTGACTCGCTTGAGATGAGTGCAACTGATCTCTGCTTCCTGCTATACCAAGAAACTACCATTGATCCTATGCTGAAGATCCCTCCTGATGTGCTCTTCCTGTCTAATGGATTTCCTTTCCAATTTGCATCGGTGAAGCCTTGAAGTTTCACTCCCTATGTTCATATGTACCATAATCCATACTCTATAGTGCCCCTGATATATCTCAATACATGCTTCCTTGCCTTCAAAAATAGCTTGGTTAGTTTAACCATAGCTTGAATAAGGTGGTTAACTACATAGCATATGTTTGGTCGTGTATTCACCAAGTACATGAGTGAACCCACAAGCTTCCTGTAAATAGTAGCATCCACTACTTCACCTGAAGTAGCATCCTCCTTCCTCCAGTTTCCAACAAGAGAAGACTCCATGGGTTTACAATTCTCCATGTGGAACTTCCTCAGAATTGCTTTGGCATACTTGCCTTGAGAAAAAAATAGCTACCCATCCCGCTGCCATATCTCAGAACCAAGGAAATAGTGAATTAGTCCCATGTCCTTCATCTCAAACTCTCTTGCAAGATCCTCTTTGCAAGAAGTTATGAGCTTATCATCACCTGTCAGAATAAGGTCATCAACATAAAGTACAATAATCAAAAGCTTACCATCAACCACAATCTGGTACAGGTTCGTATCTGCTTCACACTTCGTGAAGCCCGACCCGGTGAAATAACTGTCAATCCTGGTGTACCAAGCACAAGGTGCTTGCTTCATCCCATACAATGCTCTCTTGAGTCTGCACACATGCGACTCACTATCAAAGGTCTCAAAACCTTATGGCTGCTCAATGTACACTTCTTCTTCAATAAATTCATTGAGAAACACAGGATAGATATAATCGATGAGTACCGTGAAAAAGTATCCTCATAGTCAATCCCATCAACTTGTGATAATCCTATGGCTACAAATCTAGCCTTGTACTTCTTCACACTCCCATCTGCTGCCTGCTTCACCTTATAGATCCATCTAGATCCAACCAATGATTTCCCGACTGGTCTTGGAACTACTTACCATGCACTGTTCCTGGAAATGGAGTCATACTCCTCAACCATGGTGTCAACCCAGGTTGGTTGCTGCACTTCTCCCTAAAAAGAGGATGGTTTTGTCACAATACACTTGCTCATAAGAGCCATGTATCCAATAAACCTATCTGATGAATGTCTCTATCTGCACAGTGATGTAGGTGCTCCTACATGTTCTACCACATCAAGTCTCAATCTGTCAGCTTTTGTGGTGTGCCTCCTACCATGTTTGGTGGATGGCTCTGCATTAGTGGTTTCTGCCACTCCATGATCCTCCACAAGTGGCTTCTCCACATATTGAGGTTCATCCTTTGGAACCAAGAGTTCCTCATCTGCATGCAATTCAAGATCCCTCTCAAGGGACAATCACATGGCTTTCTCCTCATCACATTTTACATCCCATCTGACAATTGTCATCTTGCTGTTTGGAAAATATACCCGATAGTAGTGGGGAGTATCAATGTACCCCACAAATATCCCAATCTCAGCTGTTGGTTCTAGCTTCTTTATGGAATATTTGGTCACATGGCAGTAAACATATGAGCCAAAATTTTTAAAATATGAAACATCAGGTTTCTTACCATAAAAAGCATCCTCTGGTGTACTCATGCCAAGTATCTAATGAGGACTATGGTTATGCACAAATACCACTGTGTTGCATGCCTCTTCCCATAGATGCAACGGTAGGCCCTGATCATGTAACATCGCTCGTGCCGCACCCACAATTGTTCTGTTCTTTATTTCTGCAACCCCATTCTGTTGTGGGTAATGATGCACAATCAACTCTCTCCAAATTCCTTCTTTGGTACAGAAGTTATTTAATTCATTGGAGATGTACTCACCACCATTGTTGCTCCTTAGAGCCTTCACATACTTCCCTATGTATTTCTCAACCAGTGCTTTGAACTCACAATTTTTTGAGAATGTATGATCTTTATTCTACATGAAGTAGATCCAACACTTTCTAGAAAAATCATCAACTAATACATGTGCTTTGTTGTAGAAGATGTAGATAATGGCCCACACACATCTGAGTGAACTCTCTCAAGGATTTCCGCTGCTCAGTTCTCCTTCTCGTGAAAAGTGGCCTTTGTATACTTCCCCATGGTACATCCCTTACATGTGTCAATCTGCGTAAGAGCACCCTTTGGAAGCCTCGTAGAAATCTGTTGCATGACCTTCAAGGCACTTTGGTGTAGATGGCTTAATCTCCTATGCCATAACACACCCTCATCCCGGCTCACCACTCTGTTTGATTTACTCATCAATGCTGCGCATCCATCTACATCAAGTTTTTAGAGGTTCTTCACATGAACCCCAATATTCTTAACTTGTCCTGTGGTTTTATGAAGAAGGAATGCTTTCCCTTCACTGAAAACTGCATCATATCCTCTATCCTCCAACATAGCAACTAAAACTAAATTCTTTTTCAAGCCTGGTACATGCATGAAATATTTTAATAGGAAAGGTTTACCTGACTGTCTTTGGAAAGTAACTGTACCAATCCTAGTAGTGCTATACCTTCCGTCATCACCCATCTCGATGTGCATCCGAAGATCCTTCTCCTCCAAGCTACTAAAGAGTTCTCTGTCTCCCGTCATGTGGAAAGATGCACCACTATCCAAGTACCTCACTGATCCCACTGCACTAGACACCATGCATGCGATGAGTGAGAAGTCTGACTCGAACTGTGAAGCCAAAGCTTCACTCGCTCCAGATCTCGAGGCCTTCTTGTTGTTATTATTCTTCTGTGGACAATTAGTGGCATATGTCCATGTTGGTGACAATGAAAGCATTTCACTCTGGACATGTCACGCTTCTTGCCTTCTTTGCCGATCTCAAATTTGGAATAGGATTTCTTTCCCTTCCCCTTCTTTGCCTTACCAGCCAAGGCACAATTTTCCTCATCATCTGTCTTGGATGAGGATCCATCCCTTGTATTCCACTTGAATTCTTCTTGTACCAAATCCGACCAAAGTCGCTCCCAATTTGGTAGCTTCTCCCTCCCATTGACAGAGTCCTAATAACTATGCCAACTCTTGGGAAGGCCTAGAAGTGCTAGGCTCACCAAGTCATCATCTGCTATAGTAATCCCGACACTTCCAAGCTCATCTCGACATTGGATGAACTTGGTCAAGTATTTTGGAATAGTGTCGCCTTTCTCCATTTTGATTTTCCTAAGCTTGTCCTTTAGTGCCAATTTTGTTTGGTCACTGCTATTCTGAAACAGATCTGTCAAAGCCTTCCACATTGCATATGGAGTCACTTTTCCATGGATACTCGATACAATGTGATCTCGAACTCCCTCTAATAAGATCCTCCTCGCCTTTGCAACCTTATTTTGCCAAGAATCAAGAAGAGCGACGTCTGCTGCTGTGGGCCTTGGAATATCAGTGTCGATAAATTATTTCAACCCGTTTTCCTCCAAAATTTCCTCCATTTTATCTTTCCATGCAATATAATTAGAACTGGCCTCGAGTGCATATTCCAATATTAATCCATTGAAATCCATCTTGATCCGCTTGTTGCACCAAAGAATATTTTTGCAAATTCGAATGCTGTTCAACACAAACTCAATTTTTTCTCCACTATAGTGATTTCCCGCACTCTGATACCATGTAGAAATTATACAAAAAATATGTATACCAATGGATTCAATCTAATCATGCGATATGCTAAAGCCAGATATTTAATCATTCTACAAATTAATTGTGGAAAATAAACACGATCGCACAATCACACCAAGTAAAAGAAAGAAGCAAATCAATCCACAACACAGATATTTTTCCTGGGGAAATATTGCTGCTCAAAACCCCTCTATCTTCAATTGTATAATCAACCAAGGAATTGTGAAACAATACAATGCACTCTTCTCACAAGAGTCTGCTACACTCTACCAACTGTCTCACACTGATTCAGACAAAATCGACCAACACCTCCAATTTCCCGCCTCTTCTAAGCTTGCCTTGCTTGTGAAATTCCTGTATAATTAAATCCCTATTAATTAGGAATTTCAGCCTTCCAAAATTGTGCAATGCTCATGGGAAATTCTATGGGTGTATTACTGCATTTGGGCAGTTTTCTAATAATACAATTGATAGTTAACATCCCTTTAACCTCTGTCTCAACTGGGTCTTCAAGAGAACTGACATGCATGCAACTATTAATAGTAAATCATCAATTACTTGACAAAACACTGCATGTGAGTTAAATATTATTTAATTCACTTGACCTCTCACTAGTGCAACAATCAGTTACAACTAGTTAAACTGATTTTAACTTAATTAACTGAGTTAAATGATTTCTCATTCATTAAAGTAATACACTAACTGCAACTTGGACTCTAAAACAAATAGAATCACTCTACATGCCTCACCAACCACCCTCAACTCGAATTTCATGAGCTAATTGAGGCTATCACACTCAATTAACTATTACAACTGATTATGAGATAAGATTACAATTTATTGTCCAATTTAATTAAGGGAAAATTAAATTAGACACACATTTCTTGTTGACTTTTCAACAGATTCTACTACCAATATTAAAGGTTCTTATATCCCATAATATTTATGAATCTATTGCAAATATTAAATGTCATCACATCCAATAATATCTCAACACCTTAGCATAGTGTTTTATGACTCTACCAGCAAATGAATGCTTAACCACTGCCATTTCCAACATTGAATATCCGGTATTCCGGGAATAATTTACTTGGTAGTTCACTCAAAAACTGATGGCTAGAGCCTCTAGTGAGGCATGATATGACCATACAATATTTTCTATAACCATTTTAAATTTGATCATGTCAGGGTGGAGAATTCACATACTTGAATGAATTTAAATAGAAGGAACGATGCATAAAAGTATGATGAATACATTCTACCTGCCTTCCATTTAATAAATATAAAAAACTTCAAACTTGACACATGGCTACAAAAAACAAAAGTAAAATATCCGCATAGTTGTATACATTGGTGATGGAGATGGCTGACAAGTTGTGACCTGCACATAACCTTCTATACGATTAATTAATTCATTCAAAACACATAATGGAAATTTAGTTGTGCAACGTGTCGATTGCTTCACCAATAGGCCCATCAAATTTCTCCTGGGTCCTCTGATTCAACATGGGCGAGGTGAGGCTTTTAGCGTGAGATTATGTATCCATTGAAGTTTCTTTAAAAATTTCGTCATTTCTTATAATAGGGTGTTTTTGGAAAGCAAGTCCACTTCTCAAGAAAAATTGTGCCTCTAATTTCATTGTCCCTCCATAACCTCGACTGCCTCTCTTGGCTGGTTCATACAATTCGTTACTTCATGCTCTATTGTCTTTTCCATTTCGAGGAGAGAAGAGAAATACCCCATTTTTGATAATAGGGAAATAAGAAGCATTCGTTCTTGGATTTATTTTGGCTAAGTATAATGATTCTCTCCACCTGCCTAGCGGAAAATGTTTACAGAGAGAAAATGCGTAAGTGTGGGAGTGTGAGGATTCACCATTCTCTACACTCCGATAGTTCCACGTTAAAAATTCTGAATACAAAAAAAAATAAGACAAAGGGATATGTGTTTCCCCGACAACACAAAGAATGCAATGCAAGGGAAATAACAGTCATACAATTCACAGACAGACAACGATTTACACAAGAGAGGAAATCTTTCAAATTTATTCAACTCTTCTCTGAAATTTGATTCACTCCTTCACTCATTGAAACAAAATGAAATTACATAGGTTTATACAAAATTGGCCGGAGCTTGAGGATTGAATGCATTTTAATTCGGGAATGGACGTTCAACAACAAAATCATCCTTCCGTTCTAATTTTTAGTTTACACACGAAACAACGCACAAAACGAGTTCAGAACACATAACAACAAACCTCAAATATTATAGGTGCCGCTTCTGAAAACACATCACGTCTGGGGCCTCCATTGCAAATCTCTCATCGACAATTTTAACATTTAGCCGGCGCGAACACGGGAAAACCTTAAGTCTTGCGATATGCGATGTGACGTGGCACATCACATCACACTATAAATTGTTTAACTTGTGGGCGCTTATCCGTTAACTCCTGAGCTTTGTGATGTGCGCTTTGCGCTACTCTCCTGAGCTTGACATGTGCCCCTTTGCGATCGCATCACAAACAAAACAAAGCAACTTGCGGGCGGATTTAAAGATAAAACTCAAAACTTGTGAAGTATGGGCTGCGGGCGCTAAAAAGGTAAGTGGAAAGAGTTGCGAAATGCGGTGAATTTTGTGGGTCCTGCTAGATCGCATCAGCGGGGAAATAACATTTGGTGGAGCACTAAGAGTTAAAAATTAAATCTTGCGGGCTGTGGTATGTAGGGAGTTAAACGGCTGGAGGTGTGAAGTGCAGAAAACAAAGAAATAAGGCATAATGAAAAGGTTTGCGGTGGTCTTGGTAATGAGGTAAAGTTTGAGGTGGGTCCCGCCAATATCGCATCAGCGGGGAAATAACCTTCAACGAAAAGGCTTAAGGGTAAACAAGAAAATTTACGGGCAGTGAAGTGTGGGCACAGTAAGTCAACGTGGAAAAAGAAATAAACGCAGAGAACAAGGACTCGAGTACTCTATTTTGGTTTTTTCGTGAAGAAATGCTTGCGGGCTTGAAACCTGCTCATTTTCCTTCCTACACAAAAAATCAATGAAGTTGTGGGCTGCTGCCACTGTTTATTCATTGTTGTGGTTGGGAGTAATTCCAACACTCCCCCTTAATCACAACTGCCGCCTCCAACCATTCCCAGACAATGTCTGAGATAAACAAAAATATTTTGTCCTAATGGCTTTGTGAGGATATCAGCAAACTGTTCCTCTGACTTGCAATACTACAAAACAATTTCACCATTGTTAACTAATTCCCTTATGAAATGAAAATTGGCATCAATATGATTTGTTCTCTTGTGGAAAACAAAATTATTTGACAATGCAATTGCTGAGCTGTTATAGCAATAAATTGTAGTTGCTTTGTCTTTCTCATGACATGAATATATCAGTATCCTTCTCATCCAAAATTCTTGGCATGCTGCTGCTGTTGCTGCTACATATTCAACTTTTGCTGTTGATAATGAAACTATTGGCTGCTTCTTGGAAGCCCGTGAAATGGCTCTTGATCCCAAGTGAAAGACATATCCTGATGTGCTCTTTTTGTCATCTACACTTCCAGCCCAATCACTGTCAGTGTAACCATTCAACTTAAAATTATCAGTTGAGGAGTATAGAACACGATACTCCTTTGTTCCATTTACATACCTCAATATTCTCTTTCCTGCTTGCTAATGTGTCTCCTTGGGTGTCTCCATGAATCTGAATATCAGACTTACTGCATACATTATATCAGGCCTAGTTGCAATCAAATACATTAGACTACCATCCATGCTTTTGTAAAATGTCGGATTGACATTCTTGCTGCAATCTTCCTTTCTCAACTTCAACCCCATGATAGTTGGAGTTGATGATGGCTTGCTGTTCTACATATTGAACCTCTTTAAAAATTCTTCAACATACTTTTCTTGGGAGATGAAAATACTCTTTTCTATTTGCTTTACTTCTATGCCCAAAAAATATCTTAAAAAACCCATGTTAGTCATTTCAAACTCACTCTTCATGATTTATTTGAAATCAACAATGAGAGAAAATCATTGCCTGTAAAATTTAAATCATCTACATACAAAACAACAATAAGAAGTTTACCATCATTTTCTTTGATGTAGAGTGTGGGTTCACCATCGCACTTGTCAAACCCATTGTATATTAGGTAAGCATCAATCCTGCTATACCATGCTCATGGTGCTTGCTTAATCCCATAAAGAGATTTCTTCAACTTACACACCTTGTGTTCTTGGCCTTCTATTTCATAGCCAGGAGGTTGTTCAACATATACCTCCTCTTTCAACACTCCATTCAAGAATGCTGACTTCACATCCATTTGATAAACTTTCCACTTTTGTTGTGCTGCTATTGATAGCATAAGTCTGCACTGTCTCCATCCTTTGTCTCGCTCAAGACATAAATCTCTCAGCATCCTTCTCATCCAAACTGCTTGGCATGTTGTTGCTACATATTCTGCTTCTACTGTTGATAATGAAACTATTGGCTGCTTCTTGGAAGCCCATGAAATGACTCCCGATCCCAAGTAAAATACATACCCTAATGTGCTCTTTCTGTCATCTGCACTTCCAACCCAATCACTGTCAGTGTACCAATAATATTAAAATGATCAGTTGAGGAGTATAAAACATGATACTCCTTTGTTCCATTTACATACCTCAATATTCTCTTGCCTGCTTGCCAATGTGTCTCCTTGGGTGTCTCCATGAATCTGGATATCAGACTTACTGCATACATTATATCAGGCCTAGTTGCAGTCAAATACAATAGACTGCCAATCGTGCTTTTGTACAATGTCGGATTGACATTATTGCTGCAATCTTCCTTTCTCAACTTCAACCTCATGATAGTTGGAGTTGATGATAACTTGCTGTTCTGCATATTGAACCTCTTTAAAACTTCTTCAACATACTTTTCTTGGGAGATGAAAATTCCCTTTTCTGTTTGCTTTACTTCTATGCCAAAAAAATATCTTAAAAAACCCAATTCAGTCATTTGAAAATCACTCTTCATGACTTATTTGAAATCAACAATGAGAGAAATATCATTTCCTGTAAAAATTAAATAAGCTACATACAAAACAACAATAAGAATTTTAATGTCATTTTCTTTGATGTAGAGTGTGGGTTTACCATCACACTTTTGAAGCCCATTCTCTATCAGGTAAGCATCAATCCTGATATACCATGCTCTTGGTGCTTCCTTCAACCAATAAAGAGCTTTTTTAAACTTACACACCTTCTATTCTTGGCCTTCTATTTCATAGCCAGGAGGTTGTTCAACATATACCTACTCTTTCAACACTCCATTCAAGAATGCTGACTTCACATCCATTTGATAAACCTTCCAGTTTTGTTGTGATGCTATTGACAAAACTGTCTGCACTGTTTCCATCCTTGCAACTGGTGCAAAGGTTTCATCATAGTCTCTTCCTTGCTGCTTCTTATAGCCTTTGACAACTAGCCTTGCTTTATTCTTTTCTATCTTGCCTTCAATGTTTCTCTTGGTCTTATAGACCCATTTCACTCAAATAAGTTCTTTTCCTTGTGGGAGGTCCACTAACTCCCATGTATCATTCTTTTATATGGCTCCTATATCTTCATTAATTTCTTGAATCCAATTCTCTTCTTTGACTGGATCTTCAAAATGGATTCGGTCATAAACATGACAAAATAAAGCAAATAAAGAATTGAGACCAGCATTATTTTCAACTTCTTCTTGCTCATAAATTTCATTTAAATTTCTGAGTCTTGGTCTTCTTGCATTTGCTGAAGATGTGCTTGGAGTTGCACTTGAACTTGAGGGAGTTGCTAATCCATCTGGTGTGCTTGGAGAAACACTTCCTTGGTTTTGCACTGCTGTTCTATTGCTTGCTTGCAGTGTGCTCTATTGAGCTTGTGTAGATGGAGGAGCAACCAACATTGAGGAATTATTTTCTATAATCAATTCCTCTTTGTCCTCATGTGAAATACATGTCTTCACATTTACAGTCTTCTCTAAACTTCCATCCCAAGCTTCTTATTCTATGAACTAAACATCTCTGCTGATTATTAATTTCTTGGTTGATGGATTATAGAGCTTGTAAGCCTTGGAGTCCTCACTATATCCAAAAAATATACACTTCTCCCCCTTGCTGTCCAAATTCTTCCTTGACTAATCCGGGACATGTGCATATGCCAAACATCCAAACACTCTCATGTGAGTGACAACTTGATTTGTTCCACTCCATGCTTCTTCTGGAACTCTATTCATAACAACTTTGGTTGGATATATATTTAAAATATAAGCTGCATAATTGACAACTTCTACCCAATACTCATTTTGAAAATTATTTTCCTTCCAAATACTTCTTACCATGTCCATGATGGTCCTATTTTTTCTTTCTACTACACCATTTTGCGGAGGTGTATACCTTGTGGTAAACTTCTAGTGAAGCCCATGCTCCCTGTAGAAACGTAAGATGTCTTTGGAGATATATTCTTCACCTCCAACATTTCTCAACATTTTTATGTAGTGTCCACTTTGCTTCTCAACAAGAGCTTTGAAGTGGTAGAACTGTTCAAACACTTCACTTTTCTGTTTTAGAAAATACACGCATGTCTTCCTTGTGTACAATCATCTATAAATGTCAAAACATAATGACTTCCAGCTAATGATGGAATTTGCATTGGTCCACATAAATATGAGTGGACAATCTTCAAGGGTGCCTTTTCCCTTATATTCTTTCCTGCTGGAAATGATTCTCTGTGTTGCTTGCCCAAAATGCAACCTTCACATAGGCTGTCTGGTTTCTCTAGGAGTGGTAATCCCTTTACCATGCCTTTTCTATGCAACAAGTTCAAACCTCCAAAATTGAGATTTCCAAATCTCAAATGCCATAACCAGTTCTAATATTTCACTTCTTCTTGAAATATTTCTTGTGTGCCAGCTGCTAGAACACCTCCTTCCTTCAAGTTTGATTTGATCTTGAGAGGAAACATCCTATTTCTTGTCATATGAACTTTTGCAATGAGCTGTCTACTTGGAGGTATATCCATGATTATGCACACATAATTCTTAAAAAACACATTGTAGCCCTTTTGCACAAGCTGTCCAATGCTTAGAAGGTTACATTTCAGGCCAGGTACATAATAGAAATCTGGCACAAAATTATTCTCTCCCTTCTTTGTCAGTATGTTTACTCTTCCTTTCCCCATGACAGAGACCTTGCTATCAGTCCCTGTTGTCACTTTAGATTTTACACTCTCATCTAGATTGGAAAACATTGCTATGTTTCCAGTCATATGGTTACTACACCCTGAATCTAAGAACCATACATCTTCTTGTTTTTCTTGTGCTACATTACAAGTTAAAAGCACGTATCCTTGGTTCTGATTTTCTTTTGTAAAATTTACACTAGGTTTACTACCCATGTAATTTTTCTTCTTTCTACATTCATTTGCATAATGACCATAATTTTTGCAATAATGACATTGGACTTGAGATTTATCATACATCTGTCCTTGTGCTTGATTTTGGCTTGAGCCTTGGCTTGCATTCTGATTGCTGCCCCTTTAACTTATGCTTTCAAGGCTGCTTATTCTACCTTTGTGTGGGCTTCTTCCTCTTCCATGGTAGTTTCATTAGGGGAATTTTGAGGTATAAAGTGGGCCTCCTAAGAAAAATTTACAACCAAAATAAAATTTATAAGAACCAATAGGAATCAAGATGATGATGTCAACCATGGGGGATGATTCACCATTTTTGGAGTAAGAAAGTAAAAATATTAAAAAATAATAAAATAATAAAACTACATTTTCAACTCGTATTTTCAGCTTATCTCCCTAATGTTTTAATCAAATTTCGAGTGGGAGTACTCGTTGGATGAAAAATTTAATTCCTCCTCCAAGGAGTACCCATGTTGCATACTTTTGATGGACCCTGCTACACGAAAAATGAGAAATACATGAAAAAATGTGATTGCAATCATGTTTTTTTATGTATTTCTCATTTTTGTTGTAGCAGGGTCCATCGAAAGTATGCAACATGGGTAATCATTTGATGAGGAATAAAATTATGCATCCAACGAGTGTTTCCACTCGAAACTTGAGTCAACCCATATGTAAACAAGTTGAAAATACGAGTTGAAAAAATAGTTTTTTTCTTTTGTCCCTCTAAAATTTGATGATGTCATCTAATATTATTTTATTATTTCCACTATTATTTTATAATTTCCTTAGGAGGCCCATTTTAGACCTAAAAATTTCCATAATTGATCTTCCTCAACCTCTACCTTGACCAAAAGACATTTGTGTCTTAAATGCATGCTCCAATGAGGAGTTTTGTTGTTATGTTCAGTCTGTTTTCATGAGACATCAGTGATGCATGAAGCTCATCCACTGAAAAATGTGAGAGATCCTTTGTCTCTTCTATGACCACTACTATGGCATCAAACATTGATGGTAGACTTCTTAAAAATTTCTCAGCTATTATCCCTTCTTCAAGTATCTCTCCATGAGACTTGATTTGGGTAACCAACCCAATCACATGTGCGAAGAATGAGCCTATGTTATCAAAATATCTTCTCAACATTTGAAGTTTTTCTGTCTTCACCTTTTCCATGCCTTGATAGGGTGTCTGGAGGATATCCCATGACTACTTAGACTTTGTTGTTCCTGCAATCCTTGGGAAAATACTCTCATGTACTGCTTGGAAAATATAGAAGAGGGCTTTGGAGTCCTTCTTCTTATTTTCTCTCAACAAATCTCTTTGTGCTTATGTCAAACCATTATATGTTGCTGCATCTGTTGGTTCTTGGAAACCATTTTCCACCAGCTCCCAAATATCTTGTGAGGAGAACTGGGCCTTCATTGTAATAGCCCAATAATAATAATTCTTCCCATTGAACTGTGGTAGTTGGGTATTAGGCAGACTTGTGCTTGCTGCTGCCATCTTGACTGTGTAACAAAACCTTCTCACTGCTGGAGAATCAGTTTCTCAAACAACCCTTCAGCTTCTTCAGTAAAGACTCGTTCTTTCATTGAGAGCCTAGAACTGCTCTGATACCATTTTTAAAATTCCAAATACAAAAAACAACAGACAGAGGGATATGTGTTTCCCCCGACAACATAGAGAATGAAATGCAAGGGAAATAATAGTCATAAAATTCAAAGACAGACAATGATTTACACAGGAGAGGAACTCTTTCAAATTTATTCAACTCTTCTCTGAAATTCGATTAATACCTTCACTCACTGATACAAAATGAAATTACATAGGCTTATACAAAATTGGCTGGAGCCTGAGGATTGAATGCGTTTTAATGCTGGAATGGATGTTCGACAAAAAAATTGTCCTTCCATTCTAATTTTCTGTTGACACACGAAAAAAACATACAAAATGCATTCATAACACATAACATCGAACATCAAATATTATGGGTTCCGCTTCCGAAAACACATCGCGTCCGGGGCCTCCATCGCAAATCTCTCATCGACGATTTAACATTTAGCCGGCGTGAACACGGGAAAACCTTAAGTATTGCAATATTCAATGTGATGTGGCACATCACATCACACTATAAATTGTTTAACTTGTGGGCACTTATCCGTTAAATCCCGTGATTTGTGCTACCCTCCTGAGCTTGACACGTGCCCCTTGGCGATATCATCGCAAAAAAAACAAAAGAACTTGTGGGCAACTTTAAAGTTAAAACTTAAAACTTGCAAAGTGCGGGCTGTCAGCGCCAAAAAAGGTAAGTGGAAAGAGTTGCGAAATGTGGTGAGGTTCGAGGGTCCCGCCAGATCGCATCGGCGGGGAAATAACATTTGGTGGAGCGCTAAGAGTTAAAACTTAAATCTGGCAGGCTGCTGTATGGGAGGAGTTAAATGGCAGGAGGTGCGAAGTGCAGAAAACAAAGAATTACGATAGAATGCAAAGGTTTGCGGTGGTCTTGGTAATGTGGTAAAGTTTGAGGTGGGTCCTGCCGATATCGCATCGGCGAGGAAATAAAATTCAACGAAAAGGCTTAAGGGTAAACATGAAAATTTGTGGGCGGCGAAGTGCGGGCATGGTAAGTCAATGTGTAAAAAGAGATAAACGCAGAGAACAAGGTCTCAGGTACTCTTTTTTGGTTTTTTCATGAAGAAACATCTACGGGCTTGAAACTTGCTCCTTTTCCTTCCTACAAAAAAATCAATGAAGTTGTGGGCTGCTGCCACTGTTTATTCATTGTGGTGGTTGGGAGTAATTCCAAAATTCCACACTCGGTCAAGTGCTCATTTGATATCTACGAGAAAAAAACTTCTACCCTTTTGTTGCACAAATACCTTGTCCAACTTGGCCTAAGCTCATTTAGTTTTCTATGGATTGCATTAGAGTTTCTCCATCACGAACTCAATTGTGTTCGTAGTGGTGTCACTTCCATGTCGTAAATATGTCCTGCAACAAGAAATTAACCATAAGCGATTAGTTTGGTAGAGTATCAATTCACTAGTTAATTGCAATAATTCGAAGTAAATAACTATATATCATTAAATACATGAAACTTCTTGTATGATGCTAATAAAAAAGAACGAAAATAATAATTACAGTTTTGTATATTCTGATATCCATGAGAGTAAAAACACTGCTTCTCATTTCCAGTAAAGCATCCAACAGATCCCCGAGAGAATCACTCATGTCCATGGTTTTTCCTCTTCTGGCCATACGATCCTCTATGAATTTGTCAAGAGTGTCATAGAACATGCTTACGATATATTCGCATGTTACATACCATACCATAAGGGTCAAAACACTGAAGAAAGCAGAAGTAGTCCACTAAATTGAGAGTTCTTGCATTCAAAACCATGTGCTGAATACTATCACTAAATAAACAAACCTTTTCATCAATAATGTTATATAACTTCTTCATATATATTTGCGTGTTACATACCACACCTTGAGGGTCCAAAAATTGAAGAAATGAGAAACAATCTGCTAAATTGAGAGTTCCCGCATTCAATGCCATTTGTTGAATACTATCATTAAATACATCAACCTTCTTGTATGATGCCAACAACAGAGACTGAAAATAGTAATTATAACTATGTAGATTCTGATATCTATGAGAGTAAAAACATCACTTGAAATTACCAATAGACCATCCAACAAATCCTTAGGAGCATCACTCTTGTCCCACATCACTCTTGTTCACATCCTGTTAGTATGGATTTGTTTAATATAGAATTTCACATGGCATCACTCTTGTTCACATGCTCTCAGTATGGATTTGTTTAATATAGAATTTCAACAAGAAGCCATGATCAAGATCGAATACAGACTGAAAATAATTATAGTTATTGCTACCGACAATAAACATTGATAAATTATGCAAAGTGTGGAGGAAGAAAACTTCCTCTGCACCTTTACACAATGTCTCACCTTTGCACAATGTATCAACATTATGGATATTTTTTAAGTCTCTAAATGTTTTTTCAATCTCCCCTCCGACCCGCTCGTTTCATCCTCCACACTCCACACAGTGTAATCAGAATAGGACTGTTCCATAAGACTAGGATATCGAGCAAGAAAATAATATGCAGATTACACTTATTTAATGACCATTTACTATTTATGGATTAGACCAATTTCCTAGGTGGACACTTCAACAATTCTTACTTGGTAATACTCTGCCTAAGAGTAGTCTTGAGCACTCAGGAAATGTGGTTTATAATCCTTATGCTACTTGTGGCCATTCCTTTGCAAAGAAAGAGAGATTTAACCCCGAGGCAATAGTCATTCATTGGTATGTAATTTTGGTCCATGAAAATAAATAAATAAATGAATTGTTGTGTTTTGACTACAATTTAAGGTGATTTTGACACTGGAAATTGCAGTATATTGTTGGAAATGAGCTTCTTACTCATGGGGTGAATAAATAGTAACTATAATTATGTAATTTTTAATTATTTTTACTAAAATATCGAATGATTAGTGAGCCAACATCAAAATAAAATTAATAACATGTAGAATCATTATAATAAAAAAGTAAAAACATCATGAAGAATCAACAATAAACCATTCACATAAGAGGACACAATGTTTATGGTGGAAAACCCTCTTTAGGGAAAAAAAACCACCTGCTGCTGCTCAAACCTTCTATTAAGTGTTGAATACATTTTTACATGGAAGAGCTATAACCCACTAGCTAGAAGACTTGAAAACTAAGACATCCTTCTAGCAACATCAGTTGGAAGACTCTTATCTCACGACTCTATGAAAAACCATTCAATGGAAGCCACCAATACAAACGAGCCTCGCCCAAATCTACTAGACTCTGGAGAAACTGCTTCCCGCACTGATCTGTTTGCTAGAATTCCCCCACCTTATCTACACACTGCCTGTTATGAAGCCTCAACGCCTTCAATACCTCCAAGAAAACCACATTACATGAATTTTTAAACTGAGATCTCAAACCTGCTCAACATGAGAAACACAACAACCTCACTGATTTGAACCTGAAAGTAATATTTGATAAGAACACATTGAACTCAAATACAAATGTACAATATGATTTACACAACACTGTAGCACACTCTCACACTCACACACCATCAATCAATCAAACAAATATTCTCACGCAAGCATATGCCAAAATATCCACAACAATATCCAAATCAATATGATGAGAAATACCATGGTTATACCAATACCCAAGACACATGTACCATGGCAATCTCCAAACCAATACCACAGGAAAATACTATGGTTATCTCGATAGTTAGGAAACTTGCACCATGGTAATATCCAAACCAATACCATGGGAAAATACCATGGTTATGTCAATACCCATGACACGTGTACCATGGTAATATCCAAACCAACGAAGATAATACTTTACTCATGAGAAAAACCAGATGCGCAAAGAATCTAGGAAAATACTCAACACATAGTAACGCCTCTTGTACTCATATTTCCAGCATTATAACCTGCTTTACCTCTTTGAAAAACTCCAAAAAAAATCAACTCCAAAACATCTGACATAAATCATGTCAACATAAGGCAAGTAAAACCATTTGCAACTAGTTAGACATAAACAACTGCAACTCATACTACCATCAGACATCTGCAACTCATGCTACCATTAGAAACCAGATTGACATCAATGCCAACCAACAACATCCAACAACTGCATTATCAATGGCAACATATATTGCTAAAAATTATATGTGATTTGATGTGAATCTTTTCACCTTGTTAATTTGAGAAAGGGAATTTAGCAATAGATAAATAAAAAACAAAATATTGCTTTGCTGAAATTTGTGTTTCTTAACCTAGATTTTTTATTCCAAGTCTATTATTTAATATAACACCAAAGGGAAAGAAATTCACCCTTTATTTGTGCAAGTGAGATGTATTTGAAAATATTTTTTTCCAAACCAACTTCAGAGGATGATAAGGAAGGAAGTCCACAAATTTGGAAATTGGTAAAGGGACTAGCACTCCTCGCTTCCAATTTTACGAACAACCAAACATAAGAGCGAACTTCGTTTGGTGGAACCAAAAAATCTTGCTATCAACTCTATGAGTGAGGGAGGGGGGAAGAAAATCATTCCTTCTTAAATGAAAGGAATGTGCCATTATCCTAACCAGATGAAGAGCTATGTCTCCCGTTGTGATCGAAACTCTTCCTTTAAGAGTTAGTATTTTGAATTAAGGTTCAGTAGCTCCTTTCAACTATAGGCAGGAGCTGGAGTACAACGATGTAATATATCTGAGTGGATGTTGTTATACTTGCAAAAACTATAACCACTCATTAAATCTGAGGAACATTGATTGCCGTTGGTTTATGAATTGATCGGTTGGGATTTCATAAATGAATAATGTGGACATAAAAGCACTACTAAAATGAATGAATTTCCAATTCCTATATTATGCTATATCTTGTAATTTGGCACATGTGAGGTCCCTAATGAATTGGTTACACATGGTGCTGTCTTGTTCACTACTTTTGGTAGTTGAGAATTGTATCCCCTTGCACGAAGAACATGAAATAGTTTCTTTACTAAGCTGGAAATAGAGATATTGATCAAAATGGATTCTTGACTGAGTGGTTGTAGCTCCCCCAAAGACACATGTTTATTGTGAGATTGAAATCTTCACCAATTATGAATCTATTTATATTTCTTTAATCACCCTCAAAGTGAAAATTTTATGCTAGAATAACTACTCATTCATCATGTTAAGAGGTACAGGAGTGTGGAGAAGTGCGGAGGAATCACCATTCTCCACACTCCCATGCTTGGTCAAGTGCTCATTTGATAGTTTCAAGTGAAAAGCTTCTACCCTTATGTTATACCCAACTACCTCGTCCAACTTGGTTCAGACTTGTTTTATTTTCTTTGGATTGCATATGAGTTCCGCCATTTCCCACTCAATTGTCTTCAGAGTGGTCTCACTTGCCGCCACAAATATGTCTTGAAATAAGCAATTTACCATAAGATATTAGTTTTGATAGAGCATGAATTCACTAATATTTTTGAAATTGGAAATAAAACAAACAACAGAGGGATGCGTTTCCCCCACAACATAGAGAATGCAATTTGCGGAAATAAACATTCACACATAGACAGACAATGAACACAGGAGAGGAACTCTATTTTTAATTTATTCAACTCTTCTCTATTCATTCATCTCTCTCTCTCAGAACATATGAGAAATAATTTGCTTTAATACAAAAGGGATGATGCCTAAAAATTTAAGGCAATTCAATACAGGACGATACTGTTAACAACCAAAACGTCCTTCTGCCTTTTCTGCTATTTCTACATGAAAACAATGTAAAAATCACAGAATGGTGGACCTAAAATTTTATAGGTTCTGGCTCTGAAAACACATCGCATCCATGTAATCCATCGCAATTCACATACCGGCGATTATAACTTTTAATTGGCGGATACGGGAAAACCTTAAGTCCTTGCGATTGTGATGTGCGATGGCACATATCGCATCACAAATTAAATTGTTTAGTTTGCGGGCGCTACCATCCTGAGCTTGTGGGCACTTATGTGCGCTATCATCCTGAGATTGCTACGTGCGATTTGCGGGTGCATCACATCGCAAAAAAATAACATAACTTGTGGGCTTCTAAAAGGTAAGTCTTAAACTTTGTGAAGTGCGAACTTGCAGGTGGTCAAAAAGGTAAATGGTAAGTTCTATTATGTGCAATGACGATGTTGCATCGTAACATTGCAGGGTTTTGGTGCGGGGCTTAAAGTTAAAACATAAAAGTTGCGAAGTGTGGGTTGTGACTCGGTAAACTGTGGGAAGTGTGAAATGTGAAAGGTAAGAAATAAACATAAATGCAAAGGTTTCTGGGCGGTCTTGGTAATGCGGCAAGGTTGGTGGGTCTCGCCGATATCACATTGAAGGAAATATAACATTCGACGAAGGCTTAAAATTTAAACATTAAATCTTGCGGGCTGTGACATGTAGGCAAGAGGTAAGTCAACAAAGGTGGTTAAGAAATTAAATGCAGAATGGGCTTGGGTACTCGGTTTTTGATTTTGTGTGTAAACACCTTCGGATTTGAAACCTACTCCTTGTCCTTCCTGCAACAAAAATCAATTCAAGTGTGGGCTACTGCCACTCTTATTCATGGCGGTAGTTGGGATTATTTCCAACACTCCCCCTTAATCACAACTGCTACCATCAATCATTCCCAGACACTCTCTGAGATAAACAAAAATTTTCTATCCCAATGGCTTTGTGAGGATATCAGCAAACTGTTCCTCTGACCTGCAATGCTGCAAAACAATTTCACCATTGTTAATTAATTCCCTTATGAAATGGAATTTGGCATCAATATGATTTGTTCTCTTGTGGAAAACATAATTCTTTGACAATGCAATTGTTGAGCTGTTATCACAATAAATTGTGGTTCCTTTGTCTTGCTCAAGACATAAATCTCTGAGCATCCTTCTCATCCAAACTGCTTGGCATGTTGCTTCTACATATTCCGGTTCTGTTGTTGATAATGAAACTATTAGCTGCTTCTTGGAAGCCCATGAAATGACTCCCGATCCCAAGTGAAAGACATACCTTGATGTGCTCTTCTTGTCATCTACACTTCCAACCCAATCAGTGTCAGTGTAACCAATAAGCTTAAAATTATCAGTTGAGGAGTATAGAACACCATACTCCTTTGTTCCATTTACATACCTCAATATTATCTTGCATGTTTGCCAATGTGTCTCCTTGGGTGTCTCCATGAATCTAGATATCAGACTTACTACATACATTATATCAAGCCTAGTTGCAATCAAATACATTATACTGCCAACCATGCTTTTGTACAATGTCGGATTGACATTATTGTTGCAATCTTCCTTGCTTAACTTCAACCTCATGACAGTTGGAGTTGATGATGGCTTGCTGTTCTTCATATTGAACCTATTTAAAAATTCTTCAACATACTTTGCTTGGGAGATGAAAATCCCCTTTTCTGTTTGCTTTACTTCTATGCCCAAAAAATATTTGAAAAAACCCAAGTCAGTCATTTCAAACTCACTCTTCATGACTTCTTTGAAATCAACAATGAGAAATATCATTTCCAGTAAAAATTAAATAAGCTACATACAAAACAACAATAAGAATTTTACCGTCATTTTCTTTGATGTAGAGTGTGGGTTCACCATCACACTTTTCAAGCCCATTCTCTATCAGGTAAGCATCAATCCTGCTATACCATGCTATTGGTGCTTGCTTTAACCCATAAGGAGCTTTATTACAATTACACACCTTCTATTCTTGGCCTTCTATTTCATAGCCAGGAGGTTGTTCAACATATACCTCCTCTTTCAACACTCCATTCAAGAATGCTGACTTCACATCCATTTGATAAACCTTCTAGTTTTGTTGTGCTACTATTGGCAACACTGTTCGCACTGTCTCCATCCTTGAAACTGGTGCAAAGGTCTCCTCATAGTCTCTTCCTTGCTACTGCTTATAGCCTTTGAAAACTAGCCTTGCTTTGTGCCTTTCTATCTTGCCTTCAATGTTTCTCTTGGTCTTATAGACCCATTTCACTCAAATAAGTTCTTTTCCTTGTGGGAGGTCCACTAACTCCCATGTGTCATTCTTTTCTATCGCTCTTATATCTTCATTCATTGCTTCAATCCACTTCTCTTCTTTGACTGCATCTTCAAAACGGATTGGGTCATAAGCATGAAAAAATAAAGAAAATAAAGAATTGAGACCAACATTATTTTCAACTTCTTCTTGCTCATAAATTTAATTTAAATTTCTGAATCTTGATCTTCTTGCATTTGCTGAAGATGTGCTTGGAGTTGCACTTGAACTTGAGGGAGTTGCTAATCCCTCTGGTTTGCTTGGAGAAGCACTTACTTGGTTTTGCACTACTATTCTATTGCTTGCTTGCTGTGTGCTCTGTTGAGCTTGTGTAGGTGGAGGAGGAGCCAACATTGAGGAATTATTTTCTATAATCAATTCCTCTTTGTCCTCGTGTGAAATACTTGTCTTCACATTTACAGTCTTCTCTAAACTTCCATCCCAAGCTTCTTATTCTATGAACTAAACATCTCTGCTGATTATTACTTTCTTGGTTGATGGATTATAGATCTTGTAAGCCTTGGAGTCATCACTATATCCAAAAAATATACACTTCTCCCCCTTGCTATCCAATGTCTTCCTTGACTGATCCGAGACATGTGCATATGCCAAACATCCAAATAATCTCATGTGAGAGACAACTTGCTTTGTTCCACTCCATGCTTCTTCTGGAACTCTATTCATAAAAACTTTGGTTGGATATCTATTTAAAATATAAGCTGCACAATTGACAACTTCTGCCCAATACTCATTTGGAAAATGATTTTCCTTCAAAATAATTCTTACCATGTCCATGATGGTCCTATTCTTTCTTTCTACTACACCATTTTGCGGAGGTGTATACCTTGTGGTAAACTTCTTGTGAATCCCATGCTCCCTGTAGAAACATAGGAAGTCTTTGGAGATATATTCTCCACCTCTCTCAGTTCTCAACACTTTTACATAGCATTCACTTTGCTTCTCAACAAGAGCTTTGAAGTGGTAGAACTGTTCAAACACTTCACTTTTTTGTTTTAGAAAATACACCCATGTATTCCTTGTGTACAATCATCTATAAATGTCAAAAAATAATGACTGCCAGTTAATGATGGCATTTGCATTGGCCCACATAAATATGAGTGGACAATATTCAAGGGTGCCTTTGCCCTTATACTCTTTCCTGCTGGAAATGATTCTCTGTGTTGTTTTCCCAAAATGCAGCCATCACATAGGCTGTCTAGTTTCTCTATGAGTGGTAATCCCTTTACCATGCATTTTCTATGCAACAAGTTCAAACCTCCGAAATTGAGATTTCCAAATCTCAAATGCCATAACCAGTTCTAATATTTCACTTCTTCTTGAAATATTTCTTTTGTGCCAGCTGCTAGAACACCTCCTTCCTTCAAGTTTGATTTGATCTTGAGAGGAAACATCCTATTTCTTGTCATATGAACTTTTGCAATGAGCTGTCTACTTGGAGGTATATCCATGATTATGCACACATCATTCTTAAAAAACACATTGTAGCCCTTTTGCACAAGCTGTCCAATGCTTAGAAGGTTACATTTCAGGCCAGGTACATAATAGAAATCTGGCACAAAATTATTCTCTCCCTTCTTTGTCAGTATGTTTACTCTTCCTTTCCCCATGACAGAGACCTTGCTATCAGTCCCTATTGTCACTTTAGATTTTACACTCTCATCTAGATTGGAAAACATTGCTATGTTTCCAGTCATATGGTTACTACACCCTAAATCTAAGAACCATACATCTTCTTGTTTTTCTTGTGCTACATTACAAGTTAAAATCATGTTTCCTTGGTTCTGATTTTCTTTTGTAAAATTTACACTAGGTTTACTACCCATGTAATTTTGCTTCTTTCTACATTCATTTGCATAATGACCATACTTTTTGCAATAATGACATTGGACTTGAGATTTATCATACCTCTGTCCTTGTGCTTGATTGTGGCTTGAGCCTTGGCTTGTATTCTGATTGCTGCCCCTTTAACTTGTGCTTTCAAGGCTGCTTATTCCACCTTTGTGTGGGCTTCTTCCTCTTCCATGGTAGTTTCATTAGGGGAATTTTGAGGTCTAAAATGGGCCTCCTAAGAAAAATGTACAACCAAAATAAATTTTATAAGAACCAATAGGAATCAAGATGATGATGTCAACCATGGGGGATGATTCACCATTTTTGGAATAAAAAATTAAAAATATTAAAAAATAATAAAATAATAAAACTTTTTTTCAACTCATATTTTCAACTTATCTCCCTAAGGTTTTACTCAAATTTCGAGTGGGAGTACTCGTTGGATGAAAAATTTAATTCCTCATCCAAGGAGTACCAATGTTGCATACTTTCGATGGACCCTGCTACAAGAAAAATGAGAAATACATGAAAAACGTGATTAATCACGTTTTTCATGAATCACGTTTTTCGTGAATTTCTCATTTTTCTTGTAGCAGGGTCCATCGAAAGTATGCAACATGGGTAATCATTTGATGAGGAATAAAATTATGCATCCAAAAAGTGTTTCCACTCGAAATTTGAGTCAACCCATAAGTAGATAAGTTAAAAATACGAGTTGAAAAAATAGTTTTTTCTTTTTTCCCTCTAAAATTTGATGATGTCATCTAATATTATTTTATTATTTCCACTATTATTTTATAATTTCCTTCGGAGGCTCATTTTAGACCTCAAAATTCCCATAATGAATCTTCCTCAACCTCTACCTTGACCAAAAGACATTTGTGTCTTAAATGCATGCTCCAATGAGGAGTTTGTTGTTATGGTCAGTCTGTGTTCATGAGACATTAGTGATGCATGAAGCTCATCCACTGAAAACTGAGAGAGATCCTTTGTCTCTTCTATGGCCACTACTATGGCATCAAACATTGATGGTATACTTCTTAATAATTTCTCAGCTATTATCCTTTCTTCAAGTAGGTCTCCATGAGACCTAATTTGGGTAACCAACCTAATCACATGTGCGAAGAATAAGCCTATGTTATCAAACTCTTTCATACAGAGAGTTTCAAAATCTCTTCTCATCATTTGAAGTTTTTCTGTCTTCACCTTTTCCATGCCTTGATAGGCTGTCTGGAGGGTATCCCATGGCTCCTTAGACTTTTTTGCTGCTGCAATCCTTGGGAAAATACTCTCATGTAATGCTTGGAAAATATAGAAGAGGGCTTTGGAGTCCTTCTTCTTATTTTCTCTCAAAAAATCTCTTTGTGCTTATGTCAAAGAATTATATGATGCTGCATCTGCTGGTTCTTGGAAACCATTTTCCACCAACTCCCAAATATCTTGTCAGGAGAACAGGGCCTTCATTGTAATAGCCCAATAATAATAATTCTTCCCATTGAATTGTGGTCGTTGGGGATTAGACATGCTTGTGCCTATTGCTGCCATCTTGACTGTGTAACAAAACCTTCTCACTGTTGGAGAATCAATTTCTCAAACAACCCTTTGAGCTTCTTCAGTAAAGATTCGTTCTTTCATTGAGAGCTTAGAACTGCTTTGATACCATGTTTAAAATTCCGAATACAACAAACAACAGACAAAGGGATATGTGTTTCCCCCGACAACACAGAGATTGAAATGCAAGGGAAATAATAGTCATACAATTCATAGACAGACAATGATTTACACAAGAGAGGAACTCTTTCAAATTTATTCAACTCTTCTCTGAAATCCGATTAATACCTTCACTCACTGAAACAAAATGAAATTACATAGGTTTATACAAAATTGGCCAGACCCTGAGGATTGAATTCCTTTTAATGCAGGAATGGACATTCAAAAACAAAATTGTCCTTCCATTTTATTTTTTTGTTGACACACAAAAAAAGTACAAAATGCATTCAAAACACATAACATCAGACCTCAAATATTATGGGTTCTGCTTCTGAAAACACATCGCGTCCGGGGCCTCCATCGCAAATCGCTCATCGGCGATTTAAAATTTAGCCCACACGAACACGAGAAAGCCTTAAGTCTTGCGATATGCGATGTGACATGGCACATCACATTGCACTATACATTGTTTAACTTGTGGGCGCTTATTCGTTAACTCCTGAGCTTTGCGCTACCCTCATGAGCTTGACACGTGCCCCTTTGTGATCTCATCGCAAAAAAAACAAAAAAACTTGTGGGTGGCTTTAAAGTTAAAACTTAAAACTTGGGAAGTGCGGGCTACGAGCGCTAAAAAGGTAAGTGGAAAGATTTGCGAAATGCGGTGAGGTTTGTGGGTCCCGCCAGATTGCATCGGCGGGGAAATAACATTTGGTGGAGTGCTAAGAGTTAAAAATTAAATCTTGCGGGCTACTGTATGCAGGGAGTTAAAAGGCGAGAGGTGCGAAGTGCGGAAAACAAAGAAATACAGTAGAATGCAAAGGTTTGTGGTGGTATTGGTAATGCGGTAAAGTTTTAGGTGGGTCTTGCCGATATCGAATCGGCAGGGAAATAAGATTCAATGAAAAAGCTTAAGGGTAAATAAGAAAAGTTATGGGCGGCGAAGTGTGGGCATGGTAAGTCAACGCAGAAAAACAAATAAACGCAGAGAACAAGGTCTCCGGTACTCTGTTTTGGTTTTTGCATGAAGAAACGCCTACAGGCTTGAAACCCGCTCCTTGTCCTTCCTGCACAAAAAAATAAATGAAGTTGTGGGCTGCTGCCACTGTTTATTCATTGCGGTGGTTGGGAGTAATTCCAACATTCCACAGTCGGTCAAGTGCTCATTTGATATCTGCGAGAAAAAAGCTTCTACCCTTTTGTTGCACAACTACCTTGACCAACTTGGCCTGAGCTCGTTTAATTTTCTATGGATTGCATTAGAGTTTCTCCATCACGAACTCAATTGTGTTCGTAGTGGTGTCACTTCCATGTCGTAAATATGTCCTGCAACAAGAAATTAACCATAAGCGATTAGTTTGGTAGAGTATGAATTCACTAGTTAATTGCAATAATTCGAAGTAATATAACTATCTATCATTAAATACATGAAACTTCTTGTATGATGTTAATAACAAAGAATGAAAATAATAATTACAGTTTTTTAGATTCTAATATCCGTGAGAGTAAAAACACTGCTTCTCATTTCTAGTAAAGCATCCAACAGATCCCTGGGAGCATCACTCATGTCCATGGTTTTTCCTTTTTTGGCCAGGCGGTCCTCTATGAATTTGTCAAGAGTGTCATAGAACAGGCTTACGATATATTTGCATGTTATAGACCATACCATAAGGGTCCAAACAATGAAGAAAGCAGAAGTAGTCCACTAAATTGAGATTTCTTGCATTCAACACCATTTGCTGAATACTATCACTAAATAAACACACCTTTTTTATCAATAATGTTATATAGCTTCTTTATATATATTTGCGTGTTACATACCACACCTTGAGTGTCCAAACATTGAAGAAATGAGAAACAGTCTGCTAAATTGAGAGCTCCTGCATTCAATGCCATTTGTTGAATACTCTCATTAAATACATCAACCTTCTTGTATGATGCCAACAACAGAGATTGAAAATAATAATTACAACTATGTAGATTCTGATATCTATGAGAGTAAAAACATCGCCTGACATTTGCAATAGACCATCCAACAAATCCTTAGGAGCATCACTCTTGTCCCACATCACTCTTGTTCACATCTTGTCAGTATGGATTTGTTTAATATAGAATTTCAACATGGCATCACTCTTGTTCACATCCTCTCAGTATGGATTTGTTTAATATAGAATTTCAACAAGAAGCCATGATCAAGATCAAATACAGACTGAAAATAATTATAGCTATCACTACCAACAATAAACATTGATACATTCTGCAAAGTGTGGAGGAAGAAAACTTCCTTTGCACCTTTACACAATGTATCACCTTTGGAAAATGTATCAACATTATGGATATTTTTTAAATCTCTGAATATTTTTTAAATCTCCCCTCCGACCCGCTCGTTTCTTCCTCCACACTCCACACATTGTAATCAGAATAGGACTTTTCCATAAGACTAGGATATCGAGCAAGAAAATAATATGCAGATTACACTTATTTAACGACCATTTACTATTTATGGATTAGACCAATTTCCTAGCTAGACACTTCAACAATTCTTACTTAGTAATACTCTACCTAAGAGTAGTCTTGAGCACTCATGAAATGTGGTTTATAACCCTTATGCTACTTGTGGCTATTCCTTTGCAAAGAAAGAGAGTTTTAATCCCGAGGCGATAGTCATTCATTGGTATGTAATTTTGGTCCATGACAAAAAAAAAATGAATTGTTGTGTTTTGACTAAGGTGAGTTTGACACTGGAAATTGCAGTATATTGTTGGAAATGAGCTTATTACTCATGGGGTGAATAAATAGTAACTATAATTATGTAATAATTAAATCCTTTCTACTAAAATATCGAATTATTAGTGAGCCAACATCAAAATAAAATTAATAACATGTAGAATCATTACAATAAAAAAGTAAAAACATCATGAAGAATCAACAATAAACCATTCACATAAGAGGACATAATGTTTATGGTGGAAAACCCTCTCTAGGGAAAAAAAACCACTTGCTGCTGCTCAAACCTTCTATTAAGTGTTGAATACATTTTTACATGGAAGAGCTAGAACCCACTAGCTGGAAGACTCGACTACTAAGACATCCTGCTAGCAACATCAGTTGGAAGACTCTTATCTCACAACTCTACAAAAAACCATTCAATGGAAGCCACCAATACCAACGAGCCTCACCCAAATCTACTGGACTCTATGGAAACCGCTTCTTGCATTGATCTGTTTGCTAGAAGGCCCCCACCTTATCTACACACTGCCTGTTATGAAGCCTCAACGCCTTCAATACCTCCAAGAAAACCACATTTCATGCATTTTCAAACTGAGCTCTCAAACCTGCTCAACATGAGAAACAAAACAACCTCACTGATCTGAACCTGAAAGTAATATTTGATGAGAACACACTGAACTCAAATACAAATGTACAATATGATATACACAACACTGTAGCACAATCTCACACTCACACACCATCAATCAATCAAACAAATATTCTCATGCAAGCATATGCCAAAATATCCACAACAATATCCAAATCAATACGATGAGAAATACCATGGTTATGCCAATACCCAAGACACATGTACCATGGAAATCTCCAAATCAATACCACAGGCAAATACTATGGTTATCTCGATAGTTAGGAAACTTGCACCATGGTTATCTCCAAACCAATACCATGGGAAAATACCATGGTTATGTCAATACCCATGACACGTGTACCATGGTAATCTCCAAACCAATGAAGATAATTCTTTACTCATGAGAAAAACCAGATGTGCAAAGAATATAGGAAAATACTCAACACATAGTAACACCTCTTGTACTCATATTTACAGTGTTATAACCTGATTTACCTCTTAGCACAACTCCAAAAAAAATAAACTCCAAAAAATCTGACATAAACCATGTCAACATAAGCCAAGTCAAACCATTTGCAACTAGTTAGACATAAACAACTGCACCTCATACTACCATCAGACATCTGCAACTCATGCTACCATCAGAAACCAGATTGACATCAATGCCAACCAACAACATCCAACAACTACATTATCAATGGAAACATATATTGCTAAAATTTAGATGTGATTTGATGTGAATCTTTTCACCTTGTTAATTTGAGAAAGGGAATTTAGCAATAGATAAACTAAAAAAAAAATATTGCTTTGCTGAAATTTGTGTTTCTTAACCTAGATTTTTGATTGCAAGTATATTATTTAATATAACACAAAAGGGAAAGCAATTCACCCTTTATTTGTGCAAGTGAGATGTATTTGAAAATATTTTTTTCCAAACCAACTTCAGAGGATGATAAGGAAGGAAGTCCACAAATTTGGAAATTGGTAAAGGGACTAGCACTCCTCGTTTCCAATTTTACGAACAACCAAACATAAGAGCGAAATTCGATTGGTGGAACTAGACAATATTGCTATCTACTCTGTAAGTGAGGGAGGGGGGAAGAAAAAAATTCCTTCTTAAATGAAAGGAATGTGCCATTATCCTAACCAGACGAAGAGCTGTGTCTCCAGTTGTGATCAAAACTCCTCCTTTAAAAGTTAGTAGTTTGAATTAAGGTTCACTAGCTCCTTTCAACTATAGGCAGGAGCTGGAGTTCAACGATGTAATATATCTGAGTGGATGTTGTTATACTTGCACAAACTATAACCACTCATTAAATCTGAGGAACATTGATTGCCGTTGGTTTATGAATTGATCGATTGGGATTTCATAAATGAATTATGTGGACATAAAAGCACTACTAAAATGAATGAATTTCCAATTCCTATATTATGATATATCTTGTACTTTGGCACATGTGAGGTCCCTAATGAATTGGTTACACATGGTGCTGTCTTGTTTACTACTTTTGGTAGTTGAGAGTTGTATCCCATTGCATGAAGAACGTGAAATGGTTTCTTTACTAAGCTGGAAATAAAGATATTGATCGAAATCAATTCTTGACTGAGTGGTTGTAGCTCCCCCAAAGACACATGTTTATTGTGATATTGAAATCTTCACCAATTATGAAACTATTTATATTTCTTTAATCACCCGCAAAGTGAAAATTTTATGCTAGAATAACTACTCATTCATCATGCTAAGAGGTGCAGGAGTGTGGAGAAGTGCAGAGGAATCACCATTCTCCACACTCCCATGCTTGGTCAAGTGCTCATTTGATATTTGCAAGTGAAAAGCTTCTACCCTTATGTTATACCCAACTACCTCGCCCAACTTGGTTCATACTTGTTTTATTTTCTTCGGATTGAATATGAGTTCCGCCATTTCCCACTCAGTTGTCTTCAGAGTGGTCTCACTTGTCGCCACAAATATGTCTTGAAATAAGCAATTTACCATAAGATATTAGTTTGACAGAGCATGAATTCACTAATATGTTGGAAATTGGAAATAAAACAAAAAACAGAGGGATGCGTTTCCCCCACAACATAGAGAATGTAATTTGCGGAAATAAACATTCACACATAGACAGACAACGAACACAGGAGAGGAGCTCTCTTTTTAATTTATTCAAATCTTCTCTATTCATTCATCTCTCTCTCCCTTAGAACATATGAGAAATACATTTCTTTAATACAAAAGGGATGAAGTCTGAAAATTTAAGGCAATTCAATACAGGACGAGACTGTTAACAACCAAAGTGTCCTTCTGCCTATTCTGCTATTTCTACATGAAAAAAATGTACAAATCACAGAATGGTGGACCTAAAATTTTATAGGTTCCGGCTATGAAAGCACATCGCATCCATTTCCTCCATCGCAATTCACATACCGACGATTATAACTTTTAACTGGTGGATACGGGAAAACCTTAAGTCCTTGCGATTGTGATGTGTAATGGCACATATTGCATCAAAAATTAAATTGTTTAGTTTGTGGGCGCTACCATCCTGAGATTGTAGGCAATTATGTGCGCTATCCTCCTAAGATTTCCACGTGCGATTTGCGGGTGCATCGCATCACAAACACAATAAAATAACTTGCGGGCGGCTAAAAGGTAAGTCTTAAAATTTGCAAAGTGCGAACTTGCGGGCGATCAAAAAGGTAAATGACGATGTGTGATGATGATGTCACATCACAAAATCGTAGGGTTTCGGTGTGGGGATTAAAGTTAAAACATAAAAGTTGCGAAGTGCGGGCTGCGACACGGTGAACCGCGGGAAGTGTAAAATGTGAAAGGTAAGAAATAAATAGAAATGCAAAGGTTTGTGGGCGGTCTTGGTAATGCATCAAGGTTGGTGGGTCCCGCCGATATCGCATCGATGGAAATATAACATTCGACAAAGGCTTAAAAGTTAAACACTAAATCTTGCGGGTTGCGACATGTGGGCAAGAGGTAAGTCAATGACGGTGGTTAAGAAATTAAATGCAGAATGGGCTCGGGTACTCTATTTTTGATTTTGCGTGTAAACACCTTCTGATTTGAAACCTGATCCTTGTCCTTCTTGCAAAAAAAATCAATTCAAGTGTGGGCTACTGCCACTCTTATTCATGTCGGTGGTTGGGATTATTTCCAACACTCCCCCTTAATCACAACTGCTGCCATCAATCATTCCCAGACACTCTCTGAGATAAATTTTTTTTTTCTATCCCAATGGCTTTGTGAGGATATCAGCAAACTAGTCCTTTGATGTGAAATGCTGCAAAAAAATTTCACCATTGTTAACTAATTCCCTTATGATATGATATTTGGCATCGATACGATTTGTTATCTTGTGGAAAACATAATTCTTTGACAATGCAATTGCTGAGCTGTTATCACAAATTGTGGTTCCTTTGTCTTGTTCACGACATAAATCCCTCAACATCCTTCTCATTCAAACTGCTTGACATGCTTCTGCTGTTACTGCTACATATCCAGCTTCTGTTGTTGATAATGAAACTATTGGCTGCTTCTTGGAAGCCCATGAAATGACTCCCGATCCCAAATGAAAAACATACCTTGATGTGCTCTTTCTGTCATCAACACTTCTAGCCTAATCACTGTCAGTGTAACCAGTCAGCTTAAAATCATCAGTTTTGGAGTATAGAACACCATACTCCTTTGTTCCATTTACATACCTCAATATTCTCTTGGCTGCTTGGAAATGTGTCTCCTGGGTGTCTCCATGAATCTCGATATCAAGCTTAATTCATACATTATATCAAGCCTAGTTGTCGTCAAATACAATATTAGACTGCCAACCATGCTTTTGTACAATGTTGGATTGACATTCTTGCTACAATCTTCCTTACTCAACTTCAACCCCATGATAGTTGGAGTTGATGATGGCTTGCTGTTCTGCATATTGGACCTCTTTAAAATCTCTGCAACATACTTTTCTTGGGTGATAAAAATTCCCTTTTCTGTTTGTTTCAATTCTATGCCCAAAAAAATATTAACAAACCCAAGTCAGTCATTTCAAACTCACTTTTCATGACTAATTTGAAATTAGCAATGAGAGAAACATCATTGCGTGTAAAAACCAAATAATCTACATACAAAATAATAATAAGAATTTTACCGTCATTTTCTTTGATTTAGAGTGTGGGTTCACCATCACACTTGTCAAACCCATTTTCCATCAGGTAAGCATCAATCATGCTGTACCATGCACGTGGTGCTTGCTTCAGTCCATAAAGAGATTTCCACAGCTTACACACCTTGTGTTATTGGCCTTCTATTTCATAGCCAGGAGGTTTTTCAACATACAACTCCTCTTTCAACACTCCATTCAAGAATGCTGACTTCACATCCATTTGATAAGATTTCCATTTTTGTTGTGCTACTATAGACAACACTGTCCGCACTATCTCCATCCTTGCAACTAGTGCAAAGGTTTCCTCATAGTCTCTTCCTTGCCGCTGCTTGTAGCCTTGCTTTGTTCCTTTCTATCTTGCCTTCAATGTTGCTTTTGGTCCTGTAGACCCATTTTACTCCAATAACTTCTTTTCCTTGTGGGAGGTCCACTAACTCCCATGTGTCATTCTTTTCTATTGCTCCTATCTCTTCTTTCATTGCTTCAATCCACTTTTCTTCTTTGACTACATCTTAAAAATGGATTGGGTTATCAACATGAAAAATGACACAAATAAAGAATTCAGACCAACGTTATTATCAACTTCTTCTTGCTCATAAATTTCACTTAAATTTCTGAACCTTGGTCTTCTTATATTTGTTGAAGATGTGCTTGGAGTTGCACTTGAACTCGAGGGAGTTTCTGATCCCTGTGGTGTGCTTGGAGAAGCACTTCCTTAATTTCTCAATGTTGTTCTATTACTTTCTTGCAGTGTGCTATGTTGTGCTTGTGTAGGTGGAGGAGGAGCCGCCGTTGAGGAATTACTTTATGCAATCAATTCCTCTTTGTGTTCATGTGAAACATGTCTTCACATTTATTGTCTTCTCTAAACTTCCATCTCAAGTTTCTTCTTCTATGAATTGAACATCTCTGATGATTATTAACTTCTTGTTTGATGGATTATAGAGCTTTTAAGCCTTGGATTCATCACTGTATCGAAGAAATATACATTTATCCCCCTTTCTGTCCAACTTCTTCCTTAACTGATCTGGGACATGTGCATATGCCACACATCCAAACACTCTCATGTGAGTGAAAAATTGCTTTGTTCCACTCCATGCTTCTTCTGGAACTTTTTTCATAACACTTTTGGTTGGAGATCTATTTAAGATATATGCTGCACAATTGACAGCTTCTGCCCATTAGTCATTTGGCAAATGATTTACCTTCAACATACTTGTTACCATGTCCATGATGGTCCGATTCTTTCTTTCTGCAACACTATTTTGCTGAGGTGTATACCTTGTGGTAAACTGCTTGTGTATTCCATGCTCCCTGCAGAAACGTAGGAAGTCTTTGGAGATATATTATCCACCTCTATCAATTCTCAACACTTTTATGTAGTGTCCACTTTGCATCTCAACAAAAGCTTTGTAGTGGTAGAACTGTTCAAACACTTCATTTTTGTATTTTAGGAAATAGACCCATGTATTCCTTGTGTAATCATCTATGAATGTCAAAACATAATGACTGCGAGCTAATGATGGCATTTGCATTGGTCCACATAAATCTGAGTGGATAATCTCCAAAGGTGTCTTTGCCCTTATACTCTTTCCTATTGGAAATGATTCTCTGTGTAATTTTTCTAAGATGCAGCCTTCACATAGGCTGTCTGGTTTCTCTATGAATGGTAATCCCTTTACCATGCCTTTTCTATGCAACAAGTTCAAACCTCCGAAATTGAGATGTCCAAATCTCAAATTCCATAAACAGTTCTCATCTTTCACTTCTTTTTGAAATATTTCTTGTGTGACAGTTGCTAAATCACCTCCTTCCTTCAAGTCTGATTTGATCTTGAGAGGAAACATTCTATTGCTTGTCATATGCACTTTTTCAATGAGCTGTCTACTTGGAGGTATATCCATGATTGTGCACACATCATTCTTAAAAAACACATTGTATCCCTTTTGCACGAGCTTTCCAATGCTTAGAAGGTTACATTTCAGGCTAGGGACATAATAGAAATTTGGCACAAACTTCTTCTCTCCCTTCTTTGTCAGTATGTTTACTCTTCCTTTTCCCATGATAGAGACCTTGCTATCAGTCCTCGTTGTCACTTCAGATTTTACACTCTCATCTAGATAAGAAAAAATTGCTATGTTTCCAGTCATATGGTTAGTACACCCTGAATCTAAGAAACATACATCTTCCTGTTTTTCTTGTGCTACATTACAAGCTAAAAGTATGTTCCCATGGTTCTGATTTTATTTTGTGAAATTTACACTAGGTTTACTACCATGTCATTTTTACTACATTCATTTGCATAATGAACATAATTTTTTCAATAATGACATTGGACATGAGATTTATCATACATCTGTCCTTGTGCTTGATTCTGGCTTGAGCCTTGGCTTGGATTCTAATTGTTGCCCCTTCCACTTGTGCTTGTAGGGCTACTTCTTCCACCTTTGTGTGGGCTTCTTCCTCTTCCTCGATAGTTTGATCTTCCTCGACCTCTACCTTGACCAAAATACATTTTTTTCTTAAATGCATGCTCCAATGAGGAGTTTATTGTTATTTTCAGTTTGTGCTCATGAGACATCAGTGATGCATGAAGCTCATCCATTGAAAAATATGAGAGATCCTTTATCTCTTTTATGGCCACTACTATGGCATGAAAACTTGATGGTAGACTTCTTAAGACTTTCTCAAGTATTTTCCTTTCTTCAAGTGTCTCTCCATGAGACCCGATTTGGGTAACTAACCCAATCAAATGTGTAAAGAATGAGTCTATATTATCAGAATCTTTCATACAAAGAGTTTCAAAATCTCTTATCAACATTTGAATTTTTGCTGTCTTCACCTTTGCCATGCCTTGGTAGGATGTCTAGAGGGTATCCCTTGCGTCCTTGGACTTCATTACTGCTGCAACACTTGGGAAAATACTCTTATGCACTGCTTCAAAAATATAGAAGAGGGCTTTGGAGTCCTTCTTCTTATTGTCCCTCAACAAAGCTCTTTCTGCTTGTGTCAAAGCATTATATGCTGCTGCATCTCTTGGTTCTTGGAAACCATTTTCCACCAGCTCCCAAATATCTTGTGAGGAGAACATGGCCTTCATTGTAATAGCCCAATAATCATAATTCTTCCCATTGAACTGTGGTAGTTGGGGATTAGTCAGGCTTGTGCCTTCTACTGCCATCTTGACTGTTACACCATTTTTTTGGTCATCTAACTCATTATCATTAGATGAACCCAAGTACAACATGTAAGACCAATTTTACCCTAAGTAAAATTGCTTTCACCATGTCAAATAACATTTGTTCATATTTCCTGGTCATATTTAACCCAAAACAAGGAAATTAATTAAATAAATCATTATTTATTTAATTATTTCCTAGGAATAAGTTATTTAAATCATTATTTAATAACATTCCTAGTTAAATTTGACTAAATCATTTTTAAATAATTAAATAAATCATTATTCATTTAATTATATCCCCATCATCTCCCTAAAATAATAAATAAATCATTTATTTTTTATTTTTTATAAATAAAGGAATTGACCCAAGTCAAAAGACCTTTTCCCTCCAACAAATATAATAAAATATTCCTAAAGAGTGATTCTAGAATCTGATTAATAATATTTTATTCATGCAACAAGTTCTAGATAACCCTAATATTTTGTTATAAATAGGAGGGTTTTCCCCATTCATTAGTCACCTTCATTGCATTAGATCACACTAGATCTATTCTTGGTCACCATTTTCCATTTTTGCTTTGTGAGCTCCCATTGAGTTCTATGTTTGTCAGGGTTTTTCTACCACAATAAGAGAGAGGAATTTTAGATCTGAAATGCTGAGGACTTTCAAGAACCCATCCCATTGAGGAGAACAGGAAAACACCTTTCTTGTTTTCCTCTCAGGTGCCCCATTCTTTAATATAATACAAATCATTCTTTTAAACACTTTGTTCTTGTCTTGTCTATTGGATACATGGAGCCATATTATATTTTATCTGCTTAATGTCTTTTGTGCTTAGATTTGAATTTGTGCAGAAAACTGGAAGATATTTTGCAGCCATAATCAATGTTAGGGATATTTTTTATGCGTAGCTAAAGAGATATTTTACGACGAAAGATTCATACTAACGATTGGCGACTCCACACGGGCTTTCTTTTGTGACCACTGTCGTTTTACATATTCCTGCATATCCAGCTGTTTCAGACCCTAGGGTTTCTCTTCCATTTTATGTTTTTCCTATTTTTATGGTGCTTTCCACCTCTAAAACCCTCAAACAGTCAAATTTTTAACTTCTGTGTGTTTCTGGCCTTATTGCGCAGGTGACAGACATCAGCTGCAGCTAAGACGACAAATTTTTCTGAAATCTTCCGCCGAGAGAGCCGGATCTGCAGGTCGCACTTATCAGCCCAAAAAGTGCGACTTGGCCTTGAGGTCGCACTTTTCTGCCCTAAATCTGCGACCTGGACTGCCAAACAGGTCAGAACCTGCGACTTGCACTGTTTTCTGCAATTTTCCAGCGCTTTTTCTGGGTTTGTCTGAAGCTTCTGTCAGGGTGTTCCAGCCTCCGCCTCTGCCCGTTTAGACCTGTTTCTGATCTGTTTCACTCACCTAAGTGGGAATCTTGCCCCTTAGGGCTCTAGTACCCTCCACTTTTGTGGGAGAGTTTTTGCTGTTTCAGAGGTCTGAATTTCCAGAGTTTCAGCCTTATTGCTTTCAGATCTGATACCTTAGTTTCAGATCTCTTTAGATCAGCTCTTCTCCCTTTCCAGTCACCTCATATAGTTTTTTTTGGGTTCATTCTAGGGCCGCCTCCTTGTCCCTTCTATTTTTAGCTGATCTCCTCCTTTTTAGCAGCAACCTTGCCTCTGCCTCTTTGCTGTTCTCTGCACCTCTTTCCAGCAGATTTCTCCTTTAGATCCCTGTCCCTCCTGACCTTAGATGTATTGGCCTCTTTTTGTGTGCTTTGCCTAGTTTTTCCCTCTTATAGACTAGTTTTGAGAGACCCGCCTTCTTGGGTTAGATTGATGCATTAGTAGCTATTAATTTTCTGTTCTTTTAGTTTTATTTACTGCAGATTTATTTTCAGTTACACAACACACTTTTTATTTTACTCTCAAAATGTCTGGGTTTAAAAAAATTAAAATTAACGCACGCCACACATTGACCCTAAGTGAAGAAGAGCCTGGTTAACATCGCCCAGAAAAGACTTTAAAATCAATTGTCACTGCACTTCTCCGCCCTTGACCTCACTTGATTTTTCCCCTCCCTGCCCCTGTTGGTTTTTCTTCTTCCCGTCATCATTGCGCCCCCAAGGCGCTTTTCCCAGAGACTTCTTGGCCTTCACCCTCAGTTTCCAGTCGGTCGACTTCCTCCTGCCCATCGTCATCCAGTAAGTCCCCCCTGAGTCCGCACTTCGACTCTTCTTCTGATTGTTCGGGTTATCCCCCTACTTCTGGTTCTCCCTCTTTTACCTTCACCATGTCTAGTTCAGGACCTAGCCCTAACCCCAGTTCTACCGCTGGGTCCATTTCCAGTGGAACCACTATGGGACCTACCTCGACTGCCTCGTTGTTCCCTTATATGGCCGGCCTCAGTCTCCCCGACTTCAATCAGCTTATTAATGATCCTATTCGCCACGGTGTTAGTTGGCCTGCTATGCCAACCAAGCTCCCCTCCGACATTCCCAAGTTCGAAGGCCTTGCTAGTGAAGATCCCTCTAACCATATCTGATCTTGCCACATGTGGTGTTCCTCCAATTCCATCACCGATGACTCCATCCGTCCTCGTTTGTTTCAATGCACGCTTACCGGCGAAGCTTCTAAATGGTATGTTGATCAAGCCACCTCTTCCCATACCACCTTTGCGACCATTGCCCAAGCCTTTTTATCCTATTTCTAGCTCCCTCTCTGATACGACACTGGTACTGAACTCTTAACTTCTTTTCATCAATCCTCTTCGACCCGCCTTTTCGCTCATGTCAAGGAATGGCGACGACGACGGAGCTTGTGTCGCGCTCTCCCCTTTGAAGATCGGGTTTACATGGACTGGTTCCTTCGCTCTCTCTTACCTCCCATTGGCAAAGATGTCGCATCCCATTTTCCCCAAACCGAAGAATCCGCCCTCCAAATACCCTTGAAATATGACCTTATCTATGCCCAATCTGGTTATGTTTATACCGTCCTTCCTGACCTCCACAAGCCCGGTGGCCCTAATGCCTCGGGGGCATCTCACTCTGCCGACGGTATCGTTGGAGCCCTGTCGCATACCTCTCCCCAACATCTTTTGGGCTATGGTTTCCCTCGAGGAGGGGCCAGCCCCTCCAGCACTTTTTCCCCTCCAGGTAGCATGTATTTAGGCTACGACATGCCTCTTCCTTTTTTCCACCCTCCTGCTTACCTCCATGCTGCCCACCCTACCCCTTATCCGTATCCACAACTTGGTGTCCCAGCTCCTCTAGCATTTGGACCTCCCACTCCCTTACCTTCTCCACCCCTGCAACCACACTTACTACCCCCTCCAGGGCAAGTATTTGCACAACAGGGGGCACCTAATTTTCTTTCTTCTCAAATAAGGAGAAGAGGCAATCAATCCACTTCTGGCAATCGTGGATCCAATCCTTCCAGTATTGACCCTACCACTACCAACCAGCCACAGGGCCCTCAGCCCAAGTCGGACAGGCCACTTCACACTTATAATAACTGTTTGTGTTGCGGTGTTTATGGTCACTACACTCATGATTGTCCCTTATTACCAAAAATGCGGCAGATGTGGGAATCTCAGGCCACCGTGCGGGGACAACACTCCTCCCCTGCTGTTCTTTCCCCCCCAACTACTTCTCAACCCGCCGTGTTTACTGATCCTTTCCCTCACCAAGGATTCATGGCCACTCAACCTCCTCATGCCCCGGTAACCACTCAACCTTCCCCTTCTGGTTCCCCTGATTACCAGATTCTCATGATGGCCTCTGACCCTCCTCTCACCGTCGACCTCAACCTTCAAACTCGGTCCCGTCAGTATTCCACGCCCCCTATCTCTGAGTCTCCATCTTCAGGTCCTACAGAGCCTCTGTCGACACCCCATGGTCCCTTACAAATCCCTCCACCCCAAGCTACGGTTCATCCCAAGACTCATAAGGGACCATTACGTCGAAACGCTGCCTCTGGTTGGGCCGCCCATTCATACATCATAGTAGATGATCTGGCACAATCTCTTGCTACCATTTCAACACTGGAACTTCTCCACTCATGCCCTTCCCAAAAGAAGGCTCTACTATCTTCCATGGGTGCTGTAGATCCTGTTGATGACCAATTTATTGTTTTCGACGCCCGTCAGTCAGACCACCCCCCTCTTCCTCCTTCGGTTGCTTTCCAAATCCCAGTCAAAATTCGCAATGCCAATGTCGCTCGGTGTATTATTGATGAGGGGGTATCTATCTGTGTAATGTCCGCTTCGGTTTGGAAACAACTCAGATCCCCTGAGCTGGCCCCTTCCACAATCACCCTTCGTGCGTGGGATGGCCATGCCTCCCAGCCCATTGGCCTCTTCCGTAATTGTCCTATCACCCTTGCTGGCAAGACTGTTTGTGTCGACATGGAAGTTATCGACGCCCCTCTTGAGTACAACATTCTTTTGGGGCAAAGTTACACCTACGCCATGTCTGCCATCCCATCCGCAGTCCACCGCAAGATGTTTTTCCCTCATAATGGAAAAAATTTCACGATTGACCAGTTGACTTACCATGACCCACACTCTCAGACCTCCCCTGAATCCACCATCTCTTCTGTCACCAATAAGCCAACTGTTGATTCATTAACCAGTGTTTCCCCTGGCGTCTACAAAGATTCATCCTTGCTTGGAACTTTTCCTGGTCCTCCTCCTTCTCCTGTCCATGACCCGAATGTTTGCATGATGCAATCGTCTCAGGCTGGCCTTTCACAACCTGCTTCGACTAGTCAGCAACCTTAATCTGTCCTACCACAACCTTCTCCTCGCCCTTCGCTTCAGTTGACCGAACCTTTTTTGCCTCGACCGTCCCACCCCCCTCACACTCAGGAACCTCCCCACCCTCCTGAGTCGGTTCCCTCAGGTCTTCACCCTATGGGAGCCATCCCTCCTGGTCATTACCCCGCCGGTCAGATACCTTTCCTTGGTCCCCCGCCCCGGAGTCTATTCGGTCCCTGTCATGGCCACCCTTTCTCTCCCTAATTTAACCTTGGGAATTCCAGTATGGTATCTTACCCCTCCAGCCGAGACCCCACCGGGCCACCCCAAACCATACATAGCTGTGACACCAGTGCAACCGATTCCCTTCACTCCTTCCACCGCTACAGTGCCCCTAGCCCATCCACAGGACCCTCCTCATGCGGTGACAACTCCAGGAAAGAAATGAAAAAATCAAAAGGGGGCATCCAAAGACAAGGTCCCCACACCCGACCCTCCCCCTCCCCCACCCGCCAAGCCTTGTGCCTTATGTGATGGTATCGGTCATCCCACCCATACTTGTCCTGAGTTGCCACGTATCCAACCCATGGTTAAAATCGTGTTCCCTGAATCTACGGTCCCTGAAACCTCCATTTCTCCCTCATCCACAGCCAAGAACCCAAAGACTCTTCACACCAACAAAACCTGTGCTCTGTGCGGCATCCATGGCCATTACTCTCACCATTTTCCTCACCTCACACATTACCGAGCCTCTTTATAGGTCATTCGCGAGTACGAAGTTGAACAAAACCAATCTGCCTCTCCCATCCTTGCTCAATATGCGTCAAGTCTACTCAAGGATCCCCCTGCTACCATTGAAATTTCTCCCCCTGTTGTTGAAATGTCGGAATCTGCTGCTCCACTCCTGTACCTATCATCATCCGCACGACCATCGGAGTACATTCCCTCTGAATCCACTCCATCTGTTCTGCTCGATACTCCTTCAGACACTTTCTCGGGCTCTTCATGTTTTGACCATATTTTTACTTTTTGTTCTGTCATTCCCTGTGATGACCCGTATCTGCACCTCTCTTCCCGTCCTGATGATTCAGGTAGCTTTGCAGCGTCGTGTGGTCTCCTTGACCCTTCCATTCCCTCCCATAATCATGATCATAGATCCGTATCTTCGATGTTCTTCGCAGCCTGAGTTCCCGCTCTTCATCCCATAGATCTCATTCATCTCCCTCTCATCGATCTCTGAGTCCTAGACTTCCTACCCAGACTGCTTCCTCCCATAGCCGTCCGTGGATGTCTATCCTCTACTCACGCTGCCATCCTTTTTCTCATCCCTCCCATTTGTTGTCCTACGACACTATTACATCGGCCCTCTCCTCCACCCATTATCTTGGCTATGCCGATGGGGCAAGTCGCTCATCTCGGAATCTCGCTTCGGCAGCATGGTCCATTTTTACCCCCTTGCATACCCTGGTTCTTGCAAATGGGCTCTGCATTGGTAGTGCCACAAATAATCAGTCTGAATATGATGCAGTACGTGGCCTCTTAGCCGATGCTCTCTCTCATCACATCCTCCATCTACATGTTCATTTAGATTTCCTGCTTCTTGTCTTACAACTTAATGGTGTCTATCGTGTGCATAACCCTATCCTGTTTAGACAATATCTATGGGTGTAACTTTTGATACGTGAATTTAGATTCATTACTTTCACCCATATCCCTCGACATCAAAATCACTACGTAGATCAAATCGCAAATCATGTTCTAGACTGGCATTTATCACACACAAGACAATAACATTTCACATTATCAACAAAATGTACATAAATCATATATATATTACATAACATGTGTTTTTAGAGTCCATATGCTCTGAAACATACAACATGCCCATAACATGGCACAAAAAACAAAACTACAAAATGGGGGGCACCACTTGCCCCTACATCAATGCTGGGGGGCACCACTTGTCCTACAGCTAATCACTCTCTGGAGGGTCTCGAGCCAATGGATATGCTCCCGCAACTCGTAGATGACGCATAGTTTGACCGGCCATCGCCATGCATCGCATGATACCTCGCCATTCCGAGGGTAGCCCAGTACATAAATCTATGTACTGGTCGTCTAAATCCTGCCAACCACGCTCCGACACACTGGTCAGCAACCCCTCACATCTACAACGGATTTCCTCCACCAAAGCAGCCATATCCTCGTTCTGTGATGTCCTTGTTCCACTTGCACATGTAGCTCCTGCTGCTGCCGATCGTCCCATATATCCGGTTGGTTTTACCGGAGCTATATCTGCATTCCAAAAAATATAACGATTAGTACCATGAATACTAGTCACAAACTCTAAAATGCTCATAACAGATTAGCAGCTTGTCACTTACCATCGAGCCCCCACACTCGACCAGGCGGAAGCGGCAAGTCCGGATCTCCCCAATAACTCATCCCACTATAGGGATAGTTGTCTATGTACAGTGGCATCTGATCCCAATGGGCGAAGAAATCTGGTCGAAACACCCGTCCGACCGCCCCTCCTCCTCCTCTACACAGTAATCATCCCCACCGACGCATCCGGGGCTCTCTCGGACCTCCATTAGGTAACTGTATACGAGGTCACAAGGTCGAGATCTTCTCAAAGAAGAAAGAGCAAAAAACAGTTCCATAGGCACAATCATGATTCACTTATCGCTTGCATAGCGACAGCTGTCGTTTCACCGACACCAACATCATCTGGGCCCACCCATAGTAGGTACCCCCCAACACACTCTCTACAGTCATCATCTGCCCTCCAGTGATGTGATGGAATGCTTGGCTACCAAATATCTGCAACACTGCTGCGGCCACTGCCCGAGTCTCCAACCTCTCTAGATCCCCAATGGATATCTGCATCCCTTTAACTCGGACACCTGGTTGACAATGTCAATAAAAAAAATCCATAATGTTACGCCCCCGTGGTAACACTGGCTGCGTATTTCCCACCATCCCTAATGGTGGGAGACCAGTCAAGAAATATAGATCCTGGACCGTCAGCTTGATCCTGTGCCCCTGCACTATAAACGCCTCATGATCTGGATCCCAGTAACTGATAATCCGGGCCAAAAAGGGCTCTCCAGCCCTCATCAAAGGGTTCTCCAAAAATTTAAGAACCCCATACCTAGCCAGTGCACGACGGACACCCTGATCCGCTTGGATTTTCGTCCGTAATGTACCGAAGTCTCTCTCTCTCCACTTGATCCGTATATCTGCCATATCTGCACAAAACCATGAATTTTGTCAGTCTCCAAATTAACAAAACTGCATTAACTTACACCAAAACTGAATCTCAGCCCATAATAGCACTGAAACCTCCCACATCTAACAGGTCGCACTTTTTGGGCAAAACCTGGGCCAGGTCCCACCTTTCAGGCCAAAAACTGCGCCCCAGGTCGCAGCTTTTGCCACAAAAAGTGCGACCCGACCGTAAGGATGAAGTAGGGGCAGTTACTGAGATTTAAAACCCTAATTTTCAATTTGAATCCATCAAAAACAAAGTGTAGGATTAGGCCTCTTACCTGCAACTGACGGATCATGATTCCACCAGTCGGTTTGTCTGCTACAATCACCGCAAGATTTAGGGCCTTCTCTCCTCTCCACATTCACCACAGCTACACAAGCAAATGAATGATTTTGGAGGGAAACCGCCTTATTAGAAGAAAACCCCTGTTTTTTCTTTCGCCTGCTGCGACCAAACCGTAGCCCCGTTTGACATACCGTCTGCACCGTTGGAAAGCTCTCACCGAGCACTCAAATGGGTATCTATTAGTTTTTCATGTTTTGATACTTCACCAGGACACATTTTGTCCATGAAGGGTCTATTCACCTTTTCTTCAAATCGAATTTCATCACTTACGACACTTGTACTTGGGGCACCACTTTGCCTCCTTAATCATCTTCATTCGTGTTGATTTTCGTCATGAGCTACCCTATTGTACTCATGATTTTATGGTCCCCCATTGGACCCGTACTATGAGGCAGCAACATTGAGTTGCCCTTGTTTAGAGCATCCGAGTCCAGTCATCATCACATCCGTGGAGTCTATCCCGTGTCCCTTTGTACCTCGCTATAGTCCTCCATCCTTTCTTGCTTGATCCCTCTCTCGTGTCACAAATTATGGCCTTTAGTACCCTTGTCCCCTATCCCTCATGATATTGTGTTAGTCGCTGCCAAGCCATTCATTCCCTTTATGCTCTAACAAGGGAAGTCGTCCAACCGCTCCTCCGTATCCCTCATTCCATCATCATTATCAGTATCTACTTGTTCGTCACTCTACTATTCTCCCTCGTGCCTTAGTTGGGGTTCCCTTATTTCCTCACCTATGGCAGACCTACTTCTGTCGACATCAGCTCATATACTCCAGAAGTCAGGTCTAGGGGGCAGTGTACCTTGATTCCAGCTCTTCTCAGCATGATGGTGATCTTTACACTTGATGGTCCAATGATGCAGCAACAACTATTGGTGATTCTCGGGCGTGTGTGCGATGCCTCAACCCTCATGAGGGGGTGGCCCTACAGGTAGCCCCCCACATGCCTGGATGCCTTCTTCATTTCCACCCTTGATGCAGCTCCTCTCATTTGATGATATCGGCCTCAACCACTTGCAGCGCCTCTTCAATTTGCGTGTACCATTTTGATGTTGTGAGCCCTTCCCCGTGTGTAGGGGGCATTTGGGTCTATTTGTATCTCATTGTTGAGGAGGTAAATCCCCTCTGCGGACAGAGGCGATCCCTACTAGCCCAGCAAGGGTCTAGCAACAATCACGAAATGTTACGACGCAAGTTCCTAGTTACGAAATGAAAAGACCAAAGATGGAGGCCTACCTGGAATCCAATGCTATGATCCGAAGAAGAGAGCGTTCTCGTTCCTCAGCCTCGGCAGATCACGATCCTCTACGATCTCCGTGGATGGATACCTGCACGTGCAAGAAACAAACAGATATAAGCATAAAATCCAGCATACGTAACTAAATATCAGTCAGAAAGGATACTACTCATATTAACATGATCGAAAACAGAGTGGAACCATAATCGTAATCATTCATTAAATAACAATCGAAAGAGATTACAACCAAAGTTCTGACGTCGTGGTCTCCTTCGGATGGGTCTCCAGTCGTTCACGTCTCGCAAAGCTCGCCAGGGAAAGGGAAAACCTCTCCTAAGTCTCTCGACGATAGTCTCCTTACTTGAGTCGGCCTTAAGGGAAGAAAGAGGGCTCTTACAGCACAAAGGCTCTTGGGAATTTGGAGATTCAAAGCTTATGCACTTCAAGACTAGCTTGCCATGGAATTGAGCAGGCTTTTATAGATGGGGAAGGAGGGAGTTTGGATCCCTATTATTGTGGGATTGGCCCTATCAACAAGGAAGGTTCCATGGGAGGTGGAAAACCACTTCCCTTCCATGGAACTCCCGCAGCCAAACCTCCCAACTCAAGATAGGCAATGGTTTCTGAGTTTGTTGAAACACAACTTCCGCCATATTTATTTAAAAAACACTCCTTAAATTGGCTGGCGTGACTACTGCTCTGGGACAGAGCGCTAGTTGGCGCGGCCTCTTTGTAGGATTTTCCCCATTGGCGCGAGTGATGAACTGTCTGCTCGCGCCAATGCAAAAGGAGATGTTTTCATGATTTTTTGCAAGGAGATGTCTTTAGGGCAATTGAAGCTCATGCTTAGAGGAATGCATTGATGATGATTTCAAGGCATGACAATGTTCACAGGTCACAAAATGGGTCCTCCATTGTGCGGGATGGGAAATGATAGGGACGGTGACAAATTACTATGTAACAGATGCCCCCTAAAGTATGAGGCCCGAGAGAGAGAGGGGTGAAATGCTT